>CAMRHE010000457.1:270000-355000 GCA_947044405.1 Leptodactylus fallax
AAAAAATGAGTTGGAACACTTCTTTAACAGTTCTTGTCCATTGAATCACAGCACCACACAGAACACACAACCAACCCAAATCTTATTTCCAGATCCCAGTACGCCCTCCTCGTGTAGACACCCTCTTCAGAGGTTTGGATGAACCAGGACGACGTTGATTGGACAGTACCTTAGACGAAGAAAGGGAAGAGGGTGACGAGACTGTAGAAGACAAAATACAACATTTCAGCACCTAAGGGTCTTGGGGATACTTACCTCTTTCTTCACGGCTTCTGGTCCTTTAGCAAGATTTTTCTTGGGATGGGTTGGAAGTTTGGAGACCTCTTGGTCCTTTTCATCTGATCTAAATACGAAGGATGAAGTGATATAAGAAACAGGGAGATGAAAGTCCATACTATGAATATATCCCGGGAAGTGAAGTTACCTGGGAAGTGGCTGGCCTCCTCTGCTTTGTAGAGACTGGGACAAGACAGTCGTATCTGGAAGAAGAGAGAATAACTAATCGAGAAAATCTGCGCCAGCTCTATAAGAACAGCCTAATCCCCTGTACGCACCACCATCATCCAAGACCATGTCTCACTCTATCGTACTCGTCCATCGACTTACCAGGGTTGACGTGATACAGGCCTTTATCCAGTTCATTCAAGGGGTCTCCTGGAGTCCGATCAAGTAACTTAGAGAGACAGGAATCGGTAGGGTAAATAATTGGACGTGTATGGACATATCTACCATCTTACCATAATAATTATGGGATCTTACCATGCGTATGTAGTACTGCAGAATAGGATTTGGGGTGGCTTGGTCTTCTCCACCCCAGTGTGATGGGGTCTCCTGGGTTTTTATAGAAGACTCTTCAAGAAAGGGGTGCTCTGGGGAGGTTTGGGGAAGAGTGGTGGACACTAAGGGAGGAGAAGAGAACACAAATGCGTATGAATGAACGGTGATCTCTTGATCTGAACCCCCTACTGATACACGAAACCCTCCTGCAGATATCTCTGCTCATTAGCCCGACTCCCCGCCATGCCTTGTAAATAAATCATTCCCCTTGAGTTCTCTGAATTAACTTGTTCTTTGCCACTGGCACACAATTCACTCAGAACCAAATGCAACAGAAGTAGCTGGAGAGACATCGCAACGGTGAACGGACCTCAACGCAACGGTCAAGACGGCAACGCAGCGACCTTGTAGCTTGTCCGACAGGCTACATACAGTCATGATAGGCCAAACTATACCCATAAAGAAATGTTTACTTGAAGGAGTGGCCTGATCATGGAGGATATAGAAGGGGTTCGCCAACTTGGAACACAAAGGGAAGAGGTACAAGGAAGGGTGGCAAGACACTTTGAAGAACATCGTCGTTCAATGGGCAGTGCGTAGTCGGAGGAGATCCTAGAAAGTATCTGAACACTGACTATTTGTTACGTCATGTGACCAAATGGGATCAGAGAACTGATTTTTAATCTTGGAGTTCTGACGGTTACAGGTCAGGAGAGCCGCCATGATCACGCCCAAAGATTCTTCTAGAAACGGTTCCTCCTAAGATGCTCTCTCATCACCAATTCTAGTCCGGGGTACGTTGGGGCTTCCAGACCAGGCACATTACGGCCAGTTTATTATACATTAGTCTAGCAGCTATAAACCCTCTCGCTTTTGGAATCAGAACGTGATTTGACAGGTCATGGCCTATGCTTAGTATTAAGACCCTATTAGATTAAGCGGCACAATTCGTACAAATGATTTTTCCTGACAATTGGTTGGTCAACACTGACCTGATGTACGAATGTTGGTTTGTTCATTGGGTGATCTGCTGAATTTAGCAGGTTAAAAAAAACAAAACAAAAAAAAAAAAACAATCAATGTATATACCGGCAGAACCGCGATCGTTCCTCCTGCATGTCCATGGTGTCAGCCAATATAATCTAATGATCATAGGTTACGAAAAATCTGTCAGTATAATACCACCCTTAGTTGTAAAACGGTGGGGGTCCAACACCTAAAAATAGGCCACTACCTGTCATCTTGGAGAACCCCTTTAACCCCTTAAAGATCGAGGCAATTTTCATTTTTGCGTATCTTTTATCGTTGTTCCTCCCTACCTTCCAAGAGCCATAGATTGCCACACGACGGCTTACTGATAGTGGGACAAATTACACTTTGTAATGGGATCATTCAATACTCTGTACAATGTACTGGGAAAAAAAATTCAGAATGAGGTGGAATTGGAAAAATATCACATTTGCGTCAATTTCTTATGGGTACCATCACAGGCCTCAGTGGTCACTCCACGCACATGACATCACAGGAGAGTGCCGGACACTATGAGGAGGCCCAGAAGAGGGAACGGAAGAGGAGTATGAATTTTTTTTTTATTTTTATCCCATCTTCTGGGCCTCCACCTATTATAGTCTGTGATCTGAAGTGACCCCAGAGTATAATAATTTCACTTCCATTTCTATCCAAACTGGAGGGTCGTTTCGTCCGAGCACAAGACGAAACAAATCTCCAGTGGTCCGCTCGTCTTTAGTCACGTTTTGTCGATCACTGCAGCCCAGTAAAAGACCAGCAGGGAGAACCGTAGTCGTGGTGCTGGAGCTGCCGGGCATTCCTCAGGGAAGTAATACTTTATTATTTCATATCTTTGCCGGCCTCTTCTCCAATTTAGCCCAATCACCGGTAACCTCCATAAGTGGTTAATAATTCCAAAAATTTTTGGCTAAGCAACCCCGGAGGTAATAAAAGGGATCCAAGTAAAGGTCAGTCTGCGCTGTGTAACTACGCAGGTGCTGCTCAGAAAACTTCAGTGTGGCCTCGCTGTTGCATTTCCATCCCCCCAGCAAATCCTTTCTCTCTGCTTAGCCTGGATTTTCTATGCCCTGAGGACTCGAAGCAACTCTGATGGCAAAGACTGTGATGTCATATAATACTGAATTAGCAGAGACATTACCATGCAAGAGCACTGGGGAAGGCGAGATGCCGACAACTTATACTGTACATGCCCCTTCATCTCCGGAAGGTTGCTGCTTGGAAATGACCAGTAGTTCTCCCGGGTCTCCCTTACCAAGGCGTATTTACCCCAATCTATGTCCTCTCACTGCCCTTGTAATGACATCAGCTTTCTGGGTGTATATACCACAGAACTACAAAGAGAAGGAGAATCCTCCATTACACGAGAGCCTGAGATGTAGCCCTTGCGTTTTTTCACACTTTCTCTGACCTGGGTGTGAGTTTGCTGGGGCACCCTCTCTTGAGAAGATGGTCTCTACTGCCTTGACTGTTTTCCACTTGCAAATAATCTCTCAATGTAGAACAATGGATGACAATTTGTTTGGAAACGGCCTTATAACCCTTCCTAGATTGATGGATAGCAATAAGTGCTTCTCTAAGATCATTGCTGATGTCTTTCCTCCTCTGAATTAGTTTTAAACACGCCTGCTTCAGACCAGCAAACTGCCAAAACGACTGCTTTTATAGGAGGGGGTCACACATGCAAATGATCAATTAATCAAGAGCATTTGATAAGCAGCACCTGGCCACAACTTGCCCTCTTAAAGGGATGGTCGACTTCCTTCGCGACTGGTTAAAAAGGAAGTGGAATACCCTATGGAAGCAGTAAGGGTGTAAGTCATTTGCCACACACTGCTTCTGTTAAATAAAGACATGGTGGAATTTGTCATGCATTATTGTTCTGAGGATGGATTTGCCTAATTTTAAGACCTTCTATGGACCCAATTTTTTTTTATGTCCTGATATGTAAAACCACAGAATTCAAACAGATTGGACTTTGTTTTTACATGACTGTACATCCAATAATAGGCTGTCATTGTAATTTAGACATGCCTTGGTCTCTCGTATACAGTCAACAGGTGCATTTTAAGCTCTTTTAAGACCTCTAAGCCTCTTAAAGACCTTCTAAAAGTAATGTTTGTGTTTACAAAACATTTTACATGACACATGGGGGGGGGGGGGAATTTATGAAGATCATACTCACCAGTACCAGTCATTGTGCCATCTGCATATGGCTCCAAGGGAAAAAACCCATGATGGCTACTGAAGCTGTGACTCAGCTCTTCGACTTGCATTGGGTAGAAGCTTTCTTCTGGGTCAGGGACTCTGTGACTTGGTAGGTGATGACTTCCTGGGTTCTCTCGAAAGGCTGAAGGGATCCTAAACTCTTGGCTGTGTCCTTGGAAAGACATCTTGGATATGGGACTGAGGTTAGGAGCCTGATCTAAGCTAGAGAAGGTAACAGGGTTACTAGACTCTCTTAACTGGCTTCTGCCCCCAGTGGTGGTCCGACTTATATCTTCCTTCGTAAGGTCATGGGTTTGGACCGTGGTACTGTTTCTTTGGTTTAGTGGTTGGTTCGGACCACTAGTAAAAGGATATGCGTCTGAGCTCTTGAATTGGTCATGGCCGGAGTAGCTTATGAAGTTTTTCTCTGACATTTGCTGGCTACTTCCCATCAATGACTGAAGGATTCCATCTATTTGGTGGCCACCCCTTGACATAAGGGTCTCGTTTCTTGCCATAGAGTGATCACTGGTGTTCTTGTGTTGGACGGTCCCAATCATATTAATGTTGCTTGACTCTGGGTAGAGCAAATGTTGGCTTTTATCCACCAGATCACTGGGTTCTCTTCTATATTGGCCAGCAATATATTTCCTTATTGCCTCACTAGCTATAATCTCCTGGAGTGTATGGAGGTCTCCAGTCTTAAAAGCCCCACTGTTAAACAGACTAGTAGTATCTGTTACTCCCAGGGCTCTCTCCAATTGACCAATATTGCCACCCAACTGGGTATTCCCTGAAGCGTCTTGGCCCCCGGTGTAGTTACCCACCATCGCCTTGTTGCTCACGTGTGCTCCATCTCCCGTAAATCGGAGACTTGTTTCCTTTACAAGACTCGATTCCATGGCGCTTTGGCTCCTTTCATCCATAATTCGGCTGAAGTTGATCAAGTCTGAGCCACTGCTATTGGTAAGAGGTCTACTGCCAACCTGCCTGTCCCCCTGACTATCTTCTAGACGTTGGCTACCGCTGGCAGTGGTTTGTAGGCCACTCCTCTGAGGATGTCCACCAGTCTCTTTATTGGAGCCAGTATTTTCTTTCACGTATCGGCTAGTGATCCCGGTCAGGCTCTCAGCTCCGACTAGGCCTTGTCTTGCATGGGCACTGGTCTCCTCACCATAGACCCCTTCTCTTGTTAGTGGTGAAGGTGTCTGTTCAGACGTCTCTGCGGTTTCATGGCGTACAGTAATCGAGGAGCTCTCACAGGGAACCTGTACAGTCATGGAAACACATTATAATTATGGTTTCAAAAGGGCTTAAAGCAATGTAAAATATTCTCAGAGATGAGACAATTTCACAGTTGCCTTGCAAAACTGCTGGTAGAGGGAACATGGTCCTCCAGAGTATTTTGGGAAGGTGTGCACGTGATGGGTAAATGTAAAGGTGGCCATACAACCCTGCCAGTAGCTATTCCTCCCTCCATACAGACGTAGCTCGGCTGAGCATGCTTATGTCCTCAATGGTGAGGAAGGAATAGGCGAGTCATCTCCTGTGAGAACAAACGGCATCTAAATCTGCCGTCGAGGAAGGGGAGGTATATGCGGGGGGCTATACACAAATCAGATGGTTGACTGGTCCTACTTATGTCCACCTTATGTGTGTGGCCGCCTTAGGCCCCATGCCCACAGACAAATCCAGTCCGTACATCGGCCGGATTTCCGGCCCCAAACTCAGTGATCTCTGATGCTAGGAGTATACAGCTCGTACAGCCGCGAGGGAGGGTCTCCTAGCATTAGAGCGAACCACGAAGCAAGGCGTTCCAGTCTGCTGATGGGTTTGGTCCAGAAAATCTGTCCGATCTACAGACCAGGGATTTGCCTGTGTGCATGGAGTCTTAAGCTAAAGAATTAGAAAAAGTGTGAAGCTGCGTCGTCAACTCCATATCTACTATAACATAGTCACACGAAGGGCTCAGACCTTGGCATTGAGAACTCGTAAGGCCTGACTCCAGTGACTCTTCATCACATCCTGAAGCTGGGACAACATTTCGGCTCTTTCACTCTCCAATCGTCGAAGTGACCGAGACAGTTCTTGACAGCGTTCCTCTGAGCGAGACAACCTTCAAAAGAAAAAGGGAAGGAGGTCAGAAGCCTACCTTAAGGTGTTCCTGTTGTCTGAGGAGACTTTTCAGAACAAGCCGTCTCAGGTGTACATGAGGAGGGGGGACCATTTCTGGCCATTATGTGTCTTGCAGTCTGCATTTTTTTAGCAGTGTTCCCCTCTCCCTATTTCTCAGTTGTCCCTTGGCTGGTGAATGTAGACTAGCTACTATCATGTCTCTCACAGACAGCACATAGAGAAAACAAAAGATCCTGCTCCCTAACTCTCTCACTCACTCAAAAGCAGCGCGGAAGACATTATAGAGCAGTACGGATGTGAAAAAAGCTCTGGAGTGAGAGAAAACTTACTATTAGCTTTAGCAGCGTGTCTGAGGGTGTCCCCTCCTTCACTACCTTCTAAGGGAGCATGTCATCTGATCCCTATGTGAGCTGATTTTCAAATAAATACGTCTTGGGAGATGAGACGGACTTAGAAGAAAATTCAAAGTGAGTGAGCAATTGAAGGACTAGGACAAGTGAGATTCTGACTTCCAGGGAGTGATATATTTAGAGGGGGAAGGTCAAGGCTGTTACTTTTCTTTAGTGCTGACACAACGACCATGACAACACCTGGTGTGAGACTGACCTGAGCTCATAGTCCATGACAATGTCTCGGTGACGTCGTTCTCGCTCCTGTAATTCGGATTTAAACTGGGACATCTGGCTGCACAGTTCTGCTTCGTGCTGAGAGGTCAGCTCCAGCAGCTGCTTTCTGAATGTCGGAAAACACGGATTATGGTTACAAGAATCCCAAGGAGTAAACTTGTGATTCCTTCACTTTACCCTCTCGGGTCAGTACCTGTGCTGCTCCCTGACTGTGCACAAGTGCTGGGCACTCTCCTCATGAAGCACGCTCAGTCTCTCGGTGACCACCTCTTCCAGCCTCATTTTGTGCTCACTTTCAATCCGCACTTTCTCCGACTCGTTCCGCGCCTACAAAGAAGAGGTGCAGAAGTAAAATGAAGTTGTAAGGAAGTTCCAACAGAGGACCAGAACTTGTGGTCACGTAGGTAGGCCACACGGACTACCAGCACTAATACTAGTAGTAGGTTGTCACCTTCTCTAGGTTGAGCTCCATCTGCAGAGTGTCTCTTTCCCGATGCGAAGTCTGCAGTTCACGCTCCAAGCGCAGGACGTCTCCCTGCAGGGCGGTGAGCGCCAGCTGTAACTGCTGAGACTTCTGGATCTCCTGCTGAGAGAACGCCTGAAGACAGAGAAGGAAATGACCTTCATACAAGGAGTCATTGATGGAAAGAAGGCAAATATTGAGAGAACCTGCCTCAGGGGAAAACAAAGGCAGGCAGAATCAGGGCGAAGTATTGGCACCAATTTTAAGATGGAAGCCGCTTAAAAAAAAATCAGCAGCAAATTCTGGCATGTGAACAAACCCTAAAGAAGTTTTCCAGACTTATCAATGGATGACCGGCGTCCTCACTGACCGGCTGTTTGTATAGTGGCTGTGCTTGGTACTGCAGCTCAGCCCCAATCACTTGAATGAGACTGAGCTGTGAACAGGCTATGTGACTGAATTGCTCAGGGAGCGGTGACCACTAACTAGCCGAGGACTCTGGGGTATGGAGTTACCTTTTCCATCTCCAGGTCTCTCAGCCCCCTCTCCTGCATCCGTCTGCACTCCTCCTGCAGCTCCTGCTCCTTCTCCTCCCAGGACCTCTGCTGTTCCTCCATACGTTCCTCCATACGTTCCTGTAACAACTGCAGCTTTCGTCTTTCTTGTTCTCTGGTTTCCTCCTCCTCTTCCCGCACTGCCTGGAGTTGAGACAATCGAGCCGTCTGCTCTTCCACCTGTAGGAAGGACATGGTATGTTTGTACCAGGATTGGTGGCATCGAGCACTCCTCATGTTCACCCTGAGATCTCACCCTTCTCTGCAGCTCCATCTGCTTCTCCTTGGTGGCGCTCTTCTCCCTGTCCAGTGAGTCCAGGGCCTCGGCCAGTTGCTTCTCCACTTGTATCAGGGCCTGGGGTATAAGGGATGGTGAGTGAAGAACATGTGACAGAGCGTGGCTCAGTGGTTACAGGACTCTGGGTCCTCTGAACATTATAGGGTGGGTGGGAACCCTCTATCGATCCTCCCTTGGGATATTCCCATGACAAGTATCCTAGGCACCTGAAACACCCCAACCAGATTCTATAGGATCCGCTTACAAGCTAAAGGGTATAGGGACAGTCTGACCACATCCCAATATCTCCTCCAGGAAACAAGGGTTAAAGGGGTTTTCCAGGCTCATAGTTTGATGACCTATCCTTAGGGGGTTCCAGGTATCAGTTCACCCAGATCCTTAATTCATGATCTATTCTAAAGGATAGGTCATCAACTGCGAAGCCTGGGCAAACCCCTTTAAATGGGTTCTCTGGTAACCTGATGGTACGAGGCTGTCCCTGGCCTCATCCTCTGCTCACCTCTTGGTCTCTGGTCCTGGCCCGTTCTGCCTCCTCCTTCTCCTCTCTGACACGACGCACAGACTCTTCTCTCTGACTTTCCTGCTGCTTCCAGCCTCCGACCACCAAGGCCAGGGTCTATGGACAGACATGTCACTTAGTCAGAAGACCACCATGTATGCCATAGTAGAACATATACTGTGCGGTATGTTATAGGGAAGAGCAGTGTGACAATGATAAAAAACACGCAGAGAAGTCCTCCTTGGTGGAGACGGGGAACTTGCTCTAGCGCCACCTTTCGGAAGGGCATGCATAGTCTAATAAGTCCCTGTGGCCTCTTTTGAAGAAAAGTCTTCTTAAAGGGGTTTATACAGTTAATATACTGATGACCTATACTGTGCGGGGTCCGGGTGTCAGACCCCACAGATCACATACTGATGACCTATACTGTGCGGGGTCCGGGTGTCAGACCCCACAGATCACATACTGATGACCTATACTGTGCGGGGTCCGGGTGTCAGACCCCACAGATCACATACTGATGGCCTATACTGTGCGGGGTCCGGGTGTCAGACCCCACAGATCACACACTGATGACCTATACTGTGCGGGGTCCGGGTGTCAGACCCCACAGATCACACACTGATGACCTATACTGTGCGGGGTCCGGGTGTCAGACCCCACAGATCACACACTGATGACCTATACTGTGCGGGGTCCGGGTGTCAGACCCCACAGATCACACACTGATGACCTATACTGTGCGGGGTCCGGGTGTCAGACCCCACAGATCACATACTGATGACCTATACTGTGCGGGGTCCGGGTGTCAGACCCCACAGATCACATACTGATGACCTATACTGTGCGGGGTCCGGGTGTCAGACCCCACAGATCACATACTGATGACCTATACTGTGCGGGGTCCGGGTGTCAGACCCCACAGATCACATACTGATGACCTATACTGTGCGGGGTCCGGGTGTCAGACCCCACAGATCACATACTGATGACCTATACTGTGCGGGGTCCGGGTGTCAGACCCCACAGATCACATACTGATGGCCTATACTGTGCGGGGTCCGGGTGTCAGACCCCACAGATCACACACTGATGACCTATACTGTGCGGGGTCCGGGTGTCAGACCCCACAGATCACACACTGATGACCTATACTGTGCGGGGGTCCGGGTGTCAGACCCCACAGATCACATACTGATGACCTATACTGTGCGGGGGTCCGGGTGTCCAGACCCCACAGATCACACACTGATGACCTATACTGTGCGGGGTCCGGGTGTCAGACCCCACAGATCACACACTGATGACCTATACTGTGCGGGGTCCGGGTGTCAGACCCCACAGATCACACACTGATGACCTATACTGTGCGGGGTCCGGGTGTCAGACCCCACAGATCACACACTGATGACCTATACTGTGCGGGGTCCGGGTGTCAGACCCCACAGATCACATACTGATGACCTATACTGTGCGGGGTCCGGGTGTCAGACCCCACAGATCACATACTGATGACCTATACTGTGCGGGGTCCGGGTGTCCAGACCCCACAGATCACATACTGATGACCTATACTGTGCGGGGTCCGGGTGTCAGACCCCACAGATCATACTGATGGCCTATACTGTGCGGGGTCCGGGTGTCAGACCCCACAGATCACACACTGATGACCTATGCTGTGCGGGGTCAGACCCCACAGATCACATACTGATGACCTATACTGTGCGGGGTCCAGGTGTCAGACCCCACAGATCACACACTGATGACCTATACTGTGCGGGGTCCGGGTGTCAGACCCCACAGATCACACACTGATGACCTATACTGTGCGGGGTCCGGGTGTCAGACCCCACAGATCACACACTGATGACCTATACTGTGCGGGGTCCGGGTGTCGGACCCCACAGATCACATACTGGATAACCCTTTAATTACCATTACATCTCCATTTTTTGTACTGAGCATTTTTGTGTCCCCATTACAATACATTATTATTTTTTTTTACCACTAAAAACTGAATGGCCGTCTCTTTTTAGCAATGCAAAACAGGCAAACATACAATTTTATACATTTTTTTTTTTAAATTAATTAAATCAGATTTTTCCCACCATTTTGTGAAGGTTATTTTTCTAAATGATGTGGCCTAGTTTCAGGAATATTTTGTCACCAAACATGACTGAGATGAGAACTTGCTGCTCCTTCCCCTGACCACCAAGCCTGGAGTTACGGAAACAGCAGAATTCGCCTGTTCTGCGCCATTTCCGTAACGGCCATAGAGGTAACTTACTATGCTGCCATATCTCCCGTCCACCTCGCACAGGCATTAATAACCCTTTAAGGCCGCTGCATCGGGGACAGGACTTTGTATATGATTAGAGGGGGAAATTTTTTTATTTTTTTTTGTAACCACATAACTTTTTTTAAAGTTTTATTTTACTTTTTAGGATTTTTTATGACTCCCATGTACTCCCCCGGCTGTCCAGCTTCATTTTCCAAGGGATCATTTTTCATGCCGTTACATAATGGCGGCCGCAGAAGTAACCACAGACAGACACAGTCACACAGCCGGTGGCAGCAGGGCGCGTATATATATATATATATATATATATATATATATATATATATATATATATATATATATATACATACACCCCATGGCGCGACCATGAGACTGAGCCCGCAGCGGCCATATACACACCATACAATGAAGGTCACCTGGTCCAGTTGCTGGATCATACTGTCCTTCCTGCGGTCGGCCGCCAGCATCACCGACACCCTCTGCTGGAGCTCCAGCATCTCGTTCTGGAGGTTCTGGATGTGACGTTCCAGGTGCTGCACAGGGAGACACAGACTGACATTGGGGGGGAGGAAGGTGTTTGGGTGAGGTGCGGGGTGGGGGGAGGGGACGCTGGGTAATTAGAAGAAAGCTGAGCTGGTTTTAATATGGACAGTCACCACGTGATGCGGTAACAGGATTACATCACACACAGGCTTATCCACTGATCCAGAGTCATGACAGATGACGGAGTCAAGGGACGGGGGGAGGGGGGCAGAGGAGACAGAGACAGGTAAAGAGCGAGGGGAGGAGGATGGAGGAAGACGGCCTAGGGAGGGAGTGACAGAGAATGACAGGCAGAAGGCACCTTACAGAGACTGCTGAAGGAGGGAGAAAGAGGGGAGCGAGGCCGAGAAAGAGGAAAGGAAAGGGGGGAGCGAGGCCGAGAAAGAGGAAAGGCAAGAGGGGAGCGAGGCCGAGAAAGAGGAAAGAAAGAGGGGAGCGAGGCCAAGAAAGAGGAAAGGAAAGAGGGGAGCGAGGCCGAGAAAGAGGAAAGGCAAGAAAGAAAGAAAGAAAGAAAGAAAGAAAGAAAGAAAGAAAGAAAGAAAGAAAGAAAGAAAGAAAGAAAGAAAAGAAAGAAAGAAAGGAAAGAGGGGAGCGAGGCCGAGAAAGAGGAAAGGAAAGGGGGGGAGCGAGGCCGAGAAAGAGGAAAGGAAAGAGGGGAGCGAGGCCGAGAAAGAGGAAAGAAAGAGGGGAGCGAGGCCGAGAAAGAGGAAAGGCAAGAAAGAAAGAAAAAGAAAGAAAGAAAGAGGAAAGGAAAGAGGGGAGCGAGGCCGAGAAAGAGGAAAGGAAAGAGGGGAGCGAGGCCGAGAAAGAGGAAAGGAAAGAGGGGAGCGAGGCCGAGAAAGAGGAAAGAAAGAGGGGAGCGAGGCCGAGAAAGAGGAAAGGCAAGAAAGAAAGAAAGAGGAAAGGAAAGAGGGGAGCGAGGCCGAGAAAGAGGAAAGGAAAGAGGGGAGCGAGGCCGAGAAAGAGGAAAGGCAAGAAAGAAAGAAAAAGAAAGAAAGAAAGAAAGAAAGAAAGAAAGAAAGAAAGAAAGAAAGAAAGAAAGAAAGAGGAAAGGAAAGAGGGGAGCGAGGCCGAGAAAGAGGAAAGGAAAGGGGGGAGCGAGGCCGAGAAAGAGGAAAGGAAAGAGGGGAGCGAGGCCGAGAAAGAGGAAAGAAAGAGGGGAGCGAGGCCGAGAAAGAGGAAAGGCAAGAAAGAAAGAAAAAGAAAGAAAGAAAGAAAGAGGAAAGGAAAGAGGGGAGCGAGGCCGAGAAAGAGGAAAGGAAAGGGGGGAGCGAGGCCGAGAAAGAGGAAAGAAAGAGGGGAGCGAGGCCGAGAAAGAGGAAAGGCAAGAAAGAAAGAAAGAAAGAGGAAAGGAAAGAGGGGGAGCGAGGCCGAGAGAGAGGAAAGAAAGAGGAAAGGAAAGAGGGGAGCGAGGCCGAGAAAGAGGAAAGAAAGAGGGGGACGAGGCCGAGAAAGAGGGGAGCGAGGCCGAGAAAGAGGGGAGCGAGGCCGAGAAAGAGGGAGAGATACAAAAAGAGAGTGAGGTAGAGAGAAATAAAAAGCGGGTGACACAGAAAGAGCAATTGACAAAGAGACAAGGAGGATATAAAGAAACAATAAAAGACAAAGAGAAGAGAAAGAATAACAAGACAGACACGAGGCTCCCGCCGGTACAGACACGAGGCCCCCCGCCGGTACAGACACGAGGCCCCCCGCCGGTACAGACACGAGGCCCCCCGCCGGTACAGACACGAGGCCCCCCGCCGGTACAGACACGAGGCCCCCCGCCGGTACAGACACGAGGCCCCCCGCCGGTACAGACACGAGGCCCCCCGCCGGTACAGACACGAGGCCCCCCGCCTGTACAGACACGAGGCCCCCCGCCTGTACAGACACGAGGCTCCCGCCTGTACAGACACGAGGCTCCCGCCGGTACAGACACGTTACTACATGTTAGTGGTGTGCAGCATTACCTTGCGTCGCACTGTCTCTTTCTCCAGAGTTTCTCTCAGCTGTAGGTCGGGCAGCGGGGCGTTATATAGGGTGGAATAGCGAGGGAAGAGACCCTCCAAGCCAACTAGAGACAAGGGCGGAGAGAGATCCTGGCCAGGGTGGGCACTAGGATAGAGAAGACATCACTACATTACACACAGTATATTAAAGTGACCGCCTAGAAACAGAGGACACAACGACCATTAAACTAGAAGAACCGCCATCATGTGTCCCCTGCTGGGCCTGCACTATATACACTGCTGACACCTCACTGTAATAGTGCGGAGGTAACATATGGTCAAGGTTCTGAGGCTCCTCCATGCTATCCCTCAGCGGGTACACTTGTGGGGGTAATGTAACCACACACAGCGTACATACACACCGTCATGAGGCGGGCTGCTGCTTACCTGAGGAGAGTACTTGTGGTGTCGCTCTGCTGCTCCCGTCTCTTTTCGGGGGGCCTCTCCTGCAGGCAGAAAGTAAGAAGAGGTGAAATGAAGCGGCCTGCTCTACCCCTGGTCTCCCTCTAACCTGCCCCCTCCACTCACCATGTGAGGTGACAGAGCTGCCCAGGGTCAGCATGTTTTTCAGGTGGCATCGCAGGGACTCCATCTGGGAGATGTATGGAGAGGACTCCTGTAGAGCGGGACAGGCGTCAGTCATACAATGAGACAGTCAGCCGTACCTAATCCTAGTCACAAGGCGGCATAAAAGTGCTTTCCCTGCTGCCCTATAAAAAGGTCCTCAGAGGCTACTTTTGGGTAGTGTACCTCTTAGTGAGAGATCACTGACTGTAACACAAACTTCTCGCCAACAAGGACAAGGAAACAGCGGGAGCTACTCGTGCACCATTCAGACACAGGGGGCGCCCTCATTACACCCCCTGTCTCTGCCCAGACCATTTCCAGGCACTTAGCAGGAGGATATTTGGAGTCACAGTGCCCATTACAGATGGATTGGACTATGGAGGTCCTGTGGTGAGCGATTCAATACTGACTGTGCTGTGGAGCAACGCTGCCCCCTGCTGGTGTGATGATGTGGGGGCCATCACATAGGACAGTCGGTCAACCCTAGTAGTGATACGAGGACACTAACAGCTCAGTGATATGTACAGGACATCCTGACACTACCACATAGGTTGTCTCTTATGGCAGGGCGGACAACTGGCACCAGCAGGATAATGCTTGCCCGCCCCCGGGAACGTCTCCACCAGATTACATCACTTCCTGGTCCTGCCCGATCATCCAGCATTTATGGGACCAGCTGGGACGCCAACCTGCGAGTGTGCAGGATCTGTACATCTGTGGGTGCATGTGCCACAGGATAACATACAGAACCTGTATATCTCCATGTCCTGCCGTATCCAGGCTAGAGGCACCAACAGGGTCCTAGAGCCTGTGCTCACTTGTCCAGTTTTCCCTTAATAACCTTCTCCTCCGGCTGTAATATTGTCCTCCCTTCCAAAGATCATCATCACACTGTGGACCGGAGCCCGGCCTTGGGGCCGGATGTATTTTGTCCATGAGTCTACATGAATGTTCTAGAGCAGGTAAAACGAGGCACCTCTAGGGATCGAATACATGGGCCTAGGTGTTAGTAGCATCAGCGCCACCTAGGGGCACCAAGTAACACAAGCACAGGATTATCAGTAATATAGAAGACTATCGCCGAGGTCGCCCATAGGGGACACTTATCTCTGACCTGCTGGAAAAGGAATGAGTCGCCATTGTTGTTTTAATTTCCTTATTAAAACCAAATCTATCACTGTTTTTATCTCCTGATTGCAGATTATTTTATATTAATTTCCTGTCCATGATTATGGGACGGTCATCTTGCCTGAGCTTCTCCTCTGCTGTTAACAGCATTTAGTGATCTGCTTTACGGCATAGTCATAGTCCTAGGCAGCAATAGCGTGGAGAAGACTCACTGAGGTCTACGGGAGAGTTTTCTAGACATGCTCAATGCAAGGAGGGGAAGGAGTTAAGTTGTGACACCATCTATTATCAGTAGTGACGTAATGATGGGTCAGTGGTGTTATCTTCTATTGTAATCCTGTCTGTCTTGTTTGTGATGTAAATGAGGTCACTGCTGCAATGAGAACCCCTAGAGAAGGGTAAGGATGCCATTAGGCTTTAGGGGACATGGTGAAAATCGCAGGATGGCTCTGTAAAGAAGACTTTAGGTGGTAAGAGGAAGTCTATTCTCAGGACCAAAACATGGACAAGTGTAGTCAGAGGTTTCTCAAGATGCTTCCTGACCCCACATGCCTGGTATTGGGGGAGAAGAGCGCTTCATCACCTCCCCGTACC
Organism: Leptodactylus fallax; assembly: GCA_947044405.1. Lineage (NCBI taxonomy): Eukaryota > Metazoa > Chordata > Amphibia > Anura > Leptodactylidae > Leptodactylus > Leptodactylus fallax. Next base: position 285,710 of record CAMRHE010000457.1, read on the forward strand.
TTTCTCTCAGATGCCTCCACCCCCTCCTGGAGCCTCCTCGACAATTCATCGGCCAGATCTTCCCCATCAGACGTCATGGTGGAACCTTGGGCCTCCGTTCTTCCCGAGACTCTACGGATCTCTTCGGACTCCTCTTCTTCATCCACTTCCTGGCTGCGTCTCAAGGAGGCGTAGAGCTGAGCGGTTACCTCGGAGGAGACGGCCCGTCTGTGAGAAGTAGTAGGTGAAGGGAGGAGAGGTGGAGAAGAGGAGAGATCAGTGAGGGAGTGACGAGGAGATGTAGGAGAAGACAGAGGAAGAGGTTCTATGCCGCTGAGGAGGGAAGCGTCCTGGAGAGAGAAGGCGTGAGGGAGAGCCATGAAAAGAGACAGGTGGGGAAGCTGGAGAGAGAGAGACGGGGAAGAACAAGGGTTACTTAAGTAATCAGGTAACACAAGGGTCAAGTATCTGCCCCCCTCCTATAGAAGACAACTTCTTCCTGGTACCTTTCGACACAAAGGAAATGACTGCTCAGTAGGACGGGCAAAATAAGACCCAAATCATTTTAGCTCGATTATGATCAATGGCGATTAGTTAGGCCACACCCCTTTAAAAGTAGGAGTAGGTGTGGCGCAAACCTGGCGAGATTTGTCTCACAAAATTCGCCTGACGGTTTCGTTTGCACCAAACCTGTCTCTAAGGTCTCTTCAGAGCCCTGAGTATAATGATCGGAGGCCCAAAGGAGGTAATCAAACAAAAAACAGTGTTACTCACCTCTCCTGGGCTCCAGCGCGGCTCCCTCTTCTCTTTCAGCGCTTGTGCTCGACGTCAGGGCCTGTGATTGGGTCTCAGGTCACGTGGCACCATGAATCATAGATGAAAGTGTCGCAACACCGTGTGACTGCTGAGGCCTAATCACAGGCTTAACGGTCCTTGACGTCAGGCAGAAGACGGGAAGAGAAGAGGGAGCTGCGCCGGAGCCCAGGAGAGGTGAGTAAAGGACATAAAAAAAAAAAAAAAAAAAAAACACGTGTCTGCCTCTTCATAAAATAATAGCAGTTTCGGTGGGGACGTGTTAGGTCCAAACAAAACCAGCGGACGGACCTCACAGATATTATAATAACCAAACCAAAATAACTGACGTGACCAAAATCACATCGGTTATCTGGGTCGATGTTCGGTTTCGTCTATTTTTCGATGGACTACCCAGGCCTACCGCCCTGCCGATCACTGGCCAAAACAGGGAGCCATCTCAGAAGCTGCGGACTCTGCGGACGTTACCTACGTATTGAGGGTGACTGTAAAATGTGGTGTCGGAGTGAGGGGGACTGAGGCAGTACGACAAGCAAACACACAGCAATTAAAGGGATTGTCCAGGCTAAATAACTGATGATCTATCTGTAGGATAGATAATAAATTAAAGACCGGCAGGTCTTCAGGTAGGCGAGCGCTGCCGCCTCTTTGGTACTTACTAAGCACAGCGCCATACACTGTATACTGGCTGTTCTTGGTATTGCCGCTCAGCCACATTCAAATGAATGAGACTTAAAGGGGTTGCCAGAGGAAAAAAAAATTATTTTATTCACCTGTCCCCAGCGCTCGGGTGTCCCAAGCCGTTGTCCAATCCTGTGACTTCTTCCGGCGGATGTCCCCACCGCACGTGACAGGTGAGACCAATCAGTGACCTAAGGAAAGGAACCGGGACGTCACAGGTTACGTATGCCAATAACATCCCGTGTCCTCTCCTTAGGCCACTGATTGGCGGGGACGGTTGCGCGCTGTCCAGCAGGGGGCAGCCTGGCTGTACTGACAACAGGGGTACAACACCCGCCCCTCCTCAGCGGCCAGACCCCACCATAACTATATACCCTACAGAGAAAGGACAGACATGCTTCATGGTACGACCCCTTTAGAGGTATGTTCACACACAGCAGGTAGGCTACAGGCTACAGAATCGCATCGACTCGCCATAGAAGTCGATATGGCAGGTTTTCGCCATTTCAATGCACGTTGCGATGTCTGAGGCGAACCGTCACGTCGGACTGAATCAGGTGCCGACCCAAGAAGTCACATGAGCACATCTCAAAGGAAAAAAAAAAATATGCAATACTGTGAGACCTTAAAGGGACAGCACAGCTACAAAGTGATCTAAATGACCTCAGCGTGACGTAATCAGCGCTAACATGACATCACAGCACACACATGACATGTTCTTACCTCTCACTCCTGGACCTGCCGCTTTCTCTCTTCTAAACGTCTTCTGCCTTTGAACCCGCTTCCAGGGCCGCCATGTGACGTCACTCTTCTGCGCCCACCCAGCTAACGGCTTCACCATGGCAACCGTCGCTGGCCTGCCTCCCCGCCCGCCATCTTTGAAGTGCCCACATGCGCAGTCTCTTCCGCCCGAAGCCTCAGCGCTCCCCAAACGGGCACATAACCCCCTGAGACAGCCCGTCCGCCGCCCTACTACCCCAACACACCCGGTTGTACGACGCCCGACTCATAACCGAGGCCAGATAGTGAACTGTCATCACGTGACGTCACCGCGTAGAGGAGTAGGCGGGACGTGAAGCATTAACGTGACGTCACGGGAGAGGCGTGGCTTATATACCGGAAGTAAGTCTGCTGATTTGACTGGACGGGGTAAGAGCTCTCATTCCAGGTTATGATATTCACAGCTGTCATATGATTCATGTGATGCGAGGCTGGGACATGTAGTCCTCTCTTATATATTTTTACAGGGTTGACTTTCTTTATGACCCTTTATTTTCAGTGCTGAAAACGGCACTTTATTTTTGCCACACTTAAAGGGGATGTCCAGGTTACTATCCTTGAGATCAGTATTGGATCAGTACGGGTCTTACACCCGGCACCGCCACTGATCAGCTTATATAGGGGGTCGCAATAGAGCCGAATCCACACAGCTCTGTCTGGCGGGCATGCAGGGTGTCAGATCCTATGGGCAAGAGTTACGTAAGGCTCCATATTGTGACTGCATGGCCACACCCCTTTATGTACAAAAAATATAAATATGGCTTCCATGTTCCCTTCTCATTGGTCCTCCTATGGACACCATAGAAGGGGGCGCCCCGCTCAGGACCCCCTCTGGCTGGCTCAGCCTGTACATGTATTAGTCACTGTTCACACCTACATTGGACACGGCAAACCGGACCGAAAATCTGGTCTGTACCTACTTAGGAGACAGGAGCCCTTGTAATCTATGAGGCTGGGGGCAAGAGAACAGGGAGCCACGCCGGAGCCCAGGAGAGGTGAGTAACACTGTTTGTTATGTTTACTCACCTCTCCTAGGTCTCTGAACATTATACTCTGGGGTCTGAAGAATCTGTTACGACGTGTTTGGTTTAAAGGAAACCCCCGGGCGAATTGGTTCGCCCAACACATACTCATACTTTAAAAGGGGCGTGACCTAAATAATCGCCATTCAACGTAATCGATGTATGATGCCTGATTAATCGCAAGTGACCTCTGACCTAGGTCCTGCTGGGATCTACGCTTCATGGGATAACTTTTGGCCTGACCACCTATAGGCTCTTGATCTGATGTACCGTCCTCTGGTTGTCAGCTGTCTTATACCTTAGGTCATGTCATGTATCAGTATCTGATCTGTGGGGGGTCCGACACCAAGAACCCGTACAGATCCTCAGATCCGAGAAGCTATAAGGGTATGTTCACACGGAGTTTTTTGCAAGCTGAAAAAATCTGCTTCAGGAATTAGGAAACTTTTTATTTTTTACGTGTTTTTTTACATGATACGGTTTTCGTCACGTTTATTGTTGCGTTTCTTTTTGTTCCAGCACACTGTATGGACCTGGAAACTTCTTATTGAAAAAACAATTGCGGTTTTTGATGACCGTCAGCAGTGACATCCCTGACCACCGATCCTGCAGATAGGGTAGTTGAGACACTAAACATAAAAACTTATCTAACTTATTTTTTGCAAACCATTACTCACCTCTCCCCGGTTCTCTCTGTTTCCAGGTCCGGTCATTCATTTACTGCCCCCTTCAGAGACGTCCTGCTTGTGTCAGGTGACCGCTGCAGCCAATCACAGGCCTCAGTGGTGACTTCTTCACCAACGGGATGTCACTGCTGACGTCAGACGGGGGGCAGTAAACGGATGACCGTACCTGCTGCTGCTGGAAGCGAGAACCGGGGGAGAGGTGAGTAGGAAAACCCCATCAACCTACAACAGTGCTACAAGAGGGAGGGTGGACAGTATTATTATTCTATGAGCACTCCATACACAGACCTGGTTAGGAGCCCTCCATAATATATGCAAGGTAGGTGCCTATAAGATAATCCCTTTAAAGAGGACCTTTTATATGCTACAAAGCCGACACTGCACTGTATTCAGTTTGCTTTGCAGGTATGTGCCTCGGTTCTGCAGATATCGGTGCTGTTAGTTTCGGCGCCAATATTCCTCCACTGTCAAATGGGCAGGCCTTACAGCCTAGCATCATTGCTGGACTGCGAGGAACCCCTCCCCTTTGACAGTATTCTTCCATAGACTTGTACTGTCAGGGGGGCATTCCTCATAGGAGAACAATGAAACTAGGCTATAAGGCCCGCCCGAAAAATAAGAAAGCTTTACATTCGCCTATCGGCTGTAGTTTAGTAAAGTCAGAGGAGCACACCTCGGCTTCAGTGCGCATGCGCCAGATCGCATGTGCAGTAAGGCCGGGGTGTACATCTCTGGCTTCACTAATGTACAGCGCAGGCGCCGGGAGCATCATCAGACTCATCGCCACGTAAGTATAAAGACTGACCAAGCAGCTCATTGGCATGTGAAGTAAATGTTGATTTTCTCGGTAGCAATATTGTACTGTGACCCAAGAAAGGTTTATATAGGTCACTGAGAAGAGGATTTGGTAGACTCATTTAAGTTGGTCTGACTTTAGGTTTTCTATTCACAGATGACTATCCACAACCTTTATATATTTGACCGGAATGGGATTTGTCTCCACTACAGCGAGTGGAACCGCAGGAAACAGGCCGGAATCTCCAAAGATGAGGTGACGTCTTATATCTAAACTTTAAGGAAGATAAACACTTTACTGTTATTAGCACCAGCACTTTATCTATGGAAACCTTTTCCATTCCCCATTATTTATCTTCTCTTCTTTAATATCCCTTCATATCTCATTTCCAGGAATTTAAGCTGATGTATGGCATGTTGTTCTCCATCCGCTCCTTCGTCAGTAAGATGAGCCCCGTGGATATGTATCCTTACCTCCTACACGTATAATTGCCAAAATACTGCCCCCTATGTACAAGAATATAACTACTATAATACTGCTCCTATGTACAAGAATATAACTACTATAATACTACTCCTATGTACAAGAATATAACTACTATAATACTACCTCCTATGTACAAGAATATAACTACTATAATACTACTCCTATGTACAAGAATATAACTACTATAATACTGCTCCTATGTACAAGAATATAACTACCATAATACTGCTCCTATGTACAAGAATATAACTACTATAATACTGCTCCTATGTACAAGAATATAACTACTATAATACTGCTCCTATGTACAAGAATATAACTACCATAATACTGCCTCCTATGTACAAGAATATAACTACTATAATACTGCTGCTATGTACAAGAATATAACTACTATAATACTGCTCCTATGTACAAGAATATAACTACTATAATACTGCTCCTATGTACAAGAATATAACTACTATAATACTGCTCCTATATACAAGAATATAACTACTATAATACTGCCTCCTATGTACAAGAATATAACTACTATAATACTGCCTCCTATGTACAAGAATATAACTACTATAATACTGCTCCTATGTACAAGAATATAACTACTATAATACTGCTCCTATGTACAAGAATATAACTACTATAATACTGCTCCTATGTACAAGAATATAACTACTATAATACTGCCTCCTATGTACAAGAATATAACTACTATAATACTGCTGCTATGTACAAGAATATAACTACTATAATACTGCTCCTATGTACAAGAATATAACTACTATAATACTGCTCCTATGTACAATAATATAACTACTATAATACTACCTCCTATGTACAAGAATATAACTACTATAATACTGCTCCTATATACAAGAATATAACTACTATAATACTACTCCTATGTACAAGAATATAACTACTATAATACTACTCCTATATACAAGAATATAACTACTATAATACTACCTCCTATGTACAAGAATATAACTACTATAATACTGCTCCTATGTACAAGAATATAACTACTATAATACTGCTCCTATGTACAAGAATATAACTACTATAATACTACTCCTATGTACAAGAATATAACTACTATAATACTGCTCCTATGTACAAGAATATAACTACTATAATACTGCTCCCTATGTACAAGAATATAACTACTATAATACTGCTCCTATGTACAAGAATATAACTACTATAATACTGCTCCTATGTACAAGAATATAACTACTATAATACTGCCCCTATGTACAAGAATATAACTACTATAATACTGCTCCTATGTACAAGAATATAACTACTATAATACTGCTCCTATGTACAAGAATATAACTACTATAATACTGCTCCTATGTACAAGAATATAACTACTATTATACTGCCCCTATGTACAAGAATATAACTACTATAATACTACCTCCTATGTACAAGAATATAACTACTATAATACTGCTCCTATGTACAAGAATATAACTACTATAATACTGCTCCTATGTACAATAATATAACTACTATAATACTACCTCCTATGTACAAGAATATAACTACTATAATACTACCTCCTATGTACAAGAATATAACTACTATAATACTGTCCCCTATGTACAAGAATATAACTACTATAATACTGCCTCCTATGTACAAGAATATAACTACTATAATACTGCTCCTATGTACAAGAATATAACTACTATAATACTGCCTCCTATGTACAAGAATATAACTACTATAATACTGCCTCTATGTACAAGAATATAACTACTATAATACTGACCCCTATGTACAAGAATATAACTACTATAATACTGCTCCTATGTACAAGAATATAACTACTATAATACTGCTCCTATGTACAAGAATATAACTACTATAATACTGCTCCTATGTACAAGAATATAACTACTATAATACTGCTCCTATGTACAAGAATATAACTACTATAATACTACTCCTATGTACAAGAATATAACTACTATAATACTGCCCCCTATGTACAAGAATATAACTACTATAATACTACCTCCTATGTACAAGAATATAACTACTATAATACTGCTCCTATGTACAAGAATATAACTACTATAATACTGCTCCTATGTACAAGAATATAACTACTATAATACTGCTCCTATGTACAAGAATATAACTACTATAATACTGCTCCTATGTACAAGAATATAACTACTATAATACTGCCCCTATATACAAGAATATAACTACTATAATACTGCTCCTATATACAAGAATATAACTACTATAATACTGCTCCTATGTACAATAATATAACTACTATAATACTACCTCCTATGTACAAGAATATAACTACTATAATACTGCTCCTATGTACAAGAATATAACTACTATAATACTGCTCCTATGTACAAGAATATAACTACTATAATACTGCTCCTATGTACAAGAATATAACTACTATAATACTGCTCCTATGTACAAGAATATAACTACTATAATACTGCCCCTATATACAAGAATATAACTACTATAATACTGCTCCTATATACAAGAATATAACTACTATAATACTGCCCCCTATGTACAAGAATATAACTACTATAATACTGCCCCTATGTACAAGTAAATAACTACTATAATGCTAGGTTGATATGCTGGGTTCTGGTGAGATTCCCTTTAAGCACTACCTGTAGGAGAGTTTGACCAGTTCAAGTCCAATGATCTTTAACCAGATTCCTACAGGAAAGATGGCTTCCTTTCTTTCCAAACCAGTAAGTACAAGCTTCACTACTACGAGACTCCCAGTGGTCTGAAGATGGTGATGAACACGGATCTGAGTGTGGGGAGCACGCGGGATGTCCTTCATCAGATCTACAGCACGGTGAGAGACTATAGACTGTGTGGTGGAAATGGAGAATTTAAAGAAAGACCCAAAGGATAGAATTTTCTTTCTGTGGTTGTTGATCTAGCAGAGAACTGGTATGAAATGAGTCTTGGAGAACTGCAGATCTTTCCACGTTTTCTTGCTTGGCCTTAGTTTGAGTAGAGGTTTCATGGTCTGACTATATCAGTATAGTGCTGGCGGCTGGTCATGTTCCTTCTGGGGGTCCCAGCTACTGACGCCATATTTAGATGGTGTCAGTACCTTCCTGTAACCTCTGCAGGTCCTTCTCCTTCTGGCAGTGCCCTCTACCAGGTTGCTATGTAGACCCGCCATTCTCTGTCTCCTTCTACCAGCACTTTCCTTTAGTCTTGGGATTTCTCCTTCTGGTCTCTTCTCCCCCTCAAGATGCGCTTTCTGGCTTCTCGCTCTTATAAAGGGCCAGTGCACTCACCAAAACACTCCTCTCCCTGATAATCCGCTGTTTATAAACCTTGACTTGTTTCTGACTTCGTTGCCGATCCTGACGCAGTTCTGTTGTTCCTCCGTTTCTGACCCTGGCCTGTCTCTGACCTATGAGCCAGAGCTGCCTGTCCTAACCTTCTCCCTGTTTACGATTTTTCACGTATTCCACCATCCTCAGACCCCGGCCTGTACCTGAGCTGTCTCTTGTATAACCTTCTGGTGTTTTGCATCGGCATCTCTCTGGTCTTACGCCAGTCCACCACGTACACCAGGACCATTCCAAGAGGTAGAAACGTACAAGGGTGAATAGTGAGGAGACTGCTTAGACAACACCATTGGGAGTGTTCAAGAGTCGAATTGGTTAGTTGGTACGGTGGGTCCACTACACGGTGGGTTCAAGGGTGAGAGAGTTCTCTTTTTAGGTCCCAGTCCCGAGTGTACCACCTCATTCTATTTGTACCATTTATTGAGTCTGTAGACAATATCGATATGGATATTTCCCCCCTAATCTGCTCCGTCCCGTTTTCTCTTCCTCAGATTTACGTGGAATACGTGGTGAAGAATTCTCTCTGTTCCCTCAATGAGCCCATTCAAAGTGAACTTTTCAAAAGCAAACTGGACAGCTTTATCCGAAGTCTCCCCTACTTCTCTGCCCGGGCGGGCTAAACCCTATCCACAGGGCATGTTGTGCCGACCTCAAGTACCCAAGACGTAGAGGAGATGAATTATGGAGGCTCTCGTGTACCCAACCTCAGCAGGAGATGGCTTCACGTCAATCATTAAGAAATCTACTGCACACTGTCAAGTTTCCGGAGGATCTTTAACATCATGGAGTCTCCTCCTGTTTACACGTGTGACTGGTTACACATGCATGTTATATGAGGCTGAAGGACAATGGTCAGTCTTCTCGCTTATACAGTAGCATGAACAAGAGTTCTCAGCCACAGCTGTTACTAGAAGATGTTCCTGTGATTGAGAACCAACCCCAAGTGGCAGCAGCTGATTATTGTTTCCAGTGACATGGTCTCTGTTAAGTGTAAATGTATACCTGTCTACCTGTGTGTATACCGGGGGGTGTAAAGTTATATGTCTATTAAACTACTTAAATTACTGTAACATGTGACAGCATGGATGGAATATAGAACAATAGTAGGGAGCTAGGAGTCTGCCCCTCCTCCTATAGGGTGATACAGACGGAAGGGAGCTATGAGTCTGCTCCTCCTCCTATAGGGCGATACAGACAGAAGGGAGCTATGAGTCTGCTCCTCCTCCTATAGGGCGATACAGACAGAAGGGAGCTATGAGTCTGCTCCTCCTCCTCCTATAGGGTGATACAGACAGAAGGGAACTATGAGTCTGCCCCTCCTCCTATAGGGTGATACAGACGGAAGGGAGCTGTGAGTCTGCTCCTCCTCCTATAGGGCGATACAGACAGAAGGGAGCTATGAGTCTGCTCCTCCTCCTATAGGGTGATACAGACAGAAGGGAGCTATGTCTGCCCCTCCTCCTATAGGGTGATACAGACAGAAGGGAGCTATGAGTCTGCTCCTCCTCCTATAGGGTGATACAGACAGAAGGGATCTATGAGTCTGCCCCTCCTCCTATAGGGCGATACAGACAGAAGGGAGCTATGAGTCTGCTCCTCCTCCTATAGGGCGATACAGACAGAAGGGAGCTATGAGTCTGCCCCTCCTCCTATAGGGCGATACAGACAGAAGGGAGCTATGAGTCTGCTCCTCCTCCTATAGGGTGATACAGACAGAAGGGAGCTATGAGTCTGCTCCTCCTCCTATAGGGCGATACAGACAGAAGGGAGCTATGAGTCTGATCCTCCTCCTATAGGGGATACGGACAGAAGGAGCTATGAGTCTGCCCCTCCTCCTATAGGGTGATACAGACAGAAGGGAGCTATGAGTCTGCCCCTCCTCCTATAGGGCGATACAGACAGAAGGGAGCTATGAGTCTGCCCCTCCTCCTATAGTGTGATAAAGACAGAAGGGAGCTGTGAGTCTGCCCCTCCTCCTATAGGGCGATACAGACAGAAGGGAGCTATGAGTCTGCTCCTCCTCCTATAGGGCGATACAGACAGAAGGGAGCTATGAGTCTGCCCCTCCTCCTATAGTGTGATACAGACAGAAGGGAGCTGTGAGTCTGCCCCTCCTCCTATAGGGCGATACAGACGGAAGGGAGCTGTGAGTCTACCCCTCCTCCTATAGGGCGATACAGATGGAAGGGAGCTATGAGTCTGCCCCTCCTCCTATAGGGTGATACAGAAGGGAGCTATGAGTCTGCCCCTCCCCCTATAGGGCGATACAGACAGAAGGGAGCTATGAGTTTGCCCCTCCTCCTATAGGGTGATACAGACAGAAGGGAGCTATGAGTCTGCCCCTCCTCCTATAGGGTGATACAGACAGAAGGGAGCTATGAGTGCTCCTCCTCCTATAGGGTGATACAGACAGAAGAGAGCTATGAGTCTGCGCCTCCTCCTATAGGGCGATACAGACAGAAAGGAGCTATGAGTCTGCCCCTCCTCCTATAGGGTGATACAGAAGGGAGCTATGAGTCTGCCCCTCCTCCTATAGGGCGATACAGACGGAAGGGAGCTATGAGTCTGCCCCTCCTCCTATAGGGCGATACAGACGGAAGGGAGCTATGAGTCTGCTCCTCCTCCTATAGGGCGATACAGACGGAAGGGAGCTATGAGTCTGCCCCTCCTCCTATAGGGCAAAACAGACGGAAGGGAGCTATGAGTCTGCTCCTCCTCCTATAGGGCGATACAGACGGAAGGGAGCTATGAGTCTGCTCCTCCTCCTATAGGGCGATACAGACGGAAGGGAGCTATGAGTCTGCCCCTCCTCCTATAGGGCGATACAGACGGAAGGGAGCTATGAGTCTGCCCCTCCTCCTATAGGGCGATACAGACGGAAGGGAGCTATGAGTCTGCCCCTCCTCCTATAGGGCGATACAGACGGAAGGGAGCTATGAGTCGGCTCCTCCTCCTATAGGGCGATACAGACGGAAGGGAGCTATGAGTCTGCCCCTCCTCCTATAGGGCGATACAGACGGAAGGGAGCTATGAGTCTGCCCCTCCTCCTATAGGGCGATACAGACGGAAGGGAGCTATGAGTCTGCCCCTCCTCCTATAGGGCGATACAGACGGAAGGGAGCTATGAGTCTGCCCCTCCTCCTATAGGGCGATACAGACGGAAGGGAGCTATGAGTCTGCCCCTCCTCCTATAGGGCGATACAGACAGAAGGGAGCTATGAGTCTGCTCCTCCTCCTATAGGGCGATACAGACAGAAGGGAGCTATGAGTCTGATCCTCCTCCTATAGGGGATACGGACAGAAGGAGCTATGAGTCTTCTCCTCCTCCTATAGGGCGATACAGAAGGGAGCTATGAGTCTGCTCCTCCTCCTATAGGGTGATACAGACAGAAGGGAGCTATGAGTCTGCCCCTCCTCCTATAGGGTGATACAGACAGAAGGGAGCTATGAGTCTGCCCCTCCTCCTATAGGGCGATACAGACAGAAGGGAGCTATGAGTCTGCCCCTCCTCCTATAGTGTGATACAGACAGAAGGGAGCTGTGAGTCTGCCCCTCCTCCTATAGGGCGATACAGACAGAAGGGAGCTATGAGTCTGCTCCTCCTCCTATAGGGCGATACAGACAGAAGGGAGCTATGAGTCTGCTCCTCCTCCTCTAGGGTGATACAGACAGAAGGGAGCTATGAGTCTGCCCCTCCTCCTATAGTGTGATACAGACAGAAGGGAGCTGTGAGTCTGCCCCTCCTCCTATAGGGCGATACAGACAGAAGGGAGCTGTGAGTCTACCCCCTCCTCCTATAGGGCGATACAGATGGAAGGGAGCTATGAGTCTGCCCCTCCTCCTATAGGGTGATACAGAAGGGAGCTATGAGTCTGCCCCTCCCCCTATAGGGCGATACAGACAGAAGGGAGCTATGAGTCTGCCCCTCCTCCTATAGGGTGATACAGACAGAAGGGAGCTATGAGTCTGCCCCTCCTCCTATAGGGTGATACAGACAGAAGGGAGCTATGAGTGCTCCTCCTCCTCTAGGGTGATACAGACAGAAGAGAGCTATGAGTCTGCGCCTCCTCCTATAGGGCGATACAGACAGAAAGGAGCTATGAGTCTGCCCCTCCTCCTATAGGGTGATACAGAAGGGAGCTATGAGTCTGCCCCTCCTCCTATAGGGCGATACAGACAGAAGGGAGCTATGAGTCTGCCCCTCCTCCTATAGGGCGATACAGACAGAAGGGAGCTATGAGTCTGCTCCTCCTCCTATAGGGCGATACAGACAGAAGGGAGCTATGAGTCTGCCCCTCCTCCTATAGGGCGATACAGACGGAAGGGAGCTATGAGTCTGCTCCTCCTCCTATAGGGCGATACAGACGGAAGGGAGCTATGAGTCTGCTCCTCCTCCTATAGGGCGATACAGACGGAAGGGAGCTATGAGTCTGCCCCTCCTCCTATAGGGCGATACAGACGGAAGGGAGCTATGAGTCTGCCCCTCCTCCTATAGGGCGATACAGACAGAAGGGAGCTATGAGTCTGCCCCTCCTCCTATAGGGCGATACAGACGGAAGGGAGCTATGAGTCGGCTCCTCCTCCTATAGGGCGATACAGACGGAAGGGAGCTATGAGTCTGCCCCTCCTCCTATAGGGCGATACAGACGGAAGGGAGCTATGAGTCTGCCCCTCCTCCTCCTATAGGGCGATACAGACAGAAGGGAGCTATGAGTCTGCCCCTCCTCCTCCTATAGGGCGATACAGACAGAAGGGAGCTATGAGTCTGCTCCTCCTCCTATAGGGCGATACAGACAGAAGGGAGCTATGAGTCTGCTCATCCTCCTCCTATAGGGCGATACAGACAGAAGGGAGCTATGAGTCTGCCCCTCCTCCTCCTATAGGGCGATACAGACAGAAGGGAGCTATGAGTCTGCTCCTCCTCCTATAGGGCGATACAGACAGAAGGGAGCTATGAGTCTGCTCCTCCTCCTCCTATAGGGTGATACAGACAGAAGGGAGCTATGAGTCTGCCCCTCCTCCTATAGGGTGATACAGACGGAAGGGAGCTGTGAGTCTGCCCCTCCTCCTATAGGGCGATACAGACGGAAGGGAGCTGTGAGTCTGCTCCTCCTCCTATAGGGCGATACAGACAGAAGGGAGCTATGAGTCTGCTCTTCCTCCCCCTATAGGGTGATACAGACAGAAGGGAGCTATGAGTCTGCTCCTCCTCCTATAGGGTGATACAGACAGAAGGGAGCTATGTCTGCCCCTCCTCCTATAGGGTGATACAGACAGAAGGGAGCTATGAGTCTGCCCCTCCTCCTCCTATAGGGCGATACAGACAGAAGGGAGCTATGAGTCTGCCCCTCCTCCTCCTATAGGGCGATACAGACAGAAGGGAGCTATGAGTCTGCCCCTCCTCCTCCTCCTATAGGGTGATACAGACAGAAGGGAGCTATGAGTCTGCCCCTCCTCCTATAGGGTGATACAGACAGAAGGGAGCTATGAGTCTGCTCCTCCTCCTATAGGGTGATACAGACAGAAGGGAGCTATGAGTCTGCTCCTCCTCCTATAGGGTGATACAGACAGAAGGGAGCTATGAGTATGCTCCTCCTCCTATAGGGCGATACAGACAGAAGGGAGCTATGAGTCTGCTCCTCCTCCTATAGGGCGATACAGACAGAAGGGAGCTATGAGTCTGCTCCTCCTCCTATAGGGCGATACAGACAGAAGGGAGCTATGAGTCTGCTCCTCCTCCTATAGGGTGATACAGACAGAAGGGAGCTATGAGTCTGCCCCTCCTCCTATAGGGTGATACAGACAGAAGGGAGCTATGAGTCTGCTCCTCCTCCTATAGGGCGATACAGACAGAAGGGAGCTATGAGTCTGCTCCTCCTACTATAGGGTGATAGACAGAAGGGAGCTATGAGTCTGCCCCTCCTCCTATAGGGCGATACAGACAGAAGGGAGCTATGAGTCTGCCCCTCCTCCTATAGGGTGATACAGACAGTCAATGAATCACTATATGTGCTGTTAGATGGACATGTGACCTCCCCTCTATTCACTTCCATGGGACTTCTGGAATAATATCCGTCTGTCTCATTGAAGTGGTGGTCGGTCACACGTGTGGACACAAGTCAGTTCATGGGGAACTTGATCTTACGGCTTGGAATCCCAAGGTGTGTATGTGCGGGGATTTCTGCGCATGGCGCTCATACTCATTACTGAATAAATCGAGATTTTCATGAATATCTTGCTCTCAGTAGCACAAGAAACATGCGGCCTGATGTTGTCCTCTTGAAAAACAGCTCTTGGAACTCTTTGGAGAAATGACTGGACCACTGGTTCTACAACCACATCAATGTTTCGCCAAACTGTTAGTGTATCTGAAATGAAGACTAGAGGGGTCTAGCTAGCATACATTATGCCACCCAACACCATAATCCCAGGAGTAGGACCCATGTGATGTTTCCATGTGAAGGCCCACGTGGTCTCCAGACCGATCTCCGGCTATCATCGAATCTGAGAGAAAAGTGGGACTCATTGCTGAAGAGTATAGACTCCCATTCCAGCCTTCATTGCTGTCTTGCTGTGCATCATAATCGCCTTTCAAAGTGTTTCAAGCACCCTTCCACCTGTGCACTTGATTTAATCCCATCCCACCTTATCATTACTATTATGTTTGTCTCAGCCCTAACCCACCTCTTCATCCCGTCACTAACTTCTGCCATCTCCCCTTCCTCTTTTAACCATTCAGCCATTACTCCCATCCTTCGAATCCAGCCTTCGAATCCCTCGTCCTCGTCCAGCTGCCTCACTTCTGTTTGCCTCAAAACTCCTTAAACATGTCCACCTTGAACTGTCCTCCTTCACCTTTTCGTCCAGCTCACTTTAACCAGCTGCAATCTTGCTCTTGATGCCACCACTCTATCGAAACACCCTAACCAAAATCACGGATCTGTTATCTGCTAAAGTCCAACAACATCTGTGCTTCCTCTTCTAGACCTTTCCTTCGCCTTCAACACAGTCAACCACATGTTCCGGTCATTCCTTGGAATCGTAGACTTGGCCTCCTCCTTGTATCTTCACACCTCAACCAGCCAAACACAGCGTCTCCCACACACCATGTATACTTTTGGCCTAGGACATTTCATTGGGCCCACTTCTTTTAGCACCACTTTTATACTCATGACACTAAAATTTACCTCTCTGGCTCGTGTTACCTCTCTGTTGGCCAGAGTTCGAGAGTGCCTATCAGCTATATTGTCCTTCTTCTACTTTCTAAATCTCTCAACATGAAGAAAACTAAATTTGTCATGTTCCTCTATCACAGCCCTCACCTTCCAGACCTATCAGTCATAAGTGCTCCACACAGTCCCCAGTCTCACAAGTCCAAAACCTTGATTCTGCCCTATCTGTCAAATAACACATACAAACCCTTACCATCTCCTACTTCCAACTTCTTGAATGTCTTTAATTCACTCTCTCCTTAACTTTGAATCAACAAAAATGTCATTAGATGCCCTCATGATCTATTGCGTAGACCCCTGCTATATCCTTGTATGTGACCGAACATCTACCACTCTTGTGCCTCCCCATCCACTCGTAATTCTGCTGCTTGGTTAATTCACTATTCCCCATTCTTCATTGGCAACTTGAGTTCCAAACCATCATGCAAGGTTGTTCACAACCTGTTCCCTCCACACATCTCTCACCAAATCTCCTGATACCTCCCCACATGTAATCTCCAATATACAGAAGACGCTTTTTCTATTCTAAGATCTCTCGTGCATCCTCCATACCCTGGAACTTACTACCCCAACACACAAGTCTCCAACTTCAAAAAACATCAAAAGCAACCAGAAAAATCACCTCTTCAGATAAGCCCCCAACCAGAAATAACCCTGCCACCACTGTCTCATCGTATCGGCAGCTTCTACCCTCACCTGCTCTCTCCATTACCAAAACTAAAAGGTTGATTTGGCAGGCTCGATGATTTGAAGGACAGAGTTAGGAGTATAATGGAGGAAATCCAGTAACGTTTCCAATTCTCTCCTTATGCTAGGTTCACACTAGCGATCGTCTCACTGGTCATTCGGGTCTGCATGGGGACCCAAAAAACTATACATTAAAATGGGGTCTGCCGGGTGTCCGTTGGGTTTCCGCCAAAACTGACGTTGAGAAAAGTCCTCCATGTAGAACTTTTCTCTCCGCTGATTTTAGACGGAATCTGTGGTGGAGTGGATGTAAACCAAGCCTTAGACATTCGTAACGCCTACAGCACCGATGACAAAATATGTTTGAGGCATGTGCTGAGGTCACTGTCGTCTGTGTTTGTAGGTCGGGGGTTGTACAGACATTGATTCGTCCAAGGCACTTGACAAGGTACCATTTGTCACTAGAGATGAGCAAAGTTTTAAAAAATTTGACTCGGCAACTTCGACGAATTTTCCAATACAATTCTCTTCGATCCGAATTAATTTGCGACGAATAAACAGCTATTTCCTGTCTGCAGAGAGCCGGCGTGGGCGGCAAAATGGCGGAAGCCCTTGGATGCCGCGGTCATATCTCTCTCCAGCACGGACAACTTTTATTCATGTGGAAGGATCTGCTAACAAGCAAAGACACGTCTACCCAATCACATCACTAGAGAACATCATGTGACCGTCTGATGTCACAAAGGTCCTTACTAAATATTTGTTACCGCGAAGCATCAGGAAATCCGGAATCCATGCGAATTGAAGATTTCCTGAAATTCGGATCGAATTCCACTTCTGCAGCTTCGATTCGCTCATATCTATTTGTAACGTTTGGCAACCACCTCTCAAACGTATTAGGGGCTTCTCTGCTGTGAAACTTCACCATACTGTAGGGAGTACAGCAAATCCCAGATTCTTAGACACCACACTTGAAGCCACTAGAGGGAGCTTGGCATCTGTTTACATTTATCTGGTTCTGCTGTGTTTTCCTCCAGTTTCTCGGGAAGGAATGAGTTACTTCATGTTGTGGGTGGAGATATTATCATGGACATGTGGGGGAATGGAAGCGAGTATGTTTCAGCCCAAAATTCCACACATCAGTGTTGTTTTACAGCCCCGCTCTGGTCTCTAGTAGTGATGGCGGCACTCTGTAGAGAATGTATAGGCTGCAGTCTAAGTGATGTCACTGGCCTTCAGTGAATAGATAGGCTGAAGTCTTAGTGATGTCACTGGCCTTCAGTGAATAGATAGGTTGCATTCTCAGTGATGTCATGGGTCTCCAGTGAATGGATAGTCAACTTTCTCAGTGATGTCACTCTGGTTTCTGTGAATGGATAGTCCACATTCTCAGTGATGTCACTCTGGTTTCTGTGAATGGTTAGTCCACCTTCTCCGTGATGTCACCATTCTCTAAGGAACGGATAAACCAAATTCTTATATGTCAGATCAGGATGCAAAACTATCACCGGTTATTTAGGCAGATATTTATATGCTACCTTAAAGGGGTATTCCCATCTTTGTATTTATGGCTATATGCCTAGGATACGCTAGAAATATATGACAGATGTGGGTCTCACCTCAGGGACCCACATCTATCTGGAGAACAGGGCCCCATCTGTTCCTGAAAGTGAATGGAGAGGGGCGGCGAATGTTTGTGTCTCTCCATTCACTTGTATGGGGGTTACGGAAAAAAGCCTGCGTACGGCTGCCTGCTTACAGATCGTAGTCAACAAAATGGCATAAACAATAACCCTGCTTAAAGGGTACATCATTTACAGGATTGAGTCCAGCTGTATTCATGAGCAAAGCAATTATTATCCCAGGGGTAAGCAACACGGGGCTAGTCTTCTTCTCTGGAATACAACCGGACTCGAACATGAGACCCGTGTATTCCTTGAGCACTTCAAGCAGCCTAAAGGCACATTACATTTGGCCAAATGGGCGAAACTTGCGAGATCTGTTTTGCCAATATTCCTGTGGTTTCACCGAAACGGAAGTGGAGGAAGGGGAGGTGCCTAAAAATAATAAACGTTCATACCCCTCACCTCTTCTGAGTCACCTCGTGGCATCTAGTGTTCCTTCCCGGGCATCCCCATCTCCCCTTTGATGTCAGCAGGTCCCAAGCTCCTCTGAGGTTGTGAATTGGGCCTCAGTGGTCACATGGTGCACCGACATCATGATAATTGTGTCAAAGTGTAATGACATCATGTCCTGTGAGCGCAGAGCCAAAGAAATTGGGAACGCAACAGAGGAGCCCGGGAAAGTGCTTATGAATGTTTGTTATAATTCCGCACCTTCCCTAGGCCTCCAATTATTATGCTGTGGGGGCTGAAGAGACCCAAGAGTATAATAATTATTTGTAAGAGGCAAACCCCAAAAATTTCAGGTTAGGCTGAATAGGAAATTTTTGGAAAACTTTTACAAATCAGATTGCAGTATGGACCTGTAGCTATAGTATGCTGACAGATCCCCTTTTAATAGTACATGACCTCTCATTTCTGCTCAAGCATCGGTGGCCTCGATTATTGATGGACCAAAGATCCCGTGTCTGTCTGTACGTTGATACGTCGAGGGTAACTTCAGTCTTATTATCAAATCTACCCAACGCCAGGCTTGTATTACTACAAGTCTTACAGGACGCATTATCGGAGTCTACCTCAGCTCCATTACTTCAAGCCCTGCCAACAGATGAGGACGGTCCTACAATCTTAGGTGATGAAATCATAAGGCGGTATTTACACATCCAGGTTTTTGACTGTAGTTTTTGAAGGCAAAATCTAAGAGGGGATTGAAAAAAAGAGGCTTCAAAAAGTGCATGAAAAAATCTGAACTTGGAAATGTACCCTCAGACAGGTTGTGGTCCTAGCCATAGGGAAAAAATAGGCAAATAAATTCTCCTTGCTAAAACATGGAAAACTTTCTCTAGCGCCACCCTTTGGAAGTGTTTTATGGTGGGTTTTAAGGATAGTTACACTCAATTTGGGGGAACCCATAAATCGTTCATGCTGACACCTAAAGATTTGAGACAGGCAAAATGGTTCGTTGCGAGCCAGATTCGTCCCAAATTTTCCAAAAGCGTCGGGTTCGACCCGAACCTCTAACTTTGGGGGTTTGTCACCTGTGAACCTGAAGTGGAACTATTATATTCTCGGATCTCTTCAGGCTCAGGGGAGGTGTGGAAACATAATGAATAGTCATACTTACCTTCCATCACTTATCCTGGGTATCCTAATGGCTACCGGTGCTCCCTTGTAGTCCTCTCCGGCCTCATCGGTGATGTCACATGCCCCAGTGGTCACTGCTGAGGCCTGTCATTGGGTCCCAGGGGTCACATGGAGCTGGCTGACATCATAAAGCTTCATGACCCCGGAGTATAATAGTTTCTGGTTCTTGACAGACTTTTTCTACCTGAAAGGAATCTTTGGACCAAACCATCTGATCCCGAAATGAGACGAATCTTCAGATGTTTTCCCATCTCTACCCAAGATATGTCGACAACTCAAAGGTAAGAAACCAGATAGATGGTCAAATGGTTGGCTAGTATGATATATACACTTGTAGCCCCCTCCCCAATGTATAGAATTTTCCAGCGGTTGAGATAAGGGTCTATGTTGTGTGCTTGGCTTAGGGTCACTGTTTGGGAATGTGACCTTACACCCCTGTACCACATGGTACCAAGCTAAAACTAGAATTGAAGTGGAAGAAACATCAAGGAGCAAAATTAACCTTATAGATCAAAATAGCTCCTTATAGATCTATGCCTGGTCTTCAAGAAACCTAGTGACATGACGTGGGATTAAAACCAGACCAGAAGATCTCCAAGAGGAAGAGAGACCCATCTGGACTGCTCTATCTGGGTCGGACCTATATGTTTTGATTTTTTTGGCTGGGAAGTTCTCTTTAAATTTTCTTAAATATGGAACGTAGAACTCTAGATTGTGCAGAATATATGTCAGGACAAGTTAAACCAACAGATGTGCGCTACGCAGAGGGATACGAGAAGCTCTGTTACTGGGAGAGGTGATCTGCCAAGGGCTAGGATGGCATGAGATGATGCCCTATATGTCTCTGGCAGAGGCTTGAGAGAGCAACGCTCTGCAGGGCTCTGGAAGGAGGCAGGAAAGGCAATGCCCTGCGTACCATCTGTCTGGCTGGATGTGAGCTGCTAATCGCTCTACTAATCTGGAGTAGGAGGTGGAGGGGGCAGCAGTGACAGCGACTTACATGGACGAGAGAGAGAGAGCGGGCACAGCTACAGGTGTGACCTAGGACGCCAGGAGGTAGCGGTATATATAGGAGGAGGAACGCAGCTCTACTCATGTCAGGGAGAAGACAGGGAGACGAAATAGGGTGAGCGAGACCCACCATGGAGATCACATAGAAGAAGATGAAGGATTCGGGATCATCACCTTGTCCTCAGAGCTCGCACTTCATTTGTCACTTTACACTGTGTTGCTGTGATACTCACTTACCTGTCTCACTTACCTCTCCTCCAGCTCTTCTGTAAAATATTAACCCACCAGTATTATCCTCCAACTTTTACTACCTATTTTCCTGTATTATCCTCATCTACTTACCTGTATTATCCTCTATATCCTCCACTACTTATCTGTATTATACTCTATATCCTCCTCTACTTACCTGTATTATCCTCTATATCCTCCACTACTTACCTGTATTATACTCTATATCCACCACTACTTACCTGTATTATCCTCTATATCCACCACTACTTACCTGTATTATCCTCTATATCCTCCACTACTTATCTGTATTATACTCTATATCCTCCTCTACTTACCTGTATTATCCTCTATATCCTCCACTACTTACCTGTATTATACTCTATATCCACCACTACTTACCTGTATTATCCTCTATATCCACCACTACTTACCTGTATTATCCTCTATATCCTCCTCTACTTACCTGTATTATACTCTATAACCTCCAAAACCTACCTGTATTATCTTCTATATCCTCCTCTACTTACCTGTATTATCCTCTATATCCTCCACTACTTACCTGTATTATACTCTATATCCACCACTACTTACCTGTATTATCCTCTATATCCTCCTCTACTTACCTGTATTATACTCTATATCCTCCTCTACTTACCTGTATTATCCTCTATATCCTCCACTACTTACCTGTATTATACTCTATATCCACCACTACTTACCTGTATTATCCTCTATATCCACCACTACTTACCTGTATTATCCTCTATATCCTCCTCTACTTACCTGTATTATACTCTATATCCTCCTCTACTTACCTGTATTATCCTCTATATCCTCCACTACTTACCTGTATTATACTCTATATCCACCACTACTTACCTGTATTATCCTCTATATCCACCACTACTTACCTGTATTATCCTCTATATCCTCCTCTACTTACCTGTATTATCCTCTATATCCTCCACTACTTACCTGTATTATCCTCTATATCCACCACTACTTACCTGTATTATCCTCTATATCCACCACTACTTACCTGTATTATCCTCTATATCCTCCTCTACTTACCTGTATTATACTCTATAACCTCCAAAACCTACCTGTATTATCTTCTATATCCTCCTCTACTTACCTGTATTATCCTCTATATCCTCCTCTACTTACCTGTATTATACTCTATATCCACCACTACTTAGCTGTATTATACTCTATAACCTTCAAAACCTACCTGTGTTATCCTCTATATCCTCCAGTACCTACCTGTATTATCCGTTATATCCTCCACTACTTACCTGTATTATCCTCTATATCCTCCACTACTTACTTGTATTATCTTCTATATCCTCCACTACCTACCTGTATTATCCTCTATATCCTCCACTACTTACCTGTATTATCCTCTATATCCTCCACTACTTACCTGTATTCTCCGCTATATCCTCCACTAACACCTGCACTGTCCTCTATATCTTCCACTACCTCCCTTTATATCCTCCCCTACCTACCTGTATAATCAATACCTACCTACCAATAACCTTGTTCTCCATCTTATATTACCTACCTGTACTTTGCTCCTTTTCTCAATCTTATACCACCTACCTGTTTTAGCCTCCTTGTTCTCCATCCATATTTCCTTGTATTGCCCTGCCTATCATCCATCCATATCTTCCCCATCCTACCCCCATATTACCTGTTTTTGGTCTCATCTCTATCCTTCGATCTCCTTTCTTTCTTACTATTCGCCCATATCTTTGTACTACTTGGGATGTTCTCCCATCCTCCTCGCGGCAGCCTGGGGCGGGCTGGGAGGTTTAGTGTCGATGAACTGTATGGCTTTAACGTCTCCAAGAAGTTGAAGCCCCGACTAGATCTGAAGAAGAGAGGAGAAAATGGTACTGCAGGAGCTCAACTTTTCTGCAACTCTCGGGACTCCCAAACTCAAGACCACCAGGACCAAGGAATACCAAGTGGCATGAGATACAGGTAAGTAATTATCGTATAACGGTTACAAAGAAGATTCTAACTTAGTTCTAGTCAGTTTTTTCCACTTTTACTCAATTTGCGGTCTAACCACCCAAAAAGTCCAGTTGAAATATCTTATCAATTGCCCAATTTCTAGTAAGTCACGTAAGTCTTTTGCTGTCTTGTTTGGTTTCTAGTTCATGTCTTTTGGTTTCTATCAGCTTCACTTGAAGACTTCCAAGAGGAAAGTTGAGGGTACATTATAATTCCATTCTAGATTGAGATGCCCCATCAATTTTCTTTACGACAATCTTTACGTGAAACCAACATGATATGGTGCTTACTCGATAGATTTGTGTTGGTTTAAACCCACCAACCTATAAGGTCCTGATACATGTTTAAGGTTGTGTATACCTTGTAAAATATGGATGTATATGATTTTATGTGATGGGGCATATTTTGACCAAAATTTGTGCAAACGTTGGAAGTCAACTTATTGCTGAGGTTGACTTCTCCTGGTACATACCAGTTTTCCATCAACGAATATCTAAAGGGTCAACTAGCACTCAGTATGTCACACGGTATAAAATATAAGCGTACAATAAAGAGGAAAATATAAAATATTCAGAAATGAATTAAGACATGAAAATTCTTGTCCTAGAATCTCAGAAATCACAATATAAGGCTCCATGCACACGACTGTAATTTTGGTCCACATCCTATCTGTTATTATGGTTCCGTATGGACAGATATCGTACAGACCCGATCATTTCTATGTCCCATACACACAACTGTAGTTTTTACGGATCCATATTGGGGCCATAGTACCGAGATACAAAATATGGAACAGGTCTTATTCCATCTATTCTATTGATAGAGTCTGGGAAAAACACTTATCCCCTGTCTTGTGGATAGAGATAAGTGCCTATAACAGCACAAACTCTTTATATGTAAATGTATATAGTTAGTAGATGCCGCAAGTTGCAGTTTCACGACAGCTGGGTAGTGGTAGATGAAAGTCCTCTGGTATAGACTTCTTACTAGACCATCAGCTTCAACTTTTCATAAATAAAGAGTTCAAGGGAAAATAAGAAACTTTGTAATATATCTTTTTAAAGAAAAATGCTTCTTTCTCCATTTTTTTCAGCAAGCTTTCCCCCCCTCCTTCTCTCAGTTTCTTCTTCCCCTCTCCATAGGCCACTTTGCTAAAAATAACTCATCCCTATCCCCTCTATGGATATGGCTTGTATTAGTAATAACATGAATGAAGGGAGGGGGAAAAGGAACCCGATAAATGGAGAGAGAAGCATTATTATTTATACTTAAAAACTTCTAGATTAATTTGCGGAAAGAATTGTAAGTACGCTTTAAAGGGTCCTCATGGATTGCAGGCGTGTGAGTGGTTGCATTATCAGCGTTCTGTACCTGTTCTATCCTCACCATACTTCATGGCTTCATCTGACCACAGGAAAATGTGGCCTCTTTTGAGTGATACACTTCAAGTTTACTTTACATCAAACACTGAGAAATGCAACTGTTCCAAGCAGTGTCGGGCAGGCCCACCAGAATACCCGGGGATCCGCCAGTGGTCCCATCTCTAATAAAATTATGGTCAAGCAAAAGACACCCAAATTTCAAGGATACTGGTGGGTCCAGGCAACATCAGTTCAACCCTGGTGCCCTGGATGTTACAAATCCCCAGGCAACTGTGTGATGCTCTACAGGTATCGTGAATGGGACCCATTCTCATTAATAGGACTTGTGTAGGATACTCATTGGACATTCTATAGTTGCCTAAAAGTTGCACTTCTCATGTGACCACCACATAATTTAACGTCCCCTCAAGTGATCCCCACAAAATTTAATGTCCCCTCAAGTGACCCCACTTAATACAATGTCCCCATAAGCGGACCTCACATAATGCACCCTACCTCCTCAAAAAAAAAAAAAGTTATATTCTCCTAGTCCCGTCCTAACGGAGCTGCCTGCAGGCTCTGGCAATAGAATGGAGCTCAGTGCTCATTGTGGTGGACAGCTCTGTGCTCCACCATTGTATTCAACTTCATCTGCATCCTACGGATTCAGGTCAGCTGAGGGGCCCCCACTACCATAGGGCTCACCATTTGCCCTATGGTTAAAGCAGCTCTGCTCTCGAGGATCCAGCATTAATTTGTATGGACATCATATAATGCATTGTTTCTCCTGTGGTGGCACTGCTGTAGAATTGAACACTTTCTCAAAGGTCCCCCCTGATCGAAAGGCACAAATTATGATCAGGTTAGTTTCGGGGTGGGAGGGGTCTTCTAATGTAGAGATATTATAAAATGTAGACAACCAACCAAGGTGGCCTCAACCCCTTGACATCTAACACTCTTGTAATCTACGTAGATTAGCATATTATCACTCCATACTGTCAAAATCTGCGATGAAGTCATAGTGGTGCTTAGACAACTCCATCTACAATGTTCTAAAAAGGAACTGGTCCCTCTCGTGATAGTTACGGCCCATATCTTGAGTGGTTAAATGATGATAATGGATGAAAAAATCAGAGCATAAATTTTTGTAATTGACTCAAGTCTATTCATGAGTGCGCCTTCCACCCTTGTATTCACTGGCTGAGGCTCGGGAGGGGGAATATGTAAACCGAAAACATGCTGCGGGTTATTATGAACATCCATGTGACTCACACAGGGGGGAGGATGTGTTGTCCTAAAAGGTGTCAGGGACTGTTAGTGTCAGGACAATTTATGCCCCCAGCGGATTTGTCATCTTCCCACAATTCTTTTCTTCGCATTCAGGAGAAGAGAGTCGGAGGTTGGAAGACATGATTCAGACGACAGGTTCCTGTCTGATGTAGATTTATACCAACTTCTTATTAATCCGCTCTTGCTTTGTCTCGAGTGACGCTCCGCCATCCTTATTTCTCTACGTAACCTCCTGCCCTCTGTCTGCTTCTCAGCTCTTGAGATTTTTCTTCCCACTCGGCCATGTTTTGGCTTCCTGGATCATCCTATTTCCAGACTTCTCTCTCCCTTCTTCTGCTTGATTTCACCAGCAAAATTTGCTAAAAATTTTGTATTTAAAGCAGTTATGTGGGCATTAATATTTTTTTGCTACGCACTCACCGCCCGATATGAGCACACTTATTGGTAAACATAACCTCCCCCCCCAGTTCTTAGATTTGCAGAATGCTGCTGGTGACAATCCAACTCTGGGTCATATGACCGATCCAGCTCTACCCTATGTACAAGGAGTCGGAGTAGAGAGAGGTGGGTTTGTGGCTTGCCTAGACATCGGCAAAATCTTATGAGATTAGTGTTATGAATATTTGCAAGGTTCGCCCGGAAATATTTGTTTCAGACTGAACTTGTTTGGTCCGAATCAGAAGTACTATTATTACAATCGGGGATCTCTTCAGACCCCAGACTCAGTGGCGTAAATCCCCGGGCCCATGATGCTGGAGTAACCCCAACAGGTAACGGGCCCTATTTACTTACCGATCCCCGCTCCTGCTCATGGCCACCTGCGCTTCCCCTTCTGCAGAAGCGGAGGTGGCTGTGAGCAGGATCGTGGATCGTTAAGTGATGCCGCGGGCCTGTGACCCCCCCAAACACTGCTATCATTATACTCTGGGGTCTTTTCAGACCCCAGAGTATAATGATTGGAGGCTCAGGGAAGGTGAGGGAACATAAAAAAATGTTACTTACCTCTCCTGTGCTCCGGCAGTCTTTGGGCCTCTTTGGTGACGCTCCAGACGTCATGTGGGCCAGTCCGGCGTCATTATGCGTCATGACGCCGGCCTGGCTCAAGTGATGTCTGGTCCAACACTGAAGAGGGCTGAAAGTAGCGGGGAGTGCGCCGGAGCCAGGGAGAGGTAAGTAATATTGTTTTTTATGTTTGTATCCTCCCCTGGGTCTCCGATCATTATACTCTGGGGTCTGATTGTTTATGGGTGGTCCACAATGAGGCATAATAGTGTGTGCAGGGGCCACTATGGGGCATAATACTATATGCAGGGGCCACTATGGTGCATAATAGTGTGTGCAGGGGCCACTATGGGGCATAATAGTGTGTGCAGGGGCCATTATGGGGCATAATAGTGTGTGCATGGGCCACTATGGGGCATAATACTGTGTGCAGGGGCCACTATGGGGCATAATAGTGTGTGCAGGAATGCAGGGAATGCGGTTTGTGCGGGGGGGGGGGGGGGTCAGGGGGGGCCCATGTCAAATGTTCGCCTTTAGGCCCTGCCATTCCTAGTTACGCCACTACCCAGACTATAATAATCAGAGGCCAAGGGGAGGGGCGGAAAAATAATAAACACTCATACTCCCCTTTCCTCACCTCTCCTGGGCTCCCTTGTGGTGTCTGATGTTCTTTCCTGGGCATCTTCCAGCTTTTTCTGGCCTCAAAGGTGACATCAGAGGTCTTGACGCAAGTGTCATGACGTTGACGTGGCCCTGAGTCGCTGAAATCACTCAGGTCAGAAGATGCTAAAGAAAGAACACCGAACGTTGCAAGGGAGCCCAGAAGAGCTAATGGAAGGTAAGTAACAGTGTATATTATTTTTGGGCACCTCCCGTGGACCTTATTATACCCTGGGGTCTGAAGAGAACCCTGAATGTAATAATGATTTGTGGCTTTGGCTTTGTCCAAACGTGAAATTTTTGGAAAATTTGTAATGAACCCAGTGCATTACCGGTTCAATAATCTATATACATGACCCAGAGTGGGCTCTGACCCAGAGACAGAGCACTGAGACTTCCCTACAGTGCTCTGCAAACCTAAGAATCAGCACAACGGAACAGCAGCTATGTGTATGTGTTCACCACAGGAGTTTGTTCACCATTCATGGGAGCGGGGTTGCAGTTCCAGGCGCCACCACTACAGTGTAGCTGTATACAGCATCTAGCTCTATACACTGTTGTGGTGGCACCTGGAGCTGCAGCCCCGCTCCCATTCATTTGAATAGGCGCAGGGCTGCTTTTGGAGGCCAAAACAGCTGATCAGGACGGGGTCCAGGTGATCTGATTCTGATAACCTTTCTTGTGAAGTAACTTCAGGTCCTCAACAATCGCTTTGATGACAGTCAGTTTCTACTTGTTTTTGTCATTTGTGATATCCATGGTAAACAACTGCTGCAAACTCAAAGAAGAAACAAAATGGCTTCTGCTGGAGTTGTACTTTGCTTTAAAAGTGTAGCACCAGCGGCCTGGGCCTCCCTCCAAGTTAGCTTCTCTATATGCTGCCCGTTCCCTGATCCTCCACAGTATTGTGCACATGCACTTTATGATTATGCTGTTCCTGCTGGGTCTGTCTATAGGGCAGCAGGCAGGATAGTAAATCTTTCCCAGTCTATCTCAGTCAGTCTGTAGGTATAAAAGTGTTCACCTGCCACACCCAGCCTGAACAGTTATGTTCCTAGTTCTCAGTTGTCCTTCAAAGCTATCTTCTGTATACTGCTTTATTTATCTACGTTTGACCAATGGCTTGTTCCTGACTTGTCCCTGTTCTCCTGGTACTGACCCTAGTCTGTTCCTGACCATTGAAACTGTGTTGCCAGCCTAGACCTCAGCCTGCATTCACACTCAGCCTGACTTTGAAGCATTGCTCAGTCCTTGAGCTGCCTGTTCAGCTGTCACTAACACTGAGACCACTCCAAGAGAAAGCAACCTGGTGGTCCAGGTCCAGATCCATGTATGGGGATTAAAGGGTGAAGACCAGGAACTACTTAGACAATGCCCTTATGCGTTGTCCTAAGCCATACTGGTTTGGTGACAAAGTGGGTCCACAACTAGAGTTCAGGATGTTTGGCTGCATGACACCATATTGGTCACACGGATGATGTTTTGTTTCCACATTTAAGGTGTTGTCTGCTTTAAAAAATTCCATTCATGTTCATGATATATTTGTGGGGTTGTTCCTTTAGCTGTAACTCTCTTCTCGAGGACCTCACTTACATACATACATTACATGGATGGTCCATTGACTGACTTGCCAGCTGCTACTCTTGGTGATAGTTACTCTTTTATCAACACATTGTCAGAAGACCTTTCACAAAGGCCAGAGTTGCCCAAAAATAGCCAAATTTCAAAATTATTCAAAAATAAAAACGGTATGGCCACAAGAAGTCCTTCCCGGAAGAAAATGGCCCAGGTGCGTTGTTGGTTATACCACTAACATACTTTTCTGGTGATATTCGTAAGTCGGCATCCCAATGGATTCCATTGGTTGAGGTTTTTTTTTCAGCGTAATATCGTCCGACATCACAAGATTCATTTCTAGACAATTTTTCAAAACAGTAAACTCTTATCAATGGCTTATGAATGGGATCTGCCATGGCATTGACTTTCAATTGTCTTTTGGCCACATGGATGGAAACAGAGAAAGACTTCTGATGGACATGATCTGGACCTGAATAAACACCACTCATCTTTAGTCCCTTTTGTACTCCCAGTTCTTACATGTGTCCCTGTCTTTCTCCTCCTTGTCTCCCTGGTACATTAAACCCTGCTTATGTCTATCTGTCTACTCCAATCTCAGTCTCTCACTCGGTTGGCTTCTTTCCCTGCTGGCTTCTGTCTCCACTTTTTCATCGCTCCCTGTACGCACTCCCTGGCACAGTTCTGTGCCTCAGCTGTGCCCCCTTAGGCTTCCAGACACAGAGAGACACGAATGTCAGGCTCCGCGTGTCTGTGAGATATCTCAGGCGAGACTAATGCGTCATCTCTCCAGTGTTCACAAACAGCTAACACTCCTAACGTTGTCTTCTCGCTTCTTCTCCTTTGGTCTCTTTTCTTCATCATCTTTTGACCTACTATTTTTCCTCCTCATGGTCTTCTTCTTCGTAACTCATTCTTTCTTTCATCTCTTCCTCTTTGTTGACCTTTTCCTTGTTCCTGGACTTCTTTGTATCATCTTTTTTCCTTTGCTTAAGTTATCCATCTCTCGGAGAGTCTTCTCCTGTGTCTTCTCATGTATGCCTATAAAGCGTCTTGCAATGATATCTTCGGGAGCCCTCATCGCAAGGGTGGAGGAGGATGGAAACGAAGAACTTTGGGTTCTGGATCAGGGGAGGGTCATTCACCACCTAACCGTTGGGCCTCTAGTCGACAGGTAGACCGTGGGAGAGAGGGCTTCTTAAGGACACATGGAGTTTCAGTGGCTGAGAAGAACATGAGATACAGGTAAACCACCAGGAACTTGTGCCCATGATGTCTGTATAGGAAACAAGCTTCACCATACTAGGAACTTTTTAGATTAGAATTTTTTATTGTGTTATTTCTATCAGTGGGCAAACAATAAGAGCTATGGAGCTACATTGTTTATATGGTCTTTAGTCCTCTAACCTAACGTTACGTAAAGGGGTTCTCCAGTTTCATGAAAATCAATATATGTAACGAAAAGTTCTGCAACTTCTGATTTGACTTTGTGTAATAATTCTTCACCTTTTTCAAGATCTCTTCTGTCTAAAGTGCAATTGTGTGGGGCCCCACAGTGGTGGGTTGCATTATGGCATTTTTTTAATCAGTTTCTATCTATTGGGTTACTCCAACAAGTAGCGACGAATATTTTACTCATCCATCCCCACTCCTGCCCAGGCCTTCCTCCGCTTTGGCTTGTAGAGGGTGCTGCACAGTATATCCCAACTCTGAAGAATGTGACAATATGATATCTGGACATTCTTCAGCCCCGGGACGTAATGTGCAGCGCCCCTGGAGGCCGCAGAGGAGAATTGCATGGACAGGAGCACAGATGGGTGAGTAAACTATCGTCTGCTACCTGTTGGAATAATCCAATAGGTAGCGAATTAAAATGTCACTATG
The DNA here is from genome assembly GCA_947044405.1 of Leptodactylus fallax. NCBI lineage: Eukaryota > Metazoa > Chordata > Amphibia > Anura > Leptodactylidae > Leptodactylus > Leptodactylus fallax. The sequence goes on from CAMRHE010000457.1 coordinate 316,545, forward strand.
TGGTGGTCAAGAAAAACGGGGCAATATTATGTGTGGAGGCCAAAAAAGGGGGGCAATATACTATGTGGGGGCCAAAAAAGGGGACATTTTATGTGCGAGAGTCACAAAAGGGAGTCAATATACTGTGTGGATAGAGGCCCAAAAAGGTGAAAATATAATGTGTGGGAGACAAAAAAGGGATAATATACAGTGTGGGGACCAGTAAATGGGGAAATATACTATATAGAGGTCAGTAAGGGGGTAATATACTGTATGGAAGCCAGTAAATGGGGTGCTATACTGTAGGGGTCAATACAGGGGGCAATATAGTGCATGAAGGCTATTAAAGAGGGTAATATACTGTGGAGTCCAATAAAAGGGACACAATATTGTATGGAGACCAATAAAATGGGCAGTATACTGTGGGGGACAATAAATGGGGCAATATACTGTGTGGAGGTCAGTAAAGGGGGCAATATACTGTGTAGAGGTCAGTAAAGGGGGCAATATACTGTGTGGAGGTCAGTAAAGGGGGCAATATACTGTGTAGTCAGTAAAGGGGGCAATATACTGTGTGGAGGTCAGTAAAGGGGGCAATATACTGTGTAGAGGTCAGTAAAGGGGGTAATATACTGTGTAGAGGTCAGTAAAGGGGTAATATACTGTGTGGATGTCAGTAAAGAAGGCAATATACTGTGTGGAGGTCAGTAAAGGGGGCAATATACTGTGTAGAGGTCAGTAAAGGGGGCAATATACTGTGTGGAGGTCAGTAAAGGGGGCAATATACTGTGTAGTCAGTAAAGGGGGCAATATACTGTGTGGAGGTCAGTAAAGGGGGCAATATACTGTGTAGAGGTCAGTAAAGGGGGTAATATACTGTGTAGAGGTCAGTAAAGGGGTAATATACTGTGTGGATGTCAGTAAAGAAGGCAATATACTGTGTGGAGGTCAGTAAAGGGGGTAATATACTGTGTGGAGGCCAGTAAAGGGGGTAATATACTGTGTGGAGGTCAGTAAAGGGGGCAATATACTGTGTGGAGGTCAGTAAAGGGGGTAATATACTGTAGAGAGCAATAAAGGGGTCAAATATACTTTATAGGTGTCAATAAAGGGGGATTTTTTGATCTGCAAATGGGTGCAGTTCATGTAAAGAGGGGGCAAAGTCTAAAAAAATTGATTATGACTCCTCAGACATAATTTTTACTTGGGACCCCCAAAATGACAAGTCCACCCCTGCAGAGGTATAGGTTTTTTTTAAAATTGTATCAGATCTCATGTAATGACTACCTGCGCCTGTATCAGATGGATATTATGATGGGGGTCTCCGCTACTGAATATTTCTATTTACTGACAGCAAACAGATCTTCAAAATGGTGAATGGCAGGGAGGCAAAGTCTACTAGTTACAGAACTTTTATACGTTTATATATTTGACAATCTGACACCCATTCCCCACAGCTGTTTGAAGAAGTTGTAGTGTTTGGGTGAATACCAAGCACAGCGCCATACATTGTATAGTGGCTGTACTTGGTATTGCAGCTCAGCTAGTCACATGAATGGCAATGAGTGGCTGATGTCCCATGTGACCAATGAATGTAGAGACCCCAGAGTATAATAATAGCACTTCCGAACCAAAACTTGCAGGCGAACCTCACGAATATTCGTGAAATGAATCTCGGGGGGTCGTCCATCATTAGTCACCAACCCGGACAGTCCATAAAAATACTTGTAGTCTCTGTAAAGCTGGAGGAGCTGACATGTTCCCTGGTGCTCCATTCCATGCGTATCCTGGGCTGTGCCCCGCAGTGTTATTACGGGGGTCTTGTGCCGTTTTAGAACAGGTCATGTCTTCTATCGAGCGGAGACGTTCCACCATGGATGTAAAGACTCTTTCTTGTATGTGGACGGCCATGACTATAGACTGTAGACCATATGGCGGTGGTTTATGGCAATGCTGCCCTGAGGACGTACAGCGGGCGAGCTGGCTGGAGGGTAACCTTGGGAAAGAGGCGATATGTGTGTGTGCATATGTGTGTGGATGTGCAATCTGTCACAAACATCTGCTCTCGATGTAGATATCCTTGTATAGGTGCGGAGATTATTTGGCGTGAACATTTGGGATGGCTCAGTAAGAGGATATGGGATTTATAGACATGACATTGAAGCCCTGTGTCCGGCGTCATGTGGTGGAGCAATGGTTACCGGAGCCCGGTGGTCCTGCAGCGGGTCACAGCACCCATCAGGAGGGGGAATAGACCAGGCCGGGGCTGAGGTCCTCCTCTCCACCAGGCCCATGACAGTATGGATCAAGTACCTGCGTCTTCCACTAGGGTGATGTTTCCCATATGCATCATTTCAACTCTGCTCATACCCTGACTTGTACCCCAGAGTGTGCCCGGGGTAGATTTCCTGGACTCCCAAACCGAAGGCTATACGGGCACTCTGTCCCATTCAAGTGAATTGGGCTGAGCTGCAATACCAAGCACAACCACTATGCTATGTATGGCGCTGTGCTTGGTATTCAGTGATGAAGACCTGAATATTGCAGCCTCTTCAACTGGCTGATCTATGGGGGTCCCTGGAATCAGACCCCCACCAATCCTATATAGATGTCTAAGTCCTAAGGAAAGGTCATCGATATATAAGTCCCTTTAATAGGGTCACACTCACAGTGTGTATGGGGGCTATAGTACTGTTAGTGGGGTGCATTATTTGTTTGCTATTTTGGGCACCATCTAATTTGGCACTGTTATAGGAGGCATTTTTCTATACATGGATGGGGATACGACTCCCGGCACCTCTGCTGATCAGCTCAATGAAGAGGCTGCAATGTCCTACGCTTTACTGTTTATCCAGGAACAGTGCCATGCAAACAGTTGTGGCAGTGCCCAGTACTGCAGCTCCTCTCCATTCAGATGTCAGGGACTGATGCAGTACCAGGCACAACCACAGTTGTGTGAATGGTGCTGTGTCAGGACAACCAGTACAAGGGCCATGGGGAGTCACTTGCTGCATCAATGAGGGGTCTCTGTTACTGTTATAGGGGCTGCTCGGCCCCTTGATAAGATGGGGTGGACAATGCTTAAAGGGGTTGTCCACTTTCAGACCAATATTCAGAGGCAAATGTTATTGTTTGTATAATGAAAAGTTCTATAATTTCCCTTTCTGTATCAATTCCTCACAGTTTTCTAGATCTCTGCTTGTTGTCATGTGATGTACAGTCCATGGTCATGTGATGTTCAGTCCATGGTCATGTGATGTACAGTCCATGGTCATGTGATATACAGTCCGTGGTCATGTGATATACAGTCCATGGTCATGTGATGTACAGTCCATGGTCATGTGATGTTCAGTCCATGGTCATGTGATGTACAGTCCGTGGTCATGTGATATACAGTCCATGGTCATGTGATATACAGTCCGTGGTCATGTGATGTACAGTCCGTGGTCATGTGATATACAGTCCGTGGTCATGTGATGTACAGTCCGTGGTCATGTGATATACAGTCCATGGTCATGTGATGTTCAGTCCATGGTCATGTGATGTACAGTCCGTGGTCATGTGATATACAGTCCATGGTCATGTGATATACAGTCCGTGGTCATGTGATGTACAGTCCGTGGTCATGTGATGTACAGTCCATGGTCATGTGATGTACAGTCCATGGTCATGTGATGGATACACAGGTGCACAGATCGTTATAGTCACACCACAGTAATCAGACATCTGTATGGTAACGAGCTGTGCACCTGTGTGTCCATCACATGACCATGGACTGTATGTCATGGCAACAAGCAGAGATCTGGAAAACTGTAAGAAATTATATTGGAAAATTGTAGAACTTTTCATTATACAAACAATAACATTTGTCTCTCAGTATTGGTCTGAAAGTGGACAAGCCCTTTAAGGGTGGGGCTTACATGAAAAAATTGTTGTATAGCATCACAAATGTTCCAGAAAGTGTGTCTACAATGTAGAAAATAGTCCGGGGTCTAGATTATAGGCACCACTGACGGAATCAGGGTGGGTTCACACTTGCGCCAGAGTCCGTCCGCCGCCAACCCGACTGAAAATCTCGGAAAACTGGATAGGAAAAGGTTTGTGACGCATTGCTTAAAAACCCATTTTCTTGAATGGTTTTTAAAGCAATGCGCGGTTGTGCGCTTACACCCTCTGCGCTGCGGAGACAGTTTTTTTCATCGAAAATAAAATCCTGCATGTCCGACTTTGTTTCCAGCGAAAAAAAAACGGCTTCGCAGCGCAGAGGGTGTAAGCGCACACCCGCACATTGCTTTAAAAACCATTCGAGAAAAGCAATGCGTCGCAAACCTTTCCTTATCCAGTCCCTATCCAGTCCCTATACAGTTTTCCGACATTTAGGTCGGATTCGCGGTGGATGGAGTGCCAGCGCAAGTGTGAACGCACCCTCACACTACATAGACTTAGATACAGCATCTCACCAGACAATATCACACAAAAAAAGGCTTAGAAATAGATTTACAACTTGTACAGTGCTGCGGAATATGTTGGCGCTATATAAATAAAATGTATTATTATTATTACAACTCAGCAGACTGTATCACACGTGATAAGATTAGATACACAGCTCGGGAGACAGTATCACACATACGATTAGATACGCGGATCAGCAGACAGTATCACACATGATAGGATTAGATACAAAGCTCAGCAAACTGTACCCCACATGATAGAATTCGGCAGACAGTATCACACATGATAGGATTAGATACACAACTCGGCAGACAGTATCATACATAACAGGATTAGATACACAGCTCAGCATGCTGTTCCACACATGAAAGGATTAGATACATGACTGCAGGCTACACCACACATGATAAGCTTAGATACAGCAGCACCGCATGATACATTTATGTATACACTGTATAGCCTAGTAGATGTATATTATATATTATGTATACACTATATAGCCTAGTAGATGTATATTATATATTATGTATATACTATATAGCCTAGTAGATGTATATTATATATTATGTATATACTATATAGCCTAGTAGATGTATATTATATATTATGTATATACTATATAGCCTAGTAGATGTATATTATATATTATGTATATACTATATAGCCTAGTAGATGTATATTATATATTATGTATACACTATATAGCCTAGTAGATGTATATTATATATTATGTATACACTATATAGCCTAGTAGATGTATATTATATATTATGTATACACTATATAGCCTAGTAGATGTATATTATATATTATGTATATACTATATAGCCTAGTAGATGTATATTATATATTATGTATATACTATATAGCCTAGTAGATGTATATTATATATTATGTATACACTATATAGCCTAGTAGATGTATATTATATATTATGTATATACTATATAGCCTAGTAGATGTATATTATATATTATGTATACACTATATAGCCTAGTAGATGTATATTATATATTATGTATACACTATATAGCCTAGTAGATGTATATTATATATTATGTATATACTATATAGCCTAGTGGATGTATATTATATATTATGTATATACTATATAGCCTAGTAGATGTATATTATATATTATGTATACACTATATAGCCTAGTGGATGTATATTATATATTATGTATTCACTATATAGCCTAGTAGATGTATATTATATATTATGTATACACTATATAGCCTAGTAGAGGGTATATTATATATTATGAACGTATACACTATATAGCCTAGTAGATGTATATTATATATTATGTATACACTATATAGCCTAGTAGATGTATATTATATATTATGTATACACTATATAGCCTAGTAGATGTATATTATATATTATGTATACACTATATAGCCTAGTAGATGTATATTATATATTATGTATACACTATATAGCCTAGTAGATGTATATTATATATTATGTATACACTATATAGCCTAGTAGATGTATATTATATATTATGTATATACTATATAGCCTAGTAGATGTATATTATATATTATGTATATACTATATAGCCTAGTAGATGTATATTATATATTATGTATACACTATATAGCCTAGTAGATGTATATTATATATTATGTATATACTATATAGCCTAGTAGATGTATATTATATATTATGTATACACTATATAGCCTAGTAGATGTATATTATATATTATGTATATACTATATAGCCTAGTAGATGTATATTATATATTATGTATATACTATATAGCCTAGTAGATGTATATTATATATTATGTATACACTATATAGCCTAGTAGATGATATTATATATTATGTATACACTATATAGCCTAGTAGATGTATATTATATATTATGTATATACTATATAGCCTAGTAGATGTATATTATATATTATGTATACACTATATAGCCTAGTAGATGTATATTATATATTATGTATACACTATATAGCCTAGTAGATGTATATTATATATTATGTATATACTATATAGCCTAGTAGATGTATATTATATATTATGTATATACTATATAGCCTAGTAGATGTATATTATATATCACTATATAGCCTAGTAGATGTATATTATATATTATGTAACTATATAGCTAGTAATGTATATTATACAACACTATATAGCCTAGTAGATGTATATTATATATTATGTATATACTATATAGCCTAGTAGATGTATATTATATATTATGTATACACTATATAGCCTAGTAGATGTATATTATATATTATGTATATACTATATAGCCTAGTAGATGTATATTATATATTATGTATATACTATATAGCCTAGTAGATGTATATTATATATTATGTATACACTATATAGCCTAGTAGATGTATATTATATATTATGTATATACTATATAGCCTAGTGGATGTATATTATATATTATGTATATACTATATAGCCTAGTAGATGTATATTATATATTATGTATACACTATATAGCCTAGAAGATGTATATTATATATTATGTATATACTATATAGCCTAGTGGATGTATATTATATATTATGTATATACTATATAGCCTAGTAGATGTATATTATATATTATGTATACACTATATAGCCTAGTGGATGTATATTATATATTATGTATACACTATATAGCCTAGTAGTGGTATATTATATATTATGTATACACTATATAGCCTAGTAGAGGTATATTATATATTATGTATACACTATATAGCCTAGTAGATGTATATTATATATTATGTATACACTATATAGCCTAGTAGATGTATATTATATATTATGTATACACTATATAGCCTAGTAGATGTATATTATATATTATGTATACACTATATAGCCTAGTAGATGTATATTATATATTATGTATATACTATATAGCCTAGTAGAGGTATATTATATATTATGTATACACTATATAGCCTAGTAGAGGTATATTATATATTATGTATACACTATATAGCCTAGTAGATGATATATTATGTATACACTATATAGCCTAGTAGATGTATATTATATATTATGTATACACTATATAGCCTAGTAGATGTATATTATATATTATGTATACACTATATAGCCTAGTAGATGTATATTATATATTATGTATACACTATATAGCCTAGTAGATGTATATTATATATTATGTATACACTATATAGCCTAGTAGATGTATATTATATATTATGTATATACTATATAGCCTAGTAGATGTATATTATATATTATGTATATACTATATAGCCTAGTAGATGTATATTATATATTATGTATACACTATATAGCCTAGTAGATGTATATTATATATTATGTATACACTATATAGCCTAGTAGATGTATATTATATATTATGTATATACTATATAGCCTAGTAGATGTATATTATATATTATGTATACACTATATAGCCTAGTAGATGTATATTATATATTATGTATATACTATATAGCCTAGTAGATGTATATTATATATTATGTATACACTATATAGCCTAGTAGATGTATATTATATATTATGTATACACTATATAGCCTAGTAGATGTATATTATATATTATGTATATACTATATAGCCTAGTAGATGTATATTATATATTATGTATACACTATATAGCCTAGCAGATGTATATTATATATTATGTATACACTATATAGCCTAGTAGATGTATATTATATATTATGTATATACTATATAGCCTAGTAGATGTATATTATATATTATGTATACACTATATAGCCTAGCAGATGTATATTATATATTATGTATACACTATATAGCCTAGTAGATGTATATTATATATTATGTATACACTATATAGCCTAGTAGATGTATATTATATATTATGTATACACTATATAGCCTAGTAGATGTATATTATATATTATGTATACACTATATAGCCTAGTAGATGTATATTATATATTATGTATACACTATATAGCCTAGTAGATGTATATTATATATTATGTATACACTATATAGCCTAGCAGATGTATATTATATATTATGTATACACTATATAGCCTAGTAGATGTATATTATATATTATGTATACACTATATAGCCTAGTAGATGTATATTATATATTATGTATACACTATATAGCCTAGTAGATGTATATTATATATTACGTATACACTATATAGCCTAGTAGATGTATATTATATATTATGTATACACTATATAGCTTAGCAGATGTATATTATATATTATGTATACACTATATAGCCTAGTAGATGTATATTATATATTATGTATATACTATATAGCCTAGTAGATGTATATTATATATTATGTATACACTATATAGCCTAGTGGATGTATATTACATATTATGTATACACTATATAGCCTAGTAGATGTATATTATATATTATGTATACACTATATAGCCTAGTAGATGTATATTATATATTATGTATACACTATATAGCCTAGTAGATGTATATTATATATTATGTATATACTATATAGCCTAGTAGATGTATATTATATATTATGTATACACTATATAGCCTAGTAGATGTATATTATATATTATGTATACACTATATAGCCTAGTAGATGTATATTATATATTATGTATATACTATATAGCCTAGTAGATGTATATTATATATTATGTATACACTATATAGCCTAGTAGATGTATATTATATATTATGTATACACTATATAGCCTAGTAGATGTATATTATATATTATGTATACACTATATAGCCTAGTAGATGATATTATATATTATGTATACACTATATAGCCTAGTAGATGTATATTATATATTATGTATACACTATATAGCCTAGTAGATGTATATTATATATTATGTATATACTATATAGCCTAGTAGATGTATATTATATATTATGTATATACTATATAGCCTAGTAGATGTATATTATATATTATGTATACACTATATAGCCTAGTAGATGTATATTATATATTATGTATACACTATATAGCCTAGTAGATGTATATTATATATTATGTATACACTATATAGCCTAGTAGATGTATATTATATATTATGTATACACTATATAGCCTAGTAGATGTATATTATATATTATGTATACACTATATAGCCTAGTAGATGTATATTATATATTATGTATACACTATATAGCCTAGTAGATGTATATTATATATTATGTATACACTATATAGCCTAGTAGATGTATATTATATATTATGTATACACTATATAGCCTAGTAGATGTATATTATATATTATGTATACACTATATAGCCTAGTAGATGTATATTATATATTATGTATACACTATATAGCCTAGTAGATGTATATTATATATTATGTATATACTATATAGCCTAGTAGTATATGTATATTATATATTATGTATATACTATATAGCCTAGTAGATGTATATTATATATTATGTATATACTATATAGCCTAGTAGATGTATATTATATATATACTATATAGCCTAGTAGATGTATATTATATATTATGTATACACTATATAGCCTAGTAGATGTATATTATATATTATGTATACACTATATAGCCTAGTAGATGTATATTATATATTATGTATATACTATATAGCCTAGTAGATGTATATTATATATTATGTATACACTATATAGCCTAGTAGATGTATATTATATATTATGTATACACTATATAGCCTAGTAGATGTATATTATATATTATGTATACACTATATAGCCTAGTAGATGTATATTATATATTATGTATACACTATATAGCCTAGTAGATGTATATTATATATTATGTATACACTATATAGCCTAGTAGATGTATATTATATATTATGTATACACTATATAGCCTAGTAGATGTATATTATATATTATGTATACACTATATAGCCTAGTAGATGTATATTATATATTATGTATACACTATATAGCCTAGTAGATGTATATTATATATTATGTATACACTATATAGCCTAGTAGATGTATATTATATATTATGTATACACTATATAGCCTAGTAGATGTATATTATATATTATGTATACACTATATAGCCTAGTAGATGTATATTATATATTATGTATACACTATATAGCCTAGTAGATGTATATTATATATTATGTATATACTATATAGCCTAGTAGATGTATATTATATATTATGTATACACTATATAGCCTAGTAGATGTATATTATATATTATGTATAACTATATAGCCTAGTAGATGTATATTATATATTATGTATGCACTATATAGCCTAGTAGATGTATATTATATATTATGTATACACTATATAGCCTAGTAGATGTATATTATATATTATGTATATACTATATAGCCTAGTAGATGTATATTATATATTATGTATACACTATATAGCCTAGTAGATGTATATTATATATTATGTATACACTATATAGCCTAGTAGATGTATATTATATATTATGTATACACTATATAGCCTAGTAGATGAATTATATATTATGTATACACTATATAGCCTAGTAGATGTATATTATATATTATGTATACACTATATAGCCTAGTAGATGTATATTATATATTATGTATACACTATATAGCCTAGTAGATGTATATTATATATTATGTATACACTATATAGCCTAGTAGATGTATATTATATATTATGTATACACTATATAGCCTAGTAGATGTATATTATATATTATGTATACACTATATAGCCTAGTAGATGTATATTATATATTATGTATACACTATATAGCCTAGTAGATGTATATTATATATTATGTATACACTATATAGCCTAGTAGATGTATATTATATATTATGTATACACTATATAGCCTAGTAGATGTATATTATGTATACACTATATAGCCTAGTAGATGTATATTATATATTATGTATACACTATATAGCCTAGTAGATGTATATTATATATTATGTATACACTATATAGCCTAGTAGATGTATATTATATATTATGTATACACTATATAGCCTAGTAGATGTATATTATATATTATGTATACACTATATAGCCTAGTAGATGTATATTATATATTATGTATACACTATATAGCCTAGTAGATGTATATTATATATTATGTATACACTATATAGCCTAGTAGATGTATATTATGTATACACTATATAGCCTAGTAGATGTATATTATATATTATGTATATACTATATAGCCTAGTAGATGTATATTATGTATACACTATATAGCCTAGTAGATGTATATTATATATTATGTATACACTATATAGCCTAGTAGATGTATATTATATATCATGTATACACTATATAGCCTAGTAGATGTACAGTCATATGAAAAAGTTTGGGCACCCCTATTAATCTTAATCATTTTTAGTTCTAAATATTTGGGTGTTTGCAACAGCCATTTCAATTTGATATATCTAATAACTGATGGACACAGTAATATTTCAGGATTGAAATGAGGTTTATTGTACTAACAGAAAATGTGCAATATGCATTAAACCAAAATTTGACCGGTGCAAAAGTATGGGCACCTCAACAGAAAAGTGACATTAATATTTAGTAGATCCTCCTTTTGCAAAAATAACAGCCTCTAGTCGCTTCCTGTAGCTTTTAATCAGTTCCTGGATCCTGGATGAAGGTATTTTTGACCATTCCTCTTTACAAAACAATTCCAGTTCAGTTAAGTTTGATGGTCGCCGAGCATGGACAGCCCGCTTCAAATTATCCCACAGATGTTCAATGATATTCAGGTCTGAGGACTGGGATGGCCATTCCAGAACATTGTAATTGTTCCTCTGCATGAATGCCTGAGTAGATTTGGAGCTGTGTTTTGGATCATTGTCTTGCTGAAATATCCATCCCCGGCGTAACTTCAAATTCGTCACTGATTCTTGTACATTATTCTCAAGAATCTGCTGATACTGAGTTGAATCCATGCGACCCTCAACTTTAACAAGATTCCCGGTGCCGGCATTGGCCACACAGCCCCAAAGCATGATGGAACCTCCACCAAATTTTACAGTGGGTAGCAAGTGTTTTTCTTGGAATGCTGTGTTTTTTGGACGCCATGCATAACGCCTTTTTGTATGGCCAAATAACTCAATCTTTGTTTCATCCGTCCACAGGACCTTCTTCCAAAATGAAGCTGGCTTGTCCAAATGTGCTTTTGCATACCTCAGGCGACTCTGTTTGTGGCGTGCTTTCAGAAACGGCTTCTTTCGCATCACTCTCCCATACAGCTTCTCCTTGTGCAAAGTGTGCTGTATTGTTGACCGATGCACAGTGACACCATCTGCAGCAAGATGATGCTGCAGCTCTTTGGAGGTGGTCTGTGGATTGTCCTTGACTGTTCTCACCATTCTTCTTCTCTGCCTTTCTGATATTTTTCTTGGCCTGCCACTTCTGGGCTTAACAAGAACTGTCCCTGTGGTCTTCCATTTCCTTACTATGTTCCTCACAGTGGAAACTGACAGGTTAAATCTCTGAGACAACTTTTTGTATCCTTCCCCTGAACAACTATGTTGAACAATCTTTGTTTTCAGATCATTTGAGAGTTTTTTTGAGGAGCCCATGATGCCACTCTTCAGAGGAGATTCAAATAGGAGAACAACTTGCAATTGGCCACCTTAAATACCTTTTCTCATGATTGGATACACCTGGCTATGAAGTTCAAAGCTCAGTGAGGTTACAAAACCAATTTTGTGCTTCAGTGAGTCAGTAAAAAGTAGTTAGGAGTATTCAAATCAATAAAATGATAGGGGTACCCAAATTTTTGCACCGGTCAAATTTTGGTTTAATGCATATTGCACATTTTCTGTTAGTACAATAAACCTCATTTCAATCCTGAAATATTACTGTGTCCATCAGTTATTAGATATATCAAATTGAAATGGCTGTTGCAAACACCCAAATATTTAGAACTAAAAATGATTAAGATTAATAGGGGTGCCCAAACTTTTTCATATGACTGTATATTATATATTATGTATACACTATATAGCCTAGTAGATGTATATTATATATTATGTATATACTATATAGCCTAGTAGATGTATATTATATATTATGTATACACTATATAGCCTAGTAGATGTATATTATATATTATGTATATACTATATAGCCTAGTAGATGTATATTATATATTATGTATATACTATATAGCCTAGTACATGTATATTATATATTATGTATACACTATATAGCCTAGTAGATGTATATTATATATTATGTATACACTATATAGCCTAGTAGATGTATATTATATATTATGTATATACTATATAGCCTAGTAGATGTATATTATATATTATGTATATACTATATAGCCTAGTAGATGTATATTATATATTATGTATACACTATATAGCCTAGTAGATGTATATTATATATTATGTATACACTATATAGCCTAGTGGATGTATATTATATATTATGTATATACTATATAGCCTAGTAGATGTATATTATATATTATGTATACACTATATAGCCTAGTGGATGTATATTATAAATTATGTATACACTATATAGCCTAGTAGATGTATATTATATATTATGTATACACTATATAGCCTAGTAGAGGTATATTATATATTATGTATACACTATATAGCCTAGTAGATGTATATTATATATTATGTATACACTATATAGCCTAGTAGATGTATATTATATATTATGTATACACTATATAGCCTAGTAGATGTATATTATGTATACACTATATAGCCTAGTAGATGTATATTATATATTATGTATACACTATATAGCCTAGTAGATGTATATTATATATTATGTATATACTATATAGCCTAGTAAATGTATATTATATATTATGTATATACTATATAGCCTAGTAGATGTATATTATATATTATGTATACACTATATAGCCTAGTAGATGTATATTATATATTATGTATACACTATATAGCCTAGTAGATGTATATTATATATTATGTATATACTATATAGCCTAGTAGATGTATATTATATATTATGTATACACTATATAGCCTAGTAGATGTATATTATATATTATGTATATACTATATAGCCTAGTAGATGTATATTATATATTATGTATACACTATATAGCCTAGCAGATGTATATTATATATTATGTATACACTATATAGCCTAGTAGATGTATATTATATATTATGTATATACTATATAGCCTAGTAGATGTATATTATATATTATGTATACACTATATAGCCTAGTAGATGTATATTATATATTATGTATACACTATATAGCCTAGTAGATGTATATTATATATTATGTATACACTATATAGCCTAGTAGATGTATATTATATATTATGTATACACTATATAGCCTAGTAGATGAATATTATATATTATGTATACACTATATAGCCTAGTAGATGTATATTATATATTATGTATACACTATATAGCCTAGCAGATGTATATTATATATTATGTATACACTATATAGCCTAGTAGATGTATATTATATATTATGTATATACTATATAGCCTAGTAGATGTATATTATGTATATACTATATAGCCTAGTGGATGTATATTATATATTATGTATACACTATATAGCCTAGTAGATGTATATTATATATTATGTATACACTATATAGCCTAGTAGATGTATATTATGTATATACTATATAGCCTAGTAGATGTATATTATATATTATGTATATACTATATAGCCTAGTAGATGTATATTATATATTATGTATACACTATATAGCCTAGTAGATGTATATTATATATTATGTATACACTATATAGCCTAGTAGATGTATATTATATATTATGTATATACTATATAGCCTAGTAGATGTATATTATATATTATGTATATACTATATAGCCTAGTAGATGTATATTATATATTATGTATACACTATATAGCCTAGTAGATGTATATTATATATTATGTATACACTATATAGCCTAGTAGATGTATATTCTATATTATGTATACACTATATAGCCTAGTAGATGTATATTATATATTATGTATACACTATATAGCCTAGTAGATGTATATTATATATTATGTATACACTATATAGCCTAGTAGATGTATATTATGTATACACTATATAGCCTAGTAGATGTATATTATATATTATGTATACACTATATAGCCTAGTAGATGTATATTATATATTATGTATATACTATATAGCCTAGTAGATGTATATTATATATTATGTATATACTATATAGCCTAGTAGATGTATATTATATATTATGTATACACTATATAGCCTAGTAGATGTATATTATATATTATGTATACACTATATAGCCTAGTAGATGTATATTATATATTATGTATACACTATATAGCCTAGTAGATGTATATTATATATTATGTATACACTATATAGCCTAGTAGATGTATATTATATATTATGTATACACTATATAGCCTAGTAGATGTATATTATGTATACACTATATAGCCTAGTAGATGTATATTATATATTATGTATACACTATATAGCCTAGTAGATGTATATTATATATTATGTATACACTATATAGCCTAGTAGATGTATATTATTTATTATGTATACACTATATAGCCTAGTAGATGTATATTATATATTATGTATATACTATATAGCCTAGTAGATGTATATTATATATTATGTATATACTATATAGCCTAGTAGATGTATATTATATATTATGTATACACTATATAGCCTAGTAGATGTATATTATATATTATGTATACACTATATAGCCTAGTAGATGTATATTATGTATACACTATATAGCCTAGTAGATGTATATTATATATTATGTATACACTATATAGCCTAGTAGATGTATATTATATATTATGTATACACTATATAGCCTAGTAGATGTATATTATATATTATGTATATACTATATAGCCTAGTAGAGGTATATTATATATTATGTATACACTATATAGCCTAGTAGATGTATATTATATATTATGTATACACTATATAGCCTAGTAGATGTATATTATGTATATACTATATAGCCTAGTAGATGTATATTATATATTATGTTGACACTATATAGCCTAGTAGATGTATATTATATATTATGTATATACTATATAGCCTAGTAGATGTATATTATATATATACTATATAGCCTAGTAGATGTATATTATATATTATGTATACACTATATAGCCTAGTAGATGTATATTATATATTATGTATACACTATATAGCCTAGTAGATGTATATTATATATTATGTATATACTATATAGCCTAGTAGATGTATATTATATATTATGTATACACTATATAGCCTAGTAGATGTATATTATATATTATGTATACACTATATAGCCTAGTAGATGTATATTATATATTATGTATACACTATATAGCGTAGTAGATGTATATTATATATTATGTATATACTATATAGCCTAGTAGATGTATATTATATATTATGTATATACTATATAGCCTAGTACATGTATATTATATATTATGTATACACTATATAGCCTAGTAGATGTATATTATATATTATGTATACACTATATAGCCTAGTAGATGTATATTATATATTATGTATGCACTATATAGCCTAGTAGATGTATATTATATATTATGTATATACTATATAGCCTAGTAGATGTATATTATATATTATGTATATACTATATAGCCTAGTAGATGTATACGCAGTAGGCTTAGATACGACTGATATTATATATGATGCTGCTCATAGAGCGCTGCCACTTATTATGTAGCCATCGGTGACTAGGACTGGCCATGGTCTTATATAACACACATGTGTAGTACGGGGCTGCCGTACACACGTCTATGTATGTACAACAGGCGGTGATGTAGGAGTAACCATGGACATGGCAGTCCGCCTGATCCCCCCCCTGCTCACAGCCATGATGGTGAAGGGTGCAGAGGACTACTGAGCACAGCGGTGTGTCTTCACTGCCATCTAGTGGTGACTTCTAGGAATTGCTGCGGCTCCAGACTAAACTCAGTCCCTCAATTCATCATCCTGGTAATTACACTGATCCTTCCCATTAATTAAATCATCCCAAACTGCAGTTCACGCTAATTCCTAGCAGGACGTTTCTATCGCCGCGACTGCGCACCGCCATTATGTGCACGTGAGGGATTCCGCCTCATATCTACAGGAATCACCTCCATGATTTACAGCTCACGTAGACCCACACATAAACAGGAAGTCAGCGGTTTGTGAGGAGCGTCCATAGTGGAATCCAGTGGATTAGATAAATAATTCACCGCCGTGACTTGTACTTGTGGTTTTCTGTATATCCGTGAAATTATTAAAGCAGTTTTCTGTCTCGTCGCTAAGGAGGACTGCAGCATCCATAACAATCACAGCACGTCCTCAGCAACCCCGGTGATACGTCCAGTACCTGCCTGGGGACATTTCTATAGGCATAAAGCTTAAAGTAGTGCAGATGACAGCCCTCCCAAAATTACACCCCTAAATTAATACAGACCACAGGCCGGGCCCCCTAAAGAAATAGTAACCCTGGATCAGGCCCCCTAAAGTAATACTAACCCCAGACCAGGCCCCCTAAAGTAATACTAACCCCCGGACCAGGCCCCCTAAAGTAATACTAACCCCAGACCAGGCCCCCTAAAGTAATACTAACCCCGGACCAGGCCCCCTAAAGAAATAGTAACCCTGGATCAGGCCCCCTAAAGTAATGCTAACCCCAGACCAGGCCCCCTAAAGTAATACTAGCCCCCGGACCAGGCCCCCTAAAGTAATACTAACCCCCGGACCAGGCCCCCTAAAGTAATACTAACCCCAGACCAGGCCCCCTAAAGTAATACTAACCCCAGACCAGGCCCCCTAAAGTAATACTAACCCTGGACCAGGCCGCCTAAAGTAATACTAACCCCAGACCAGGCCCCCTAAAGTAATACTAACCCCGGACCAGGCCCCCTAAAGTAATACTAACCCTGGACCAGGCCGCCTAAAGTAATACTAACCCCGGACCAGGCCCCCTAAAGTAATACTAACCCCAGACCAGGCCCCCTAAAGTAATACTAACTCCGGACCAGGCCCCCTAAAGTAATACCAACCCCGGACCAGGCCCCCTAAAGTAATACCAACCCCGGACCAGGCCCCCTAAAGTAATACTAACCCCAGACCAGGCCCCCTAAAGAAATAGTAACCCTGGATCAGGCCCCCTAAAGTAATACCAACCCCGGACCAGGCCCCCTAAAGTAATACTAACCCCCGGACCAGGCCCCCTAAAGTAATACTAACCCCCGGACCAGGCCCCCTAAAGTAATACTAACCCCGGACCAGGCCCCCTAAAGTAATACTAACCCCGGACCAGGCCCCCTAAAGTAATACTAACCCCAGACCAGGCCCCCTAAAGTAATACTAACCCCCGGACCAGGCCCCCTAAAGTAATACTAACCCCAGACCAGGCCCCCTAAAGTAATACTAACTCCGGACCAGGCCCCCTAAAGTAATACCAACCCCGGACCAGGCCCCCTAAAGTAATACCAACCCCGGACCAGGCCCCCTAAAGTAATACTAACCCCCGGACCAGGCCCCCTAAAGAAATAGTAACCCTGGATCAGGCCCCCTAAAGTAATACTAACCCCAGACCAGGCCCCCTAAAGTAATACTAACCCCCGGACCAGGCCCCCTAAAGTAATACTAACCCCAGACCAGGCCCCCTAAAGTAATACTAACCCCCGGACCAGGCCCCCTAAAGAAATAGTAACCCTGGATCAGGCCCCCTAAAGTAATACTAACCCCCGGACCAGGCCCCCTAAAGTAATACTAACCCCCGGACCAGGCCCCCTAAAGTAATACTAACCCCCGGACCAGGCCCCCTAAAGAAATAGTAACCCTGGATCAGGCCCCCTAAAGTAATACTAACCCCAGACCAGGCCCCCTAAAGTAATACTAACCCCCGGACCAGGCCCCCTAAAGTAATACTAACCCCAGACCAGGCCCCCTAAAGTAATACTAACCCCCGGACCAGGCCCCCTAAAGAAATAGTAACCCTGGATCAGGCCCCCTAAAGTAATACTAACCCCCGGACCAGGCCCCCTAAAGTAATACTAACCCCCGGACCAGGCCCCCTAAAGTAATACTAACCCCCGGACCAGGCCCCCTAAAGAAATAGTAACCCTGGATCAGGCCCCCTAAAGTAATACTAACCCCAGACCAGGCCCCCTAAAGTAATACTAACCCCCGGACCAGGCCCCCTAAAGTAATACTAACCCCAGACCAGGCCCCCTAAAGTAATACTAACCCCCGGACCAGGCCCCCTAAAGAAATAGTAACCCTGGATCAGGCCCCCTAAAGTAATACTAACCCCCGGACCAGGCCCCCTAAAGTAATACTAACCCCCGGACCAGGCCCCCTAAAGTAATACTAACCCCCGGACCAGGCCCCCTAAAGTAATACTAACCCCCGGACCAGGCCCCCTAAAGAAATAGTAACCCTGGATCAGGCCCCCTAAAGTAATACTAGCCCCGGACCAGGCCCCCTAAAGTAATACTAACCCCGGACCAGGCCCCCTAAAGTAATACTAACCCCGGACCCGGCCCCCTAAAGTAATACTAACCCTGGACCAGGCCCCCTAAAGTAATACTAACCCCAGACCAGGCCCCCTAAAGTAATACTAGCCCCGGACCAGGCCCCCTAAAGTAATACTAGCCCCGGACCAGGCCCCCTAAAGTAATACTAGCCCCGGACCAGGCCCCCTAAAGTAATACTAACCCCAGACCAGGCCCCCTAAAGTAATACTAGCCCCGGACCAGGCCCCCTAAAGTAATACCAACCCCTAAAGTAATACTAACTCCGGACCAGGCCCCCTAAAGTAATACCAACCCCTAAAGTAATACTAACTCCGGATCAGGCCCCCTAAAATAATACTAACCCCGGACCAGGCCCCCTAAAGTAATACTAACCCCGGACCAGGCCCTCTAAAGTAATACTAACCCCGGACCAGGCCCCCTAAAGTAATACTAACCCCCGGACCAGGCCCCCTAAAGTAATACTAACCCCCGGACCAGGCCCCCTAAAGTAATACTAACCCCCGGACCAGGCCCCCTAAAGTAATACTAACCCCCGGACCAGGCCCCCTAAAGTAATACTAACCCCCGGACCAGGCCCCTTAAAGTAATACTAGCCCCGGACCAGGCCCCCTAAAGTAATACTAGCCCCGGACCAGGCCCCCTAAAGTAATACTAACCCTGGACCAGGCCCCCTAAAGTAATACTAACCCCTGACCAGGCCCCCTAAAGTAATACTAGCCCCGGACCAGGCCCCCTAAAGTAATACCAACCCCGGACCAGGCCCCCTAAAGTAATACTAACCCTGGACCAGGCCCCCTAAAGTAATACCAACCCCGGACCAGGCCCACTAAAGTAATACTAACCCCAGACCAGGCCCCCTAAAGTAATACTAACCCCGTACCAGGCCCCCTAAAGTAATACTAACCCCGGACCAGGCCCCCTAAAGTAATACTAACCCCGGACCAGGCCCCCTAAAGTAATACTAACCCCTAAAGTAATACTAACCCCGGACCAGGCCCCCTAAAGTAATAATAACTCCGGACCAGGCCCCCTAAAGTAATAACAACCCTGGACCAGGCCCTCTAAAGTAATAATTTCACAGACCCATATAACAGAGATACCGATATCTAAAACTTCACTTTTATTAGTGTAAATTTTAAAAGATAATAACCCACTTTCTAACAGGGCTCAAATAAATAATCCGCTAATATCATGTAGAGCTAGACAGATCTACAGATTGACATGATTTAAGATAAGGACTAGCAGTCCATTATTCCAAATAACTTAAATGAATGAGTATGACCAAACCTGCAAAAAAAAAAAAGTGCGGTCACACTAAAATATATCTGCTGAATTATGTTGGATTAGCAGTTGTTACTGCTCAGAAGTAATTTTTCATTTGCCGCTGTTGAATCTTTTAGATGAAACGCGTTGGGCAGGCAATTTTAGGACTAGAAGAGTTATATAGTTCTAAGCTATTTGCAGTGTGGAAATATATTTTGTCTTTTATTGGAATACCTGGTCCATTTTTTCCTGTTGGCGTGGCGTTAGGCCAGTAACCTCAGGTTAAATAGGAATGCAGGATTCCATTGGTGTTTGATAGACAAAATTTATGACAAAAGATTCAACCTGCAAACAGACTTGATTTGGATTGAGGCAGTTCAGTCTGATTATATTGGGTGAGATGCAGTTATCTATTTTAACCCAAAATTTTTTTTTTTTTTTTTTTTTTTTTTTTTTAGGTTTGGTCATGCTCATTCATTTAAGTTATTTGGAATAATGGACTGCTAGTCCTTATCTTAAATCATGTCAATCTGTAGATCTGTCTAGCTCTACATGATATTAGCGGATTATTTATTTGAGCCCTGTTAGAAAGTGGGTTATTATCTTTTAAAATTTACACTAATAAAAGTGAAGTTTTAGATATCGGTATCTCTGTTATATGGGTCTGTGAAATTATTTTTGAATGAGGAGATAGTTTATCTTTAGTAAGTCAGTGAATTCCCCCTAAAGTAATACTAGCCCCGGACCAGGCCCCCTAAAGTAATACTAACTCCGGACCAGGCCCCCTAAAGTAATACCAACCCCAGATCTGGCCCCGTAAAGTAATAACAACCCTGGACCAGGCCCCTAAAGTAATAGCAATCCCAGACCATGCCCCCTAAATTAATACTAACCCCAGACCAGGCCCCCTAAAGTAATTCCAATCCCAGACCAGGCCCCCTAAAGAAATACCAACCCCGGACCCGGCCCCCTAAAGTAATAGCAATCCCAGACCAGGCCCCTTAAAGTAATACTAACCCTGGACCAGACCCCCTAAAATAATACTAGCCCCGGACCAGGCCCCCTAAAGTAATAAGAATCCAAGACCAGGCCCTCTAAAGTAATACCAACCCCTAAAGTAATACTAACCCCCGGATCAGGCCCCCTAAAGTAATACCAGACCCCCTCCTACAGACCTTGGCCAAGGCAAGACCCCTAAACACATAAAGACCCTCAAGACCAAAACTCTTAAGCAAAGACAAACCCTCTAAATAAATACAGATTTCAAACCAGATCCCATAAACAAATACCTTCCCCAGGTCAGACCCTCTGAACATTTATAGACCCCAGCCCAACCAAAGAAAAATCCCAGACCAGACCCCTAAACATATACAGACCCCAGACTCTCTAAATAAATTCAGATTTCAAACCAAATCCCATAAACAAATATAGACCCAGATCAAACCCCATAGGCAAAGATAGACTCTTTAGATAAATACAGGCCCTAGACCAGACCCCTAAACATTTACAGACCCCAGACCAGACCTCCTAATCAAAAATAGACCATGTAAATAAATACAGACCCAGACCAAACCCCCTAGGCAAAGATCCCCTAAACCTATACAGACCATCTCAATAAATACAGATGCCCAGACCCTGTAAATACAGACCCTAAGTATTAGCTACTAAATAGGACTGCAGACCAGACCCCCTAAATATAGACCCTCCAAAACTAGTACAGACCCCAGACCACATCCTCTAAACAAATACAGAGATCTCTCCTCATTCCCATAGCTCGGAGGCCTCTTCACTGCCGGGCCCCACCACAAACATCGTCCCCTTTAAGTAGACCAGAAGATCTGTATAAAGTGTCTCTAGTGAGCAGTAATATTACTTATATGGTATTCTTGCCCAACCCGGCTGATCTTCTCTGCTCACTTCCCACTGCCTGCTCTTGGTACCTGAGAGGGCCCAACACGTAAGAAGACGACAATGCTATATAGTATGTGATCGCTGGGGGCCCGGCTACACGTTAGGCCCTGGAGCCTAAGAGCTTTAAGGTTTCCTGTCCTTATGTTCTTGCAGCTCAGTGTTAGTAGGGAACCAAAAATTAAAAAATTAAATCTATTTTTTGAATTAATTAACTTTTTTTTTTTTTTGGGGGGGGGGTCACTGTTAGGTTTTGGTCCTGTAACTTGTACTGAATAGAAGGTAATAGATGACTTACTGTAGGAGAAGACAAAGCGCTACACATACATATGCATCTAATGTTTCCTTGAGAAGTCAAAGAATGATGAATTAGTGGTGAGGAGTCAGAGATAAGATTAGACTCATTTATCAGGTGGTAATGGACGTGAGGAACCTGGAAGGCCAGAGGCCACTGAACCTAATGGAAACTAGATTAACTCAGTGGTCGGCCTAATGGATGAATAGTGCCTCTTTCCACCACACTTGGCCATGTAAGTGACTGTAGTAGAAAGTTGTAGAGGTAGTAAACCACTAAATATACTGCGAGGGAGGCAAATAAATTACTAAGGTCAACGGATAACTACAACCTTATTCAAACGTCAAGAGCCACCCATATATCTGCAAGACGGAAAAGTTAGGCTGACCAGATCGGTACCACTAGATTACTGTGAGATTGTTATAAACAGCCAAAATGGCAGCCATCATAAAGCATGGAGAATGCAGAGAAGAAGAATCACATCACCTCAGGGATTAGTTAAGATGACCCATAATGCCTTGCAAGTAGCAATGACAGGGGACAGCCAATCATGAGGTCAGTGATGACTCATTGGCATTAATGATAGCAGTAGAAAAAGCCCAGGCAGGAGAAGGAGGTGTCCATTTTGTGGGGAGAGATTAGACAGATAGGATCTCATTCGGACTTAGAGAGATAGGAAATAATACTCAAATAATACAGTGTTGGGGGAATGTAGTGCCTGTGTTAGGAAGGACTGAAGAAATATTCTTTGACTACATTAATAGAGTGCGATAGGAGTCACTCTACCTGTTTGTCACCATATTAGAGCAGCCTTAGTTCCTATGCTGCCAGTTCCATTGTGATACCCATAGTGCCATCATCATACTGACAACATTGACTCTCATCTCCATGATAATTATTTTTACATGGAGATAACTATATATAATATACAGTACCTGTCCCAACACAGGTTTCAGGTGTAAAGAGGAAACCCCTTTAATGCTTTGACTTCCCTTTTGAGGACCCACCAAGTCTAAGCACCAATTGATAAGATACTTTGGCCTGATGCCATCTCTTCTTACCTTATTGACCTCGGGTGGTTAATAATTCATTACTTGGCAAGAGTCTTCAAGAGAGTGATTCTCTCGGCCCGTCAGTCTCACTAGAGTATAGTGAGGCAAACCTGAGAACAAGCTCCACTCAACCAAGACCATTCATCCTAGATATGGACCTTAGTCTTAAAGGGTTTTCTCAGGCGAACTTGGAAAACCTATGGGGTGGAGAGATGGGCTAAATTGAAAAAAAAGGAGCAATACTCATCTACTCCTTGTCCTCTGTTTTACTGTGGATTGAGACAAGCCATGCCAGCACTGGCTGGGACAGAAGTGAAGCAGTTCAGGTGACCAGACAATCACTGGCCTCAGTGGTCATATATTGGTCACCGATGACATGTTAGCAGTGATGTCACCAGTACCCAACATGGGAATGCTGAGGCCCTGGGTTTCTAGTTTGCCTGGAAAACCCCTTTAAGGATAATTTAATTTGCTGGAACCCCTGACTGGCTGTAGTATTTAAGGAAACCTGCTGCCAAATGTCATGTCTGTCCCTTTGTGACCTTTTGGATTACTTGTTATCAGTGGTGGAAAGACCAGTGGGCAGGATGGATGTACACATGGTGGTTGGTCATTAAGTGCTCGGTATATGCCAGCGATGTGTTGTTTTTATGGCTGGCCCTTTTGCAACGCAGGCTACTCCTGCAACTCTGGAACACTCCTGCAACCATGGCTTCTCCAAGAGCAACAAACGTTATCACTACGTTTCGGTGAAGAGAGGTCTTTGCAGATCCTCCCGATCTGGAGGGTTGAGGAAAAGATTCACAAGGGTTCTTCTCCTTTTAGAGAAAGCTTGAAAAAGACTTTTTGTTGGCAGACTGCAATTTTTTTTTCTAAAACTTGGGCGACAGAAAGCCTGAACTTGGGTTTCAATAAAAATGAAAATGTCATGTCGCTTCGGCAGATTTTTGTTGAATTCTGCTAATGGCTCTTTAACCCACTTCACTGCCAAAACCATTTTCACACTTTCGCAATTGACAAGCACAAAGAAAGTCTGAATGATAAATCGCATTATACCATCATACTCATATATTTTTGAAAGTAGAAACCAGACACGTTCTAAAAATGACACCCCGGACTATACACTCATCACTGCTTTTCAGAGATGAGCGAACCGATTAGAATCAGACCAGATCCCACCCAAATTCTCCAAAAGTTTTGCATTCGATTTGAACCTGAAACTTTTTGGCTTCATCACCCACAAACCGTAAGTGGATTTAGTATACTCTGGGACCTCTTCAGACCCCAGTGTATAATTGGTGGAGGTCCAGGGGAGGTATAAAAAATAAGTTATACTCACCTTCTCTCACCTCTTCTGGACATCCTTGGACATCCCTCTGAGTCCTCTTCTGGCCTCCTGGGTGATGTAATGTGCCTTGGGGTCACCACTGTGGCCTGGTGATTGGACCTCAGCGGTCACATGGGACAAGCCATACAGTGGGGAAAAAAGTATTTAGTCAGCCACCAATTGTGCAAGTTCTCCCACTTAAAAAGATGAGGCCGGCCTGTAATTGTCATCATAGGTAGACCTCAACTATGAGAGACAAAATGAGAAAACAAATCCAGAAAATCACATTGTCTGATTTTTTAAGAATTTATTTGCAAATTATGGTGGAAAATAAGTATTTGGTCACCTACAAACAAGCAAGATCTCTGGCTCTCACAGACCTGTAACTTCTTCTTTAAGAGGCTCCTCTGTCCTCCACTCATTACCTGTAGTAATGGCTCCTGTTTGACATTGTTATCAGTATAAAAGACTCCTGTCCACAACCTCAAACAGTCACACTCCAAACTCCACTATGGTGAAGACCAAAGAGCTGTGGAAGGACCAGAAACAAAATGGTAGCCCTGCACCAGGCTGGGAAGACTGAATCTGCAATAGGCAAGCAGCTTGGTGTGAAGAAATCAACTGTGGGAGCAATAATTAGAAAATGGAAGACATACAAGACCACTGATAATCTCCCTCCATCAGGGGCTCCACGCAAGATCTCACCCCGTGGGGTCAAAATGATCACAAGAACGGTGAGCAAAAATCCCAGAACCACACGGGGGGACCTAGTGAATGACCTGCAGAAAGCTGGGACTAACGTAACAAAGGCTACCGTCAGTAACCCACTACGCCGCCAGGGACTCAGATCCTGCAGTGCCAGACGTGTCCCCCTGCTTAAGCCCGTACATATCCGGGCCCATCTGAAGTTTGCTAGAGAGCATTTGGATGTTCCAGAAGAGTATTGGGAGAATGTCATATGGTCAGATGAAACCAAAGTAGAAATTGTTTGGTAGAAACACAACTCGTTGTGTTTGGAGGAGAGTGAATGCTGAGTTGTATCCAAAGAACACCATACCTACTGTGAAGCATGGGGGGGGCAACATCAGGCTTTGGGGCTGTTTCTCTGCAAAGGGACCAGGACGACTGATCCGTGTACATGAAAGAATGAATGGGGCCATGTATCGTGAGATTTTGAGTGCAAACCTCCTTCCATCAGCAAGGGCATTGAAGATGAAACATAGCTGGGTCTTTCAGCATGACAATGATCCCAAGCACATCGCCAGAGCAACGAAGGAGCGGCTTCGTAAGAAGCATTTCAAGGTCCTGGAGTGGCCTAGCCAGTCTCCAGATCTCAACCCCAGAGAAAACCTTTGGAGGGAGTTGAATGTCCGTGTTGCCCAGCGACAGCCCCAAAACATCACTGCTCTAGAGGAGATCTGCATGGAGGAATGGGCCAACATACCAGCAACAGTGTGTGCCAACCTTGTGAAGACTTACAGAAAACGTTTGACCTCTGTCATTTGCAACAAAGGATATAGAACAAAGTATTGAGATGAACTTTTGTTATTGACCAAATACTTATTTTCCACCATAATTTGCAAATAAATTCTTAAAAAAATCAGACAATGTGATTTTCTGGATTTGTTTTCTCATTTTGTCTCTCATGGTTGAGGTCTACCTATGATGACAATTACAGGCCGGCCTCATCTTTTTAAGTGGGAGAACTTGCACAATTGGTGGCTGACTAAATACTTTTTTTCCCCACTGTATGACCCTGGAGCGCATGACATCACCCAGGAGGCCGAAAGAGCACCCAGAGGAAGCACCGGACTGGATGTCCAGCAGAGGTGAGGGATGGTGTGTATAAGTGTTATTTTTCCTCACCTCCCCTGGACCTCCACCTATTCATGACAAACTTATTTGACCCGAATCAAATCTTTAGGCCAAACCGTCCAAAACCAAAACAAAACGAATCTTCAGAGGTTCGCCCATCTCTAGTGCTTTCATGTAATATTGCATCAAACTGTAGTTTTATAAGAAATGCATAAAATGAATGTTCTGACCCAAACAGCACCAGAGATAGACAACCCCTCCTAAAACTAGAAACTCAAAATGTGCACAGCTCATCCATGTGTACATGCCCATAACTTCTCATATTTACCAGAACTGAAGACAATATTTTTGTGTCTACATACTGATAGACAAGGGTCAAATGAGGTGCAGGGTGGAATACATGAAAATACCTGTGATCCCGCCCCATCCTTTCGGGAGACAGTACAGGGGGAAGAGATGGCAACAACAAGCTGTGATCGGTAAGAGGGTTGATAACACAAGAGAAGATCCTTCCAAAAATTCCAACTGTGCCAGAATTAGTGGATCAGTGCCTATTGAAGGAGGCAAAGAGTTGGAGTTGGTGGAGTCATCAGATACATACATCCTTGACAGTTAAAGGGTTAATAGAAATGTTAGGGAATTGCCTGTTAAGCAATTTCCCAGTAGCTGCTGCTGGAACCTGGGAGGAAGGGGAAGGACGGAGACAGTGAGTTCTGATGCTAGGCCCAACCCGTGTCCCTACCTCCTTGCCACGACTACCCTAGCGGCGGTGGACAACTGGATGACGGTTCCTTCCTATAATAAGTGAAACACAGAACACAGACAGGACTGACAACAAGAATGAGACGTCAAACTAGCCAAGTGGGTCGGAACCAGACGGGAAACTAGGTACAAAATCGGAATCCAGAATAGTCAAGAGGTCAAAGCAAAGGTCCGAATACAGAATATCATAGAAAAAGTAATACGCTAGCACGCTCTACGAGGCTAATAGCAAGCATCCATGTGTGGACTAATGGGCTGTATATGGGAAGCCCGGAATCCACCCCAGACGTGATTGGAAGGTAAGATGTCAATCATAGAGCAACAAACGTTAACTCTTCACGAACCAGAGGGAACTCAGAGTACTGGCTGGACTGATACACAAAAACAAACTCTCAGTTGTGCAAAAACAGAATACAAAAAGTGGCCCAGGAGCATGGGATCATAAGTGGACACGCCTCCCGCGCATGAACGGACAAGGATGTTACAGAAATCCATGGGGAGGTATTCTGACTATATGACGTGCCATAGTCTTCTTCATTTTTGTGATTTCATGGTGTCACAGCTCCTGGACCCCCCACTAATGCCATTGCCTGACTAGTCTCTTAATGCAGTCTCATTCAGCCTCTGTCACTCTCCATTTTTGGCGTTCCCTGTCTCTGTCACATTGGGTAGTTTCTATGTCTCTGATTTTTTTCCCACATTATCTGGTTTGGTCGTGTTCTATTATACTCTGTCCATAGATGGTAGGAGTTTGTTGGTCCATAGCCCGCTGATAA
This sequence comes from Leptodactylus fallax, assembly GCA_947044405.1. NCBI lineage: Eukaryota > Metazoa > Chordata > Amphibia > Anura > Leptodactylidae > Leptodactylus > Leptodactylus fallax. Next base: position 345,736 of record CAMRHE010000457.1, read on the forward strand.
TCTAATGTATATAGGGGCCGACAGTCTCTTGCCTGAGGGCTTTTCTCAAGCGGAACATGGGTCCTATTGTCTGGTAGCTTCTCATCACCCCTGCTTTATCGAAATAACAAGCATGCTTGGCCAATCTCAACATGCAAGTTATTAGGGGAGTTGGGACGTAGCCGGGGCCACTTTTTTTCTCTAGTCACTCGATGTTTCGATCTTTCACTCTCTGTGTCTCGCTCTCTTATTTGATCTGGCAGGCTTGGTGTCTAATTCTCTGCATGGACCTCTATATCTGATTCATTTCATTCAGTTTTTAGATCGGGTCTCTGTCTTGCTCTATTTTTCTGGTTCTGTCCATGTGACTAGGCCTCTGCCCTACTTTTCTCCCTCTCGGATTGGGCTTTTTGCTCTATCTGAGTTTTGCTATACCTACCAGGTTTGATCTCTGTTTTCCTCTCACTATAAGTGTCTCTCTATAAGTCACTCCTTCTGGTGGCACCAGCTGCCAAGCTACTTTCCCCTGTCCGTGCCCACTGACATACTGTCTCTCCTGGTGGCCACGGACTCCAGTGTACATCCACTCCCTGCCGATGTCCTGGTCCTCCTCTTCACTCTCATACTTCTCCCTCTTTCTGCTCCCTATCTGGGTCCCGTAGAGTATACATAGGCTATTTTACTTAAAGGGCCAGTCAATCCCTGATGCCCAGGACATATGTCAACAGCTCCACCTGGAACCTGAAGCCTAAGAACTATAGGTCCCTAGCTTGTTAGTTTCTGCAAGGGTGTTCTGCTACTGTGTTCTTTTAGTCTCTCTGTATTTTGACCTTGCCTTGTTTCTGACTCCATCTTTGATCCTCACCTACAGTAGTTCTGTTGATCTGTCATGTCTGACCCTGGCTTGCCTTTGATCTTTGAACCTATGCGGCCTGCCCTGACCTTCTTTATGTTTAAAGCTCTCTATGAACCCTCAACCTCAGCCCTTACTTGAGCACTCTCTTGCCTAACTCCTGGTGGTTTGCACCAGCATCTCTCTGCCTTTCGAATGTCTGCCATCTATACTGAGACCACTCCAAAGGTAGTGACCTGGTAGTCCCCACAGCGAAGTGCAGATCCCTGTATGAGGGTTGATTGGTGAATACTGAAGAGGCTGCTTAGACAATGCCCTGGGGAGTGGCCCAAAGTCAAACCAGTTAGATGGCATAGTGGGTCCATAACCCATTGACCATTATAATAAAGAAAATTTTTTCCCTACCTGTTTTGGTATCTGCATGTCTCTTCTTCTCTTTTGGTTCTCACACGCACTTTTATTGGATCTGTTTAGACCTGGTGGGGGGGATTTTAACCACTATGACTTGCTTTCCACTATCTCTCACGGGCTGTGTCTCTTTCCTTATGGTTTAGTCTGTACCTCTTTGATGGGTCTCTTTTATGAGATCTCTCTGGTTAAATCTTTATCTCTTTAATTGTGTTTGGGTTGGATCTTGGTATTCACTTGGCTTGGTGTCTGTCTCTTTCTTTATGATTTGATCTCTAACTCTATCATGCTAGTTGGGTTGGATCTTGGTATCCACTTGGCTTGGTCTCTGTGTCTTCTTTATCCATCTAGTTAAGTCTCTGTCTCATTTTTGTTTAGTTTTGGTCCCTATTTCACTAGGTTTCTATTAGACTTGGTCTTTGTCTCACTCATTGGATCTCTGTCTGGCTAAGTCTCCATCTTTCTGTTTTGTTCCTTTTCTCATTGGTTGGATCTCTATGTCTACCAAGCTGGGTCTTTGCATCATTGATCATATCTCTGTCTCTGCCAGGCTTGGTTGTTGTCTCTCTTAATGAATCTGTATATGGTTAAGTTTCTGTCTTTCGGATGTATACCTTGTTTTAATGGTTGGATCTCCACCTCTACCACACTCAGTCTCTGTATCAATGATCATATCTTTGTCTCTACCAGGCTCAGTCTCTGACTTTCTCATATGATATATATCTTATTAAGTCTCCGCCTTTCTGTTTTTCTCCTTGTTTTAAGGGTTGGATCTCCATTTCTACCATGCTCGGTCTCTGTATCATTGATCATATATCTCTGTCTCTATCAGATTTGGTCTTGGTCTCTCTTATTGGATCTCTATCTGGTTATGTCTCTGTCTTTCTAGTTTGTTCCTTGTCTCAATGGTTGGATCTCCATCTCCATACTCAGTCTCTGTATCATTGATCATATCTCTGTCTCTACTAGGCTCGGTCTCTGTCTCTCTCATACAATCTATGTCTCATTAAGTCTCTGTCTTTCTGGTTTGCTCCATGTCTCAGTGGTTAGATCTCTGTCTCTTCTACGCTTGGTTTCTTTCTTGAGATTTTTCTTTATTTTGTTAAATCTCTGTCTCTTTCTTCTTGGCTCAGTCCCTGTCCCTCTCTTTGGGTCTGTCCTTCTCCCTCTCACTGATGTCTTTTATATCTTATGCTTCATTCTATATCTCTTCGTCTATATGGTGAGGTCTCTGTGGTCAGGTCTTAGTCTCTTTATTTCACGGCTCTTCGCTGTCTCTCTGGTTGGACCTGTCTCACTTCCTCTCTCTGGTTGGATCTCTTTTTCTCCCTCTTTCTTTCGGTCTGCGTCACAACATGCTGAGTCAGAAAATTCTCAGTGTGGCAGTGCTTTATGCTGCAGTTCTCTGTGTGCTGCATTAAATCTCTTCACACATCCATCTCACTCACGTTCTAGCACGCAGCACCCCCCACTGCCACCATATCGCTCCTACTAGAAACTTTCGCTCTCGAGTTACTGAGACACCTGTTTTTTTTTTTAACCCTTCTCTTCTCCTGTCAGGGCAACGTCTTAGGTTCTCGACGATCGATTCGAAGTATAATTTCTGGTTAATTCAGAGATAGATTCTGAGGCATAAAAAAATGAGCCAGCTCTGCAGAATTACCGACAAGTCCAAGATCCTTCAGGAATGGACAGTATAATCTTCTTCTGCCTGAGGCCTGTACTGTGATCATGAGTAAATACTGTATGTTCTCCAGGAGGTCCAGCCTACGATTTCTGACCTCTCCAAGTGGGACCATCTGACAGAACGTTCTGTACATTATTCTGTCTGAGACTTGCACAGAATTTTATACTAACATCTCCCTAGTTGAGAGTCTTCTGCTTCCGCCATATTCTTCACCTTTAGTATAAGGGTCCTCCATTGACCTCAGATGTGTATCCAGAAAAGAACATCTCGTACCTACCTCAACATACAACGATGTACCAGGTAACACCAATACATTAGGTCTACCGTCAAAATGGCTAAATCTGTTGTATATAGGTCACGTACGGAAGACATCTGCGAAGCATCATGATGACAATGCTTCCCTCAGGCCGTAGTTTTTACTGTCCGTAAAATCGGATCCGTGGTCTTCCAAAAAACATTCCCGTATTACAACTGTATGTCATCTGTCATCACGGACCCGCAAAAAGACTTGTATGATCACAGTCACTTGTATCGGCGAGTCTGTGCCCCAAATATAGACGGGAATAGGACCAGCTCCATATTTTACAGATGGCTTCTATGGCCCGATCCTGATCTGTAAAAAATATGGACATATCTATGGGGACTTAGAAATAAATGGGTCTGTATATTATCTATGGAATTGTAACTGTGGATAATATATAGAAAACAACAGTGATCGTGTGCATGGGGCCTAACCTGTTACCTGCATAGCATCCATGTCTTATAAACTTGGTACGTGCAGACACCTTACTGTGCTGGTACCTGCAGCGTCGCTATCCTAGTGCCTACATTGCATCCCCATATTAATATAGCACATGACCATACTAATCTGCCATCTACCAATCTGGCACCTGCAGAGTATGAACACCATAGCTATCCTACACTCAGTGTATTGACACCCACTGTCCTAGTACCTACATAGCATATATTCCATATGGTACCTGCGCAGTATCAACTCCTCACAAATCTGTCACCTGCACATTATTGACACCCCACTAGCCTAGTGCCTACATACCATCCACATCTTATCAATATGGTACCTACAGAATAGAAACATCTCACTAATCTGGTACCTAGCAATATGGCACCTGCAGAGTGCCAACACCATAGCTATCCTACACTCAGTGTATTGAGACCCCACTGTCCTAGTACCTACATAGAATTTATTCAATATGGTATCTGAGCAGTATCAACACCATGCAGAGTACTAACAACCCACTATCCTAGTAATCACATATCATCCACACCTTATCAATATGGCACCTGCAGGGTATCCACACCTCATTGACCTGGTGTTATACACCAACCTAGAAGCTGCGGAGCTCTGCTGTCTGAATATAACTATGACCTGCAGAGCATTATTGTTTAACCCTTTCCCTAGCCTCTGCAGATCTTCTTTGTCTCAGAAGCTCTCCTGACTGGGTACTATAAAGATGCAGTATAAGACTCAAAGAACTGGTACCTGAAGATCCCCCGTGTCTTCACACCCCCTAACTAGAACCTGCAAAGCAGCCGTGTTAATATTCACAATTCTAGACTCCGGAAATACATTGGTGATGTAACATCTCACTTATCTGAAACCTGCATATTGTGCTTGTTAAGACATAACATCATGGTCATAATACCTGCCCCAGCCGGTACCTGCAGAGATTTAAGAGTAGCAACAACATTATCTAGAATTGCATTATATGGTTGTGCAGAAGTGTTGACACCTGCAGAGCTTGGTGTCTGCCGCCTTCGAGAACATTAATACACTTGCTTACTTGCAGGACATAACCATCTATACTTTCCTTACCTTGGTGGTCTGGAACCTGCAGAGTCTCAGAGTCTTAACCCTCCATTACTTGGTTCTTGCAGGTCATACCTATCTATGTCTCCTTTACCAGTCGTCTTACCACCTCTTTGACCTAGTAGGTCTTGAGAACCCCAGTTTTAATACCCAACACTACTTGGTTCTCACAGGACATACCTATCTACAGTGGGGAAAAAAAGTATTTAGTCAGCCACCAATTGTGCAAGTTCTCCCACTTAAAAAGATGAGGCCGGCCTGTAATTGTCATCATAGGTAGACCTCAACTATGAGAGACAAAATGAGAAAATATATCCAGAAAATCACATTGTCTGATTTTTAAAGAATTTATTTGCAATTTATGGTGAAAAATAAGTATTTGGTCAAAAACAAAAGTTCATCTCAATACTTTGTTCTATATCCTTTGTTGGCAATGACAGAGGTCAAACGTTTTCTGTAAGTCTTCACAAGGTTGGCACACACTGTTGCTGGTATGTTGGCCCATTCCTCCATGCAGATCTCCTCTAGAGCAGGGATGTTTTGGGGCTGTCGCTGGGCAACACGGACTTTCAACTCCCTCCAAAGGTTTTCTATGGGGTTGAGATCTGGAGACTGGCTAGGCCACTCCAGGACCTTGAAATGCTTCTTACGAAGCCGCTCCTTCGTTGCCCTGGTGGTGTGCTTGGGATCATTGTCATGCTGAAAGACCCAGCCACGTTTCATTTTCAATAGCCTTGCTGATGGAAAGAGGTTTGCACTCAAAATCTCACGATACATGGCCCCATTCATTCTTTCATGTACACGGATCAGTCGTCCTGGTCTCTTTGCAGAGAAACAGCCCCAAAGCATGATGTAGCCCCCCCATGCTTCACAGTAGATATGGTGTTCTTTGGATGCAACTCAGCATTCACTCTCCTCCAAACACCACGAGTTGTGTTTCTACTTTGGTTTCATCTGACCATATGACATTCTCCCAATACTCTTCTGGAACATCCAAATGCTCTCTAGCAAACTTCAGATGGGCCCGGATATGTACTGGCTTAAGCAGGGAGACACGTCTGGCACTGCAGAATCTGAGTCCCTGGCGGCGTAGTGTGGTACTGACGGTAGCCTTTGTTACGTTAGTCCCAACTTTCTGCAGGTCATTCACTAGGTCCCCCCGTGTGGTTCTGGGATTTTTGCTCACCGTTCTTGTGATCATTTTGACCCCACGGGGTGAGATCTTGCGTGGAGCCCCTGATGGAGGGAGATTATCAGTGGTCTTGTATGTCTTCCATTTTCTAATTATTGCTCCCACAGTTGATTTCTTCACACCAAGCTGCTTGCCTATTGCAGATTCAGTCTTCCCAGCCTGGTGCAGGGCTACCATTTTGTTTCTGGTCCTTCCACAGCTCTTTGGTCTTCACCATAGTGGAGTTTGGAGTGTGACTGTTTGAGGTTGTGGACAGGTGTCTTTTATACTGATAACAATGTCAAACAGGAGCCATTACTACAGGTAAAGAGTGGAGGACAGAGGAGCCTCTTAAAGAAGAAGTTACAGGTCTGTGAGAGCCAGAGATCTTGCTTGTTTGTAGGTGACCAAATACTTATTTTCCACCATAATTTGCAAATAAATTCTTAAAAAATCAGACAATGTGATTTTCTGGATTTGTTTTCTCATTTTGTCTCTCATAGTTGAGGTCTACCTATGATGACAATTACAGGCCGGCCTCATCTTTTTAAGTGGGAGAACTTGCACAATTGGTGGCCGACTAAATACTTTTTTTTCCCCACTGTATATCTTTCCTTACCTGATGTCTTACCACCTCTTGGTCTAGTAGTTGCTGAGTATTAGTCTTAACTCTTCTTTACTTGGTTCTTACAGATCATACATATTTATATCCTTCCTTACCTGATGTCTTACCATCTCCTTGGCCTAGTAGGTGCCAAGCATCAGAATTTTGACCCTTCTTTATTTGATACCTGCAGGTCATACTTATCTATATGCCCCTTACCAGGTGTCTTATCACCTTATTGACCTGGTCAGTGCTGAGTATCAGAGTCTTAACCCTTCTTCGCTTGGTTCCTGCAGGTCATATGTATGTATATCCCCCTTACACGATGTTTTACCACCTTCTTGCCTATTTGAGTCTGAGTATTTGAGTCTTCTTACTCTTCGTTACTTGTTTCTTGCAGGTCATAACTATCTATATTCTTTCATACCTGATGTCTTACTATCACCTTGGCCTAGTAGGTGCTGAGTATCAGTCTTAATCCTTCTTCACTTGATTCCTGCAGGTCATATTTATCCATATCCCCCTTACCATGCATATTACCATCTCCTTGGCCTGGTTGAGTCTGAGTCTTATTACTCTTCGTTACTTGTTTCTTGCAAGTCATAACTATCTATACCCTTTCATACCTGATGTTTTATTATCTCCTTGGCCTAGTAGGTGCTGAGTATCAATCTTAACCCTTCTTCACTTGATTCCTGCAGGTCATACTTATCTATATCCTACTTACCATGCATATTACCATCTCCTTGGTTTGGTAGTTGGTGAGCATCAAAGTCTTTATGTCATTTCTTACTTGGTTTTTAAGGACATATTTATCTATATATCCTTACTTAATGTCTTACCACCTCTTCGGCCTGGTAGTTCCTTAGAATCCGTCTTAATATCCTCTCACTTGTTTTTAAGGGACATATCTGTCTATACTTCCTTACCTGGTGTCTTACCACCTCTTTGGTCTGGTAGTTCCTTAGAATCAGTCTTAATATCCTCTCTTACTTGTTTTTAAGGGACATATCTGTCTATACTTCCTTACCTCGTGTCTTACCACCTCTTCGGCCTGGTAGTTCCTTAGAATCAGTCTTAATATCCTCTCTTACTTGTTTTTGAGGGACATTTCTGTCTATACTTCCTTACCTCGTGTCTTACCACCTCTTCGGCCTGGTAGTTTCTTAGAATCAGTCTTAATATCCTCTCACTTGTTTTTGAGGGACATATCTGTCTATACATCCTTACCTGGTGTCCTACCACCTCCTCAACCTCTTATTTGCTTAGAATCAGTCTTAATATCCTCCATTATTTGGTTTTGAAGGACATATCTGTCTATACGTCCTTACCTGGTGTCTTACCACCTCTTCGGCCTGGTAGTTCCTTAGAATCAGTCTTAATATCCTCTCACTTGTTTTTGAGGGACATATCTGTCTATACGTCCTTACCTGGTGTCCTACCACCTCCTCAACCTCTTATTTGCTTAGAATCAGTCTTAATATGCTCCATTATTTGATTTTGAAGGACATATCTGTCTATACTCCCTTTCCTGGTGTCCTACCACCTCCTCAACCTCTTATTTGCTTAGAATCAGTCTTAATATCCTCCATTATTTGGTTTTGAAGGACATATCTGTCTATACGTCCTTACCTGGTGTCTTACCACCTCTTCGGCCTGGTAGTTCCTTAGAATCAGTCTTAATATCCTCTCACTTGTTTTTGAGGGACATATCTGTCTATACGTCCTTACCTGGTGTCCTACCACCTCCTCAACCTCTTATTTGCTTAGAATCAGTCTTAATATGCTCCATTATTTGATTTTGAAGGACATATCTGTCTATACTTCCTTTCCTGGTGTCCTACCACCTCCTCAACCTCTTATTTGCTTAGAATCAGTCTTAATATCCTCCATTATTTGGTTTTGAAGGACATATCTGTCTATACCTCCTTACCTGGTGTCTTACCATCACCTGGGCCGACTACCTTCAGAGTATCCTAGTCTTAACCTCCTCGCTTACTTGATTCTTACTGAACATAAGTGTCCACATCCTCCTACACACATCCCCGATGGCTCACCGCCTGCAGACCATTGGGTCTAGTCTTTATTTTGCTCCTGCCCTGCAGAGCATTGCGTTCTCCCCCTAGCCTCCCCTTGTCAAACACCTGGCCTGCACCTCTCTTTTGTCATAGCTCTGCAGACAATTAGATGCTGCGACCGACTACAGACTGAGGTTGCAGAGCGCGGTTGCAGAGCATCATCTCCCCCCTCCACCCTTCCTTCCCTGGATCCCATTTCCAGGCAGGCCAGGTTGGTGTGTGCCTCATTAGCACTATGTGGGATTGTGTACATAAAGTCTATGCATCCAGCGTGTGAGTAGAGTCAGGAGGAGGAGGAGCTCCTATTAGCTGCATCAGTGCAGAGAGGGATGCGAGAGACACAGGGAGAGGAGCGGGGAGGGATGTGTGGAGTGCCCCCTGGATAACTGCAGAGCTGTCCCACCACTGCACACAGGGCATCGTCTCTACACTTCCATCATCTCCTCAAGTCCTCTGTAGTCATCAGACCCATAGCGACCCCTCCGCCTCCATATATCCATACCACTCTCCTCGCTGCCCAAGCCCACGCACCATCCTGACCCTATCCACATCTCCTCCTGGACCACTCACTTTTTTGTCGTCCCCGTGTCCCATCCCCCTCACCCCCTCCTCCCCTGCTTCTCTCCATCCCCCTCTGTTCTACTCTCTCCATATCTC
>CAMRHE010000457.1:960000-1410956 GCA_947044405.1 Leptodactylus fallax
AGCACAATGTTTAATAACACATACATTACATCAGAATTTTTTTAAAATCTTTTTTATAAGTAAAAAAAAAAAAGTCCAAAAATTATCCCATTATGGTGGTAGATGCCTACCGGTGTTTATACTCATAGTGTGGATGGAAGAAGAAATGACTTTTTAAATATAAAAAATAAAATGGCCACGTTCTGGTGGTTCTGGAAATAATAGATCCATATATAGAGTACTCAAGAATAACAGGAGATTTGGTTATATGTGCCACACACACACTCACACCTTAATGACACATGGTAGGTTTGGGTTTATTTAATATTTGATTTTTTTAATTGCTGTTTTGTAATTTTCTAAGAAATGTAATTTAAAAAAAATACACACACACATATATATATATACAGTATATATAACACTAGATATGGGATCCACAAGAAGAGAAGTTTTTGGTCTTGGGTGTAGCTACTTCTCGAGTGGTGGAAGGTTGATATTATCAGGTTCTTCCTCAGACTGAAGGCTTCTTTTCTTCAGATATAAAAGAGACAAGATCACAAGCACAAGGACGATGAGGTTTTTGACTGCCACATAAATTATAATTGTAAGAACTGGGGAATATGGAGGCGAATTTGGAAAACCTATGATAAATAAAAAAACAGTCGTCAATGCATTATGAGTGTGCCTCATAAGCTGGACAGGATCACATACACAAGCCAAGGCTGACTATACAAGACATAGGTGACCTAGTGGTTAAGAGCTCATATCTAGGAAAAAATAATCACCAGGAATTATTTTTAATTTGACTTTTGGTTGTTGTCAAGATGGCAGCTTCTCAATGGGTCGATGAGCGTCAAAGTAGACACAAAGACTCATGACTAAAGGTGAAGCTATGGAAAATGACGCCTGGTGTTCAGGATCACACTGTAGATCATGAGATGGACTTTGGCATGTTGTTCTCTTTACTTTGCCCTATATTTGTGCTACTGTCGATAACTCATCAATGAACCCAATATTTGTTCGAAACTCACCCAACAATGACTGTAAGTATCTCACAAGGCAGATTAAAGGGGTTTCTGGGAATGTAATGCTGATGACCTATCTTTAGAATTGGTCATCAATATCTGATCAATAGGAGTCTGACACCTGGGATCCCACTGATCAGCTGTTTTCAGAGTCTACTGTATTAGGGTGTGCACTGTGCCCTCTTCAGTGAATACCAAGCATATCTGAAGGCCAATATGGCAGACCAATGGGCAGCAGCTACAGGTACAGACATGTACATCCTAGAAGCTATAGTAGTGGAGAGGGCAAGAACAGAAAACAGATCATAGTGGCAAGAAAATAATATCTCATCATGGCCAAAAACAGAAACATGGACATAATGGGTAATTTTTTTTATATCAAAGAAGTTTTAGGTGCCTGACAAAAGTGACAACATAATTTCTTCATGTGAGTCCAGTAAGGCTGATCGAATGGGCAGCCCTGCCAGAAGATGTGATGTAGTGCAAAATAAACAGAGAGTCAGATAAACATATTTTAGAAAAATTTGGACTGCAAGGTTAAAAAGAGGCCAGCATTTGGATTTCACCATTAAAGGGGTCATCCAGGAATTATTGGAAAGTCAGGGGTACTGGGAAGGGTCACTGGTCTAGAAATGGAGAGCATCAAGTGACTGCTGAGATCAATCGGTGGCCTCAGTGGTCACTGGTAAGGAATTAATCTCAGCGGTCATGGAAGCTTCTCCACTTCTGAACCAGCAACACAGGAGAGAAAGGGAACTGTACAATAGAGTATCGGGGAAAGGTAAGTGTGATTTTTATGTTGTTGTTTTACCCCCACTCCAGCCGGCCTCGAGTTTACTATAATTCCTGGAAACCCCTTAAATGCTGAAAACTAAAGGCTGAATGTGAAGTATATGAGAGCAGGAATCATTTGAGCTCTATAATGATGTACATTTTTGGAAAACATTATTTTTGGGAAATTTCTGAGAAAATTTTTTAGTGCTTATAAGTCACATGATATACTGTAGAGGTAAGAAGACCAATACAGATTTTATTTATTGGAAACATGTTATCTTTGGACTTACCTCTTACTTCTAGTTTGGTCCCACTTCCGTATCGAATGTTTGAGTTGGTTTTGTTGTTACTGATACAGAACCTTGAGCATCACCAAGCAGTAATATGTTGTATTATCATTACTGCTAACCTCCTTTATATGAAGATCAGTCAGTCCTCTCAGCTCTGTCCTTCCTCTGTAGATGGGGTGAACCATCTCCGGTAATGGGTGATAGACGTAGATACCCCCCGGGCTGCCCACTCTCCAGAAAACTCCAACCCACATTGGGTCAGTATCTGACTGGTGTGTGAAGGAGCAGTTGAGTGTAGCAGAGCTGTCATTGTCAGGTGAGTTTACAACTGGTTGTACAACTTCATACATTGGATCCCTCGGTTCTGCTAATATAAGAAGTGTATGTAATATTAGTGTTATTATACAGATGTAAGACTAATAATAGGAAGTGTAAAATAGCTATTTAGTTTCCTTGTCATGGGTTATTACAGTCTCCTGGAAGTGATGAATTGCGCTCCCTCTCCCAGAAATTAAGGAGTGACAGCCCTTATGTGTGTATATATATATGTTAAGTGGGGAAAAAAAAAGTATTTAGTCAGCCATCAATTGTGCAAGTTCTCCCACTTAAAAAGATGAGGCCGGCCTGTAATTGTCATCATAGGTAGACCTCAACAATGAGAGACAAAATGAGAAAACAAATCCAGAAAATCACATTGTCTGATTTTGAAAGAATTTATTTGAAAATTATGGTGGAAAATAAGTATTTGGTCACCTACAAACAAGCAAGATTTCTGGCTCACAGACCTGTAACTTCTTCTTTAAGAGGCTCCTCTGTCCTCCACTCATTACCTGTAGTAATGGCTCCTGTTTGACATTGTTATCAGTATAAAAGACACCTGTCCACAACGTCAAACAGTCACACTCCAAACTCCACTATGGTGAAGACCAAAGAGCTGTGGAAGGACACCAGAAACAAAATGGTAGACCTGCACCAGGCTGGGAAGACTGAATCTGCAATAGGCAAGCAGCTTGGTGTGAAGAAATCAACTGTGGTAGCAATAATTAGAGAATGGAAGACATATAAGACCACTGATAATATCCCTCCATCAGGGGCTCCACGCAAGATCTCACCCCGTGGGGTCAAAATGATCACAAGAATGGTGAGCAAAAATCCCAGAACCACACGGGGGGACCTAGTGAATGACCTGCAGAAAGCTGGGACTAACGTAACAAAGGCTACCGTCAGTAACACACTACACCGCCAGGGACTCAGATCCTGCAGTGCCAGACGTGTCCCCCTGCTTAAGCCAGTACATATCCGGGCCCGTCTGAAGTTTGCTAGAGAGCATTTGGATGTTCCAGAAGAGTATTGGGAGAATGTCATATGGTCAGATGAAACCAAAGTAGAACTGTTTGGTAGAAACACAACTTGTCGTGTTTGGAGGAGAGTGAATGCTGAGTTGTATCCAAAGAATACCATACCTACTGTGAAGCATGGGGGGGCAACATCATGCTTTGGGGCTGTTTCTCTCTAAGGGACCAGGACGACTGATCCGTGTACATGAAAGAATGAATGGGGCCATGTATCGTGAGATTTTGAGTGCAAACCTCCTTCCATCAGCAAGGGCATTGAAGATGAAACGTGGCTGGGTCTTTCAGCATGACAATGATCCCAAGCACACCGCCAGGGCACCAAAGGAGTGGCTTTGTAAGAAGCATTTCAAGGTCTTGGAGAGGCCTAGCCAGTCTCCAGATCTCAACCCCATAGAAAACCTTTGGAGGGATTTGAAAGTCCGTGTTGCCCAGCGACAGCCCCAAAACATCCCTGCCCCCTGCATGGAGGAATGGGCCAACATACCAGCAACAGTGTGTGCCAACCTTGTGAAGACTTACAGAAAACGTTTGACCTCTGTCATTGCCAACAAAGGAGATATAACAAAGTATTGAGATGAATTTTTGTTATTGACCAAATGCTTATTTTCCACCATAATTTGCAAATAAATTCTTTCAAAATCAGACAATGATTTTCTGGATTTGTTTTCTCATTTTGTCTCTCATAGTTGAGGTCTACCTATGATGACAATTACAGGTCGGCCTCATCTTTTTAAGTGGGAGAACTTGCACAATTGGTGACTGACTAATTACTTTTTTTTCCCCACTTTATATATATATATATATATATATATATATATAATGATAATGATATGGCTCTGACTACCTTGTCTCAGTCTACACAGCAAAGCATCAGTTTTTCAGTATTCAGATTTCTAACAGAATTAGTCTATTGTGTCTGCTAAAGTGTTGAACCAAAATAATTCAGGATGGTTTTTAAGCAGGTTATAACAACAAAAATCCTTAATAATATGTTTAAAGTAAAATCTGATTTACATATTTTCCGATGAAATAATTTAATAATTACATGGTCTGTATGGTAAGGGCTGCCCTCTGGCTGTAGAATTGGACATTACATTCAGTGACTGTATTTGTTCTTCACTTTCTTGTATAGTTGTGGTCACAGAATGACGACTAATACTTTATAATATTATTATAATAATATTGCCCAAATTGAGTCCATTACTATTATATATAACCAGTCACCTTACCTATAGCAATAACCTCAGTGCCATGTACGGATGAAACCTCCTTCTCATTCCTTAGTTTTGTCCTCACTTTGCAGCAGTATTGCTTCATGTCCTCTGATGTTGCTTTGTATATCTTTAATGACAGATCCCGAGGAAAATCCACCACTGACCATCGTCCTCTAATCTGTGACTTGTTCCTCTCATTCCATGTCTCATTTTTTTCATTATTTTGAGTACACACATCATCTCTGCCCATAGTCCAGGTGACCTCTTCTATCTGATCAGAATCTTTATAGTGAACTAAACATGGTATAGTGATGTCTTCTCCAACCATGGCCGGAACCACATCCGTCTGTTCTACTGAAAATTCATCTGCAGGGAACAGGAAAAACATCACATAGATAATAAACCAATCAGTATGCCCCTCCTCCTATAGGGTGATACAGACAGAAGGGAGCTATGAGTCTGCCCCTCCTCCTATAGGGCGATACAGACAGAAGGGAGCTATGAGTCTGCTCATCCTCCTATAGGGCGATACAGACAGAAGGGAGCTATGAGTCTGCCCCTCCTCCTATAGGGTGATACAGACAGAAGGGAGTTATGAGTCTGCCCCTCCTCCTATAGGGTGATACAGACAGAAGGGAGCTATGAGTCTGCTCCTCCTCCTATAGGGCGATACAGACAGAAGGGAGCTATGAGTCTGCCCCTCCTTCTATAGGGTGATGCAGACAGAAGGGAGCTATGAGTCTGCCCCTACTCCTATAGGGTGATACAGACAGAAGGGAGCTATGAGTCTGCCCCTCCTCCTATAGGGTGATACAGACAGAAGGGAGCTATGAGTCTGCTCCTCCTCCTATAGGGTGATACAGACAGAAGGGAGCTATGAGTCTGCTCCTCCTCCTATAGGGCGATACAGACAGAAGGGAGCTATGAGTCTGCCCCTCATCCTATAGGGTGATACAGACAGAAGGGAGCTATGAGTCTGCCCCTCCTCCTATAGGGTGATACAGAAGGGAGCTATGAGTCTGCCCCTCCTCCTATAGGGCGATACAGACAGAAGGGAGCTATGAGTCTGCCCCTCCTGCTATAGGGTGATACAGACAGAAGGGAGCTATGAGTCTGCCCCTCCTCCTATAAGGTGATACAGACAGAAGGGAGCTATGAGTCTGCCCCTCCTCCAATAGGGTGATACAGACAGAAGGGAGCTATGAGTCTGCCCCTCCTCCTATAGGGTGATACAGACAGAAGGGAGCTGTGAGTCTGCTCCTCCTCCTATAGGGTGATTGTAACGTCCTTACCTGTCCGGGCTTTGGCGCCGTTCTCCGGGCACTCACTGCGGCGCAGGAGGCATGCCCGGTTGTGATTCTTTCCTTTGGGTTTTTCTTGTATTGTCTGAACACTGTCCTATTCCCTCACCTCCTTAATTGATTTTCCACCACGCCCTTCTCCTTTACCTTGCTCTCCCCCTGCTCCTCTAAGAGTTAACTTTAGTCCTGCCTTTGTGATTGACAGCCTATCCTCGTATCAAGTCTGGGGCGGGTTCTTTCTCCCTATTTATTGTTTGCTCACTTTCCTATTGGCGCCTGTTATTGCATTTCTCTTACTGGCTATACTCCTTGTTCCTTGTTACCTGCTCTTCTGATTTTCTGACCACTGGCTTACCTTTGACTATTCTCTTGGATTTTGATTCTGTACTGCATTGCTCGATTGTTACCGACCCCTTGGCTAGCTGACCTCTCTTTGTTGTTGTGCGTCTTGTCTGTGTTCTGTGTTGTCACTTATTATAAGGAGGGATTGTCGACCAGTTGCTGGCTGTCACCTAGGACAGATCAGGCAAGTTAGCCAGGGACAGTGGGGGGGATTCAGCTTAGGGTCCACTGTCTTGTTGTGCCCCTCCCCCTTAAGTTCTCCAGCAGCTACTGGGGAATTGCTTCTCTAGTGATTCCCTTACAGTGATACAGACAGAAGGGAGCTATGAGTCTGCTCCTCCTCCTATAGGGTGATACAGACAGAAGGGAGCTATGAGTCTGCCCCTCCTCCTATAGGGTGATACAGACAGAAGGGAGCAATGAGTCTGCCCCCTCCTCCTATAGGGTGATACAGACAGAAGGGAGCTATGAGTCTGCTCCTCCTCCTATAGGGCGATACAGACAGAAGGGAGCTATGAGTCTGCCCCTCTTCCTTCTACATCCCATCAATATTTGGTTTGACCTTTGCCCTTTAGAGGAGGAGTCCTGGAAGTGATGATATGGCCCTACAGATATAGCCCTGATCTCATCATCATCCAGTCTGTCTGGGATGACATGAAGAGACAGAAGGATTGGAGCAAGCCTACATCCACAGAAGATCTGTGCTTAGTTCTCCAAGATGGCGAGAACAACCTTTCTGCCCAGTTCTGCCAAAAACTGTCCAATACGAAGAAAAATTCTCGCCATCTTCCATTCTCTTCGGTAAGGTCATGTGTCCGGGGTCACCGCTGAGGTCTGTGATTGGTCCTCAGAAGTGGTATGGACACCCAGAGCAACATGTGACGCTGGTGGCCCAATCACAGGCCTCAGTGGTGACCCCGTGCACATGATATCACCAGCATCGAACACTGCAAGGAGGCCCAAAAGAGGTAACAGAAGGTCAGTATGACTGTTTTTTTTCATTTTTTTCAACTCCCCTAGGCCTCCACCTCTTATACTTTGGTCTGAAGAGACCCCATAGTATAATAATTTACCGCAATTAATGGGACGGCAGCCATATTTGATCATCCAATATGAATCCCCAGTTGTTTAGTTCTTTTAATTTAAAAACTGAACAATTTGGGATATTCGAGTTACATCCGGTTGGGGCAAACCGGTTTGCCCATCTCTAGTTATAACACTTCTGTTTAAAAAAAACATTCTTACTCAGCAGTATTTTTCCATACATACTGAAAACTTTTGCACAACACTGTAGAATAAGCATAGCATTCAGTACTTTACCTTTAAACTGTAGAAATGTTCCAGGACGATTCTGCCATTGTGCTTTTTGTCCTCCATTTATTTCTATTCTACAGCAGAATATGGCGCGGTCCGTCCTCCGCAGATCACTGATGGTAATCACTGCCCTTCCCTCTTTAATGGAGGTTCCCACCTGGGAAATTCTTCCTTTATAGTCCTCATGTGTCCAGCCATTTGTGTGACGATAGATGACGTCTCCATTTTCACAACAATCTCCCAAACCTTTTTTCCAGAACACTGTCACTTCTACAGGTCTATCCTTCTGCCCTGGATAGGTGAAGTTACATGGGATAGTCACAGACCCCTTTTTTCTACAATGATGGTTCCTCGCTGCTTCGTACAGAACGTCTTCTCTTTATCTTGACAGCTTCCACCTAAAAAAACACACATCTCATGAATATACAGTGATTACAAAGGTGGTGGGGGGATTCATCAAGACGGGGTTACCTGCAAATCTGCAACAGAAACTTACTTTCTTCTAAGACTACAAAAACATCTTGATGGCTGAACCAGTTTGCTATGAAATTATCTATCTGCTATATAACGTGATGACTTTTATATAGCAGAATTGATATGTGCCCATTATTTTTACCACTAGAGGGCACTTTAGAACATGGCTGTGCCTACTGTTTGCTGTAAACCCGAGTTCATGAGTTTATTAACCCCCTCAACACAACGTTAAGTAGATGTTCTTCATCTGCGACGGTTACTAAACACAATATGTAATACATTTATGTCATTCTGATGGAATGGACACAGAAGGGATCTTAATCATGGTCTTAGAATTAGGTAAATCCAGCCTCAGATGAAGAACATCACACGACAAACTCCACCAAGTCATTATAAACACGTGGACAAAATTGTTGGTCCCCCTCGTTTAATGAAAGAAAAATCCACAATGGTCACAGAAATAACTTGAATCTCACAAAAGTAATTTGCCAAACTACATGTTGACAAGCCACAAAGCTTCTGGGAGAATGTCCTATGGACAGATGAGACAAAAATCGAAATTTTTGGCAAGGCACATCAGCTCTATGTTCACAGATGGAAAAATGAAGCATATCGTGAAAAGAACACTGTCCCTACGGTGAAACATGGAGGAGGCTCTGTTATGTTCTGGGGCTGCTTTGCTGCATCTAGCACAGGGTGTCTTGAATCTGTGCAGGGCACAATGAAATCTCAAGACTATCAAGGGATTCTAGAGAGAAATGTGCTGCCCAGTGTCAGAAAGCTTGGTCTCAGTCGCAGGTCATGGGTCTTGCAACAGGATAATGACCCAAAACAAAGCTAAAAACACCCAAGAATGCCTAAGAGAAAAACATTGGACTATTCTGAAGTGGCCTTCAATGAGCCCTGACCTAAATCCTATTGAGCATCTTTGGAAGGAGCTGAAACATGCCGTCTGGAAAAGGCACCCTTCACACCCGAGACAACTGGAGCAGTTTGCTCATGAGGAGTGGCCAAAATACCTGCTGAGAGGCGCAGAAGTCTCATTGACAGTTACAGGAATCGTTTGACTGCAGGGATTGCCTCAAAAGGTTGTGCAACTAAATATTAAGTTAAAGGGAACCATCATTTCTGTCCAGGCCTGTTTCATGAGTTTTCTTTTTTTAAAAATTCTGTTGAAGCCTGGTTGAAAAGCAATGTCTGACTTTCATTTGTTCATTTTCATAGAATTTTTATATATTATTACTTTTGTCAGATTCAAGTTATTTCTGTGACCATTGTGGGCTTTTCTTTCATTAAACGAGGGGGACCAACAATTTTGTCCTCGTGTGTATATTTGCCAGAAATGAAACCAAAATGGAAAAGCCACGTGGGCAAACTAAGTTCCCCCAATGAGTCAGTAGTTTGTAGAACCTCCTTTACAACAATAATTTGAAGTCCTGGTTTTCTGGATGACTTTATCAGTCTCTCATATCTTCTGGAGGAATTTTGGCCAACTCTTCTTTAGGACACTTCTTCAGTTCATTGAGTTTTATGGTCATTTCCTTCTAGCTCTCTTACAGTCTTATCACAGCATTTTAACTGGGTTGAGTTCTGGGCTGTGACTGGGACGTGACAACACCACAACTCTTCTTGTTTTCAATCATTCTGTTATATATTTGCTGCTGTGCTTGGGATCATTGTCCTGTTACATGACCCAGTTTGGGCTAAGTTTTAGCTGTTGGATAAATGGTCTCACATGTGACTCTAGAATACTTTGGTATATGGAGGAGATTGTGGTGTCCAGGTCCTGGGGCCTCAAAACATGTCCAAATCATCAACTTTCCTGCATCATGCTTGACAGTAGATATGGGGTGTTTGTGTTGATATTCTTTATGGAATTCGCCAAATGTGGTGCTGTGAATTATGGCCAAACATCTCTACTATGGGCTTCACAAAGTTGAATCTAAACAAACCAAAATACTTCTCGAACAATCTTCACTTTGGTCCTTGTTCCAGAAGGCTTGTGGTTTGTTCAGATGCAACTTTGTAAATTTAAGCCATGCTGCAATGTTCTTTTTGGCAAGATGAAGCTTTCTCCTGACAACCCTTCCACAAAAGCCATACTTGTTTGGTCTTTTTCCAATTGTACCATCATGAACTTGAACATTTATCATACCAACTGAGGCTTGTAAATTCTGAGATGTGATTTTTTTTGCAATTTCCCTGAGCATTGGTCTGATCTTGGAGGCAATTTGCTGGGATTTCAACTTCTGGAAAAATAAACTGTCTTGAATGTTTTGCACTGGTGGCAAACCTTTCTTACTGTAGAAGAGTGAACTTCGAATTGATTGGAAATGGCCTTACAACCCTCTCTAGATTAATGGGCAGCAAAAATTGCTTCTCTAAGATCATTGCTGATGTTGTTCCTCCTTGGCATTGTATTAACAAATGCTTGAATGCTCCTAATTTCACCATTTACTTCTAGAAAGAGTTAATAAAAATGAATCAATCAATATGTACTCTAAAATTGTACCAATGATAAATACAACTCATCGCACAAAAAAAACTTCATATAGGTGCTTAGATGGAAACAAGAATATCATGGCTAATGGTCAGTAACCCCTTTGGAATTAGCACCATAGTAAAATATTAGAGTGATCATACTGTTAAAGCACAGCATTGTAATAGTACGGCTCTGAGATGTAGCAGGCACAAATAGAATATAAAATTATTTTTTCTACAGGATGAACACTGTAACGGAATAAAAATCACAATGCCTGAATCAACATTTTTGGCCACTTTGCTTCCCAAATTTTTTTTAGGAAATATCATTAAAAAGTCATATCAAAATTGTATCAGTAAAAACTGCAGCTCATCCCACAAAAAATGGGCACTCCCACATCTACACAGACTGAAATCTAAGAGTTATAGGTGTCAGAATATTGGGAGGCAAAACTGATTTTGTTTTTTAAGAAAGTTATTTTGTGTTAGTGGTAAAACAATAAGTATATAAATTTGTCTTCGCTGATCCATGGAATAAAGGCAAAAGGTCATTTTTACTGCACAGTGAAAACCGTAAATCAAGACCTAAAAATCAATGATGCAAATTACTCCCCCGCCACTCAATTTTGTGGCTCAAATAGTTTTGTTTCTGTTCTGTAGCACATTCTATGGAACAGTAAATAATTCCATTAAAAATATAACTTATGCCATAGAAAACAAGTTATCTTGGAAATGTAAAAATAAAAAAAAATAAGACTTTAGAAAGGTGGGAAGGAAGAATGAAATAGAGAAGTAAAAAAAATTGCAGATATTAGTGTGGAGAAGTAGACCTGCTTTGCAGAGGTGAGTACATTCTTGAATGTGAGTACTGCCTCTTTATCCCTAAGGAAGTCCTCCTGGGAGTGGCTTTTCTTCCAGAGACGTTCTGCAACCTGTGAGGCACGTCTCAGTTTTTTGGTCAGGTCAGTGTCCCAGGCCTGCCTATTGATCGGTTGGGCTCTGGTGTGAGTGAAGGGGGCCACAGAGTCAAGGGCTGAAGTGATGGTGGTATTGTAGAAGTCAGCAGCGGTATCTGCGTCCTGGAGTGAGGATATGTCAGCAAGCGGTCAGAGAGAGACTGAGAGCGTGCAGATGTCCAGGCGATTAAGATTTCTGCGGGGGCGTGTTGGTTTAGGTATTGGAGGGTCTATTACAGAGGAGAGAGCAGAGAATGTCAGCAGGTTGTTGTCAGAGAGCGTGGACAGAGAGTTAGAGAGGTTGACTAGAGGGCAGAGGCGGGTCAATATAAGGTCCAGTGTGTGCCCCTTTGTGTGGGTGGCAGAGGAGGACCATTGAGAGAGACCAAAGGAGGTAGTGAGTGATAGGAGACTGGAAGCGGAGGGGTGGTTTGTGTTAATGGGGATGTTGAAATCACCCATGATGATGGTGGGGGTGCCAGTGGATAGGAAGTGCATTAGCTGGGTGGTGAAGTGGTCAATAAAGGCAGCGGTAGGTCCTGGTGGTCAATATATAACGGCCAGTTGGAGGTTGGAGGGCGAGTAAATGCAAACAGAGTGCACTTCAAAGGAGGGGAAGGCGAGAGCAGGTAACGGTTGGATTGGGACAAAGGAGCAATTGTCAGACAGGAGTACGTCTACACCACTGCCAGGTTTATTGTTGGGGTGGGGAGTGTGCGAGAATTGTAGATACCACCTCCATAGGAGAGGGCAGGAGGGGGAGTTGGTATCTACAACACAATACACAATAGCTTCTACAGTGTAATATATAATACTTCCTACAACACAAAACACAATAGTGCGTGCAATACATTATGTAATAGAGTCTACAAATTAAAGTGCAATAGTGTCTACAACACAATACACAATATATCTATAACACATTACATAATATAATACACAACACAATATATAATAGTATCTACAACACAATGCACAATAGTGTCTACAACACAATACACTATAGTGTCTATTTCCACTATTTCTTACATTATACATTATCACTTATTACTTCTCGGACAATAGCCATGGCCTCCAGACAAGGGTCCATCAGGGGCAAGCAGGAATACGGGAGGTCATACAGATTTATTCTTACCATGAACACACATAGATGGGAACATCCAAATTACTAATAATTCAGAAAGATCAATGAGAAATGCCAGTAAGTTGCTTGAAAGCCTCTAAACTAAGACAAGCTACTGTATCACAACACATAGGACACACCACTCGTATCACTGACCTTGGATGGCGAAGAACAGCAGAAGGAGACGTGTAGCTTCCATGACTGACAATGTTACTTACTGACTGCCTTTCATTCTTCATATATGGGTGTGAGAAAGAGAAAGTCATTTCCTTTATAACACAATGTGTGGTTGAAAGTTCTGCTCCTTAGTTCTCTTTGAAATCTGGAAATGTATGTACACTGAGCACATTTTTTTAAAGATGTTCTCCAGGGATTTAGACCCATTTTGTCTGATTGTAATGTACTGTAAAAAGTTGTTTATTATACTCTAGGTTTTCTTTAGGCACAATAGTATACTAAATGGAGATAGGGAAAGGGCTTAAGGCAGTCACTGAATATTAACTTCTTCTGGGACCTTTAAGTAGTGAACCCTTGGGTTTCTGAATGGTTCCAACCTTGGGTCATGTGTTTGGAACCAACATCTGAACCTCCTCTCCTATGTTCACAGGTAGTTACCTGGGCAATGTGGGCTGGCTTTACTATAGTTTTCCACCCCCCATAGTAGGGGACTGCCTACAGGAGAGAAGAGAAGAGATGGAGAAACTCAGGGGCCAGGTAGTGGTTTTGATCACATGACCCAGATCATAACCAACGCTGAACTACTGGGTTTGCCAGTTAAAAGTCCCATAGGAAGTAAGTATTCAAAAGTTTCGTGGAGAACATCTTAAGTAGAGATAAGCAAATCGGTTTTCAGCAAACTGGTTTTGACCCAAAGATTAAAATTGTTCGTTTTTTACCAAATCAAACAATTTGGGATTTGTCTCAAATTGGATTTGTCTCAAACTAAAATGGCCACCGCAACATGCATTGTGGTTAATTATTATACTTTGGGGTCTCATGAGACTAAAATTGATGGAGGCCCAGGGCAGGTGACAAAAATAAAAAACATTTATGCTCACCTTCTGTTACCTCTGTTGGGCCTCCTCGAGCCGTCCTGTGCTCTGTCCCTGCCTCTTTGGTGACGTCTGGCGATCTTCTGTGACATCATGCACTCGGGGTCACCGCTAAAGGCTGTGATTGGGCCTCAGTGGTGACATGAGCACATTGAGCGCCATGACATCACAGAAAATTGGCCAACGCCGTGAGGAGGCAGAGACAGAGAGCTGGATGCCACGAGGAGGCCCAAAAGCGGTAATGGAAGGTGAGTATAATTTTTTTTTTTTTGTCACCTCCCCTGAGCCTCCAGCTATTATACTCTGGGGTCTGAAAAGAACCTACAGTAGAATAATTTTCGTTCCGGTTCTATCCAAAAAAAGGTTTGACCAAACCAATTTGGGGGATCGCTTCATCTGAACACTCGTCCTGCTTTTGGTTATTACACCTTGGAGCCTGAAGAGACCCCAGAGTATGATGAACAATCTTTCAGGGCACATTCAACTTGCACAAAAAAATTTGGTTTCAAAATGAATTTTCCACTGAAAACGAGTGAATCTTCATAAAACAAATCTTGTGAAATTTCCTAATTTCTAACCAATTTTCTATTAGTAGCATACAGAATGGCTCACATATCTTGGTGCCACGTAGGACTAAAGAGTCTGGTGTTTGTCTTTCCCAGTGCCATTTCCATAACTTTAAGGTCAAATCCCATGTTCCTCGCTTGTCAACAATTAATTTCTTCAGTAGAGGATTATGTTCTTCAGGGTTTAGCTTGAGAAGACTTTGTATACGATAAGACCAAGCATCCTATACCTAACTCTATCTTCAGTCTATTGTCATTCAGTTGATCTGCATTCCCTCTGAACACCTGAGTAATCTGAGATAGACTTGTTATTGGAGACGCACTGCCTGTTAATCTTAAGCCCCATGAACACAGGAACATCTAGGCTGCAAAATGTGGTTTGTACATTGGACAATATCCTGGTCTAAACTCAGTCAGGAGATCAGGACCCCTTGCATCTCAATGATTTACAATGTTAGGAATCCCTGCTTTCTTGTGGTCCTACTGTCTGCATTATATCTAATCCAGGACAGTAAAGTGACCAGCAGGTAGTGACTCCCAGCATGAAAGATAGCCATGATGCAAGGAGTCCTGGTCTCCTGACTGAGTTCAGGTCCAGGAAAGGTATCGAATCTACACACTGGTATTTGCGGTCCCAATTCCTCCATGTATCTGGTGTCTAAGGTTAGCAGGCAGTGCAGAAATCCGGAAGATGTATGGACTGGATTTTCCAACTGGGAAAAAATGTGCATGGGGCCTTAAACTACTTGTTAGGTAGGGTGTCCCTAGCAATGAGAATGTCAGACATGGGAAGAAAACAGCCATGACAATTCACAAGTTAAGCTGATCAAATTTTACTAAAAATGGTGTCATTGAGACATATATAGTGATCTCTTCTATATAGTCATCTATTTTATATAGTCATTTATTCTATGTAATCATCTCTGAGCTATATTTGTTTTAGAGAAATATGAAGACAACCAATAAGGTCATTGTTATATTGCCCACATGACATGTCACCCAGTCTTATGTCTGATCATGACTGTATTACCCATATATGAAAGTTTTTGTTAAACAAAATTTCAATGAGCTAAAATTCTGAGAATTCATGAAGTATTGCAAAATCTGATTTAAAAAAAAAAATGGTGCAAGAGGAAGTAAAAAGACTGTTCAGCAGAAAAGATAACGGTATCAGTGCAGATCGAAGAAGAAGATACCATGGCAAAAAATTTAGAGAAGAATTCGTAATGGAGAAACATGGGGGATTGTATGACACGAGATGTTTCTAAGGGCATCAAGGCTTCAAACATGATGTCTACTACAAGGTTCCTGTGGCTTAAAGAGTTCTCCTGCTCATGCACCACAACCATCAGGTGACCATTGCAGATCCTCAAGCTTCTCTTTCTCTTGGATGACCCATCACTAACACTTTCTCCAAGAGATACTTCGTGGGTAATGACCTTACGTAAATTTTAATTTACCAACTTTAGGACAGTGGAAAGAACTAACAGAAAGAAAATCTCTTATGAACTTCATCTGGAGACCTCGGATATTTTCATGGATCAATAGCTGTATAGACAATTGTGGTGCGTTTTCTGTGACCCACAAACTTTGTGAGTTTTAACCAAGATAAAGAAAAGTGATATTAGTCTAAAGATATTTTCTCCAAAAAATAACTCACTTTATTCTACTGCTAAATAAAATTTTGACAGAATGTTTATAGAGTGCCCTTTTTATCATGTCCATGTTCTATATACAAAAATAGAAACACAAGTTTTTGAGCTACACATCCAGTACTGTGCAAAAGTTATAGAAAGGTGCGATAAAAATGCTGCAAAGTAAGGATAGGTTCACACCTGCGCCTGCTCTCTATTCGGGGACTCCGTCACCAAATCCGCTTGAAAAATTCAGAGAGAGAAAAGTCCTGCAAGTGGGCGGAAACCTCGCTGACTACTTTTTAATTGGATTAGGTTTCCGTTTTTAGGGTCCCCAAGCGAAAGTCGAACGCTAGTGTGAACCTAACGTAAGAATTCTTTCAGAAATAGAAGGGTTAATAGTTTATTTTTGAAGTGAACTAAGAAAAGAGAAATGTAAATCCCATCAATATTTGGTGTGACCTTTGCTCTTTGCCTTCCATCAGTTCTCGGTACTTGAAGACAGATTTTAGTAGAACTAGGCAGGAAGGTTGTTCCCGCCATTTTGGAGAACTAAGCACAGATCTTTTGTGGATGTAGGCTTGCTCCAATCCTTCTGGCTCTTCATTTAATAACAGACAGACTGGATGATGAGATCGGGGCTATATCTGTGGCGGCTGAATCATCACTTCCAGGACTCCTCCTCCAAAGGGAAAAGGTCACACTAGATATTGATGGGATTTGCATTTCTCTTTTCTTCATTCACTTCATTTTGTTCATTGATAACAATAAACTATTAACACTTCTATTTCTGTGAACAACCTTACTTTGCAACATTTTTTCCACACCTGCCTAAAACAATTGCACAGTTTTGTATACTTTAGGCTGCTACTGAAAGAGGGTCCACAGGTTTGAGCCTCTGTTCTGCCTCCAGACAGTTCTGAACAGGCTTCAGTGGGTGTCTACTTTGTCACCATGAGACCTCTGTATGACGATCCTATGGTCACTCCCACATCTTAATTTCCAATCTTAACCAAGAAGGTCCAGTATTGAAATGGATTTTGATATGGCCATCAGCTCTAAGCAAAAATAAGTCTTTAGGTTCACCAAGACCTCACTGAAGCTTTAAAGTACATACTGAGCCATTGTTCTCTTTCTGAATCTCTGGAATCCAGTGTCGGACTTGCCCATCAGAATAATAGAGGATCCTCCAGTGGGCTCAAGCTCTAATACAATAATGGTCCAGCAGAAGACATTCATATTTGAAGGGTACTGTGATCTATTTTCCTTGGGATGTTGGAGGGTGGGTCCCCAGAATCATTTTATCTGGTGGGCCCAAGGAACTTAAGTCTGACACTTAGAGACACTCTGTCTCTTCTGAAAAGGTTGGATCGATTGGTGGCTTTGACTTTGATGGAATTGTGACCACTCTCTCTGTAGAGTGCCTACATATGATGTGCTCTGCATAGCCACCATATAGTGATACAATTCTGCATGTTCATTATTTTTCTAGGGCACCAACAGTGTTGTTTTTTTATGTTATGTATGTTGTGTCCATGTATCACTGTATATTGTGCACGATCACAAAATATATCACTTTTTTGTAGTAGAGCAGGATTTTTTTGTTTTAGTGAAATTTCTAAATTACAATAATGGCTATTCATGCTGGGGTCACCAAGGTTTATTTTTATCTTCTACATTAGAAGTTACTCTGATCCTTGTGGTTCCTTACCTAGGAAATCTATTTCCCTTTTCATTCTCTGTTCCACATATTCTACTGTCACTCGGGGTTTGCTCTCGGTATCTCAGCACACTTTCATGATAGACTGTCTGACGTGCAAAGAACTTACAAATGTCTGAAAAATGGTTGGTTAATTGGTCATATTCATCCACCTGAAATATCCTTGCAATCCTGCACAGGGATTACAGTGCAACACACAGAAGTCTTTAAAGGGAGTGTATCAATAGAACCCAAAAAGGGCGACATAATGTTCCAGCAGGACTACGACCCAAAGTTTTACATCGAGATTAGCAAAGAAATGGTCAATGACAATGACGTAGAGGTGCTGGATTGTCCCTGCCATCCCCCGACCTCAACCCAATCAAACACTTGTGGGCAGAGTGGAAGAAAAAGCTGTATTCATACCAAAGTGAGTCGACAGTATGTACCAACATTGGGAATGTGTAGAAGAGACCTGGGATCAGATTTTGTTCGAGACATGCTTGGACCTGATGGAGAACATGCCCAGAAGGATTCAGGCAAAGTTGAAAGCCAAAAGTGGATTTACAAAATACTAAAAATAAAAATTTAGATTTTTAGGAGCAAAACGGTAACATGACAAGAATATGCATAAATAATTATATGCTAAATAGTTACAAGTCAAATTTATATATGAGAGAGTCAAGATGGTTGTCTATAAAATGATGGCAGTCTCATGTCCCAAGCTGTAGTGGATGGTGAGATCTGGAGCCTGAAAAGCAAAAGTGCAAAACATTGTTACCGGTTTACTCGTCACTATATAAAAGGATAGAACCACTGTATTCATGAATGTCTATGGGGGCACTATAATTCTATGGAGAAAGCAGACTGCATATAAGGGCAAAGTCACTATATTTCTAGTAATTTCTGGTAAGTTTAATCATAGCAGTACTATTATAGTAATGTAGCATTGTTATAGTAGCCCAAATAACTAATTGACTTTCTATCATTTTGGATTGGATTTGAAGGAATGAATCCCCTATGGAGATGCTTCTGCTCCTGAATAGGGCTGTACATGTAAGGCATCCCAGAAATATTGGAAACTGAATCACATTTTTTAGAGAATTTTTTGTTCAAAATTCCTCCTTGGCATTGTTCAAGTCTTAGGCTAGGGCCACACGTTGACTATGGCCGTGACTCCCATTGAGCGACTGAAGATCACCATGCCACCCTGCGACTCCTTCAATGATGTTTGAGTATGGAATTGCATGGTGAGGGTGCAGCAACTGTGGCAAAAAAGTCGAGCAATATTGTTCTTTTTTTTTTAACTAGAAGGCACGGTCGTAGTGCCCTTGGGGTCGCAATGCAATTCCATTCACTAACATGAGTGAAAGATTCACAGGGTGACACGGTGATCTTTGGTTGCACAACTGGAGCTGTGGCCAAAGTCTTCTAAAGTATAATACGGTGGTCATTTTTGTTCGCTGGAGACAAATCTCCATTTGTTCGGTTTGGTAAAAAAAAACTAACAATTTGGAATTGGAATATTTGGGTTGATACTGACTTGGCACGAGTCAGTTCACCCATCTTTAATTATAAACAGGAAAAAAAAGAAGATGGTTTGTGCTTTGGAATGGCCTTAACCATATCGAGGAGATACCATGATGACTCCTATATACAGTAGGTCTGTGCGTTAAAGGCATCCCAGAAATCTTGACAATCTGAAACACATCTATAGGGAGGAATGTTAAAAACTACTCCTCAACATTGTTCAAGTCTTATTTGCAGCAGTAGAACATGTGTGGTGGAGGTGACTGCTGCTAAATAAAAATGGCTCCAGTCTGTAAAAGTCTAGGTTTCTCGTTCACAACACCCGTGCAAACAAAGGAGACGGTGGCTGGATGTCAATAGCAGAACACATAATGGGCAGAGACAGGGATGTATAGTGAAGGGGCCACCAGGATGGTGGACATATGGTGGTAACTTGACTCTGAAAGCATGATATCTTATTACAAAACCATTCTGGGAAGAAATATGCAGATAGATCTCCTTCTTTATGGAAAAAGAAAATCTTCCTCTTAAACCACCTTTTTAAAGGTAGCTCTCTAAAGATCAATGCATGGAGATATAAAACCCCTTCTGACTCAAGTATATGGCCTCTCGCCCAGCCAACCAGGACCCTGCTTCACATCGATGAGGGGCTATAACCCCAAAACAACTTTCTGTGGATGGGTCTCTCTTTCTCTTGGAGGAGACAATTGGTTTGGATTTAATTCCATATCATGCCAGTAGGATTCTTGAAATCCATGATTTGATGTATAGGGAGGTTCCTTTCAAAATTTGGCTTTAGAAGATGTTTTCCTGTTTCCACGAAAGACAACTATTTGCAAATTTCTTCCCAGTATTCTAAGCTGAGCATTTATAGTCTGTAAAACTATACAAACTTAGAAAAGTTGGCCTGAAAAAGTAATCTCCTTGAGGTGACTTAATAGCCCTCCTGAACCACGACAAAAGCCATTGAAAAAGTCAATAGCAATTTTCTTAAAACTATTCAATGTGTTTAGAGTCAATATAAATTGTGATGTTTCTATAGTTTAACCCCTTCCAGTCATACTTATGTCATGAGCTTTGACAGTGAGTACTTGACACCTTGACACATACGTGACCCAGCCTCTGCTCTGGCTAATGGTAAAGATTGTAGGACAGAGTGTGTAATTTTATTTAGGGTACTGGACCATAAATGATAGCTAAACACACAAAAGCAAAACAACGACCTTCTCTCTTATGGTTTTACTCAGTGCGTTTGCTTTACATCATATCTGGAACCCAGTTGGTAATGCATTAAATTAGAGATACTTCTTTCAGATCCCAGAATGTAATAAGTAAAGGCCCAATGGAGGTGCAGAAAAATGACAGATTGACAAGCTCCCTTCAGGCATCTGAAGCTCCTTCATTGGCTTCTTCATTCCTCTTCTGACCTCCTGGTTGACTACAATGGCCTTGGTGGACTGTTAAGATCCCATCAAAGGCCTTGTCTGTCCCACTGAGAGATGAGCCAACATTATGATGTTTGTGTCAAAACAGCATGATGATGGTGTGCTCCATGTGACTGCTGAGGCCCAAGTACAGACCTCAGTGGTCCACTGGGGCAGCTGACATCACCCAGGAGGCTAGAAGAGGCTGGTACACTAGTGAAAGAGCACCGGACACCACAAAGGAGTCCAGGAAAGGTGAATGAAGGTGAGTAAGATTGTTTATTATCATTCTGTACCTCCCCTGGACCTCCGATAATTACACGGTGGGCTCTGAAGAGAATATTTTACCATAATACTATTAACCCTGTGATTTCCAAGATGTCTAACCCTTTCCTAAAGTATGCAAGGAAGCAAGGGGTATGGATCCCCAAAATATGGACTGTCTACGCTCTTTGGGAGAAAAGGTCTTGGATCACTCTTACGGATGAATGTCTCTTTATTAAGGCACAGAGGGTACAACACTTTTCGGGAAAGGGCTCCCCTTTATCAAGTGCAATACAAATAAAAACCTTGTTTCAGATTTAGATACACAGGTCAGTTTCCTCAGTGTAGTGCCACAGCCTTGATAACACCATTGTGCCCTCCGTGCCTTAATAAAGAGACCTTCATCCGTAAGAGTGATCCAAGACCTTTTCTCCCAAAGAGCGCAGGCAGTCCATATTTTGGGGATCCATACCCCTTGCTTCTTTGGATATCTCTAAATGTCTGGTTCTCCACTGACGCTAGACGGATCTGCTGCCACCCTCACCACTCTTAAGAATGTATATGTTGTTGTGACCAATTCACAACACTTAAAGGTGAGGGGCCATCTTGGTCACTTATTTTGTTTACTTTATCTTCACATTTGGATCCTAGTCAGATCTACACTATTTTGGCCGTTTGGTGTCCTCTTTTGTATTTTTGAGCACCTTTCTCAAAGTATAACTGTCATTTTAACCACTTAGCTGTGGGTGCTAAATGGTGCAATAGTACATCATGTAGATAGCGCTGGCTTGGGAGTTGAGCCAGCGCCATTGGGAGAGGATGTCAGTGGTAACACACAGCTGGAATCCTCCTCTAATGGTGAAAACACTGGTCATGGCCGTTTAACCTCTTATATGGCACCATCAATGATGACTGTGGCTTCTACGGGGCTTCTTTGTGCTTCTTTCCCCTCATTGGCATCTCTGTGATAGGATTGAAGGATGGCAGTGCATAGTGTGTGTGTGGGGGGGGGACTACTGAAGACTTCTACATAAGTAAACCTATAAGACTCTGCCGGACTCTCTTTAAATAAGAGTTTTTCTTCAGAAGGTTTAGGTAGAACTAGAAGAGTTTGTAGAAGGAAATATGGTGAAAGTGTTTCCACTGAGATAGTATGAGGAAGTATGACTAATGATAGGGGTAAGATATACACTACAGTATATACCTGATGTAAATGAAAAAAGTAATCTAACTCCTATATACAGTGGGTACGGAAAGTATTCAGACCCCTTTAAATTTTTCACTCTTTGTTTCATTGCAGCCATTTGCTAAAAGCAAAAAAGTTCATTTTATTTCTCATTAATGTACACTCAGCTCCCCATCTTGTAGAAATGTAGATATTTTTGCAAATTTATTAAAAAAAGAAAAACTGAAATATCACATGGTGATAAGTATTCAAACCCTTTGCTGTGACCCTCATATATAACTCACATGCTGTCCATTTCCTTCTGATCCTCCTTGAGATGGTTCTAGTCCTTCATTGGAGTCCAGCTGTGTTTAATTAAACTGATTGGACTTTATTAGGAAAGGCGCACACCTGTCTATATAAGACCTCACAGCTCACACTGCATGTCAGAGCAAATGAGAATCAGGAGGTCAAAGGAACTGCCCAAGGAGCTCAGAGACAGAATTGTGGCAAGGCACAGTGTCTGGAACATGTCACGATGGCTATAAAACCAAATTTCCTACAGCTCTCCTCTTGGGCTGATGCAGAACTGATGTTGAGATAGTTTCTCCCCTGGAGCACACCCTATTAGTCTTTAGACTTCCTGAGTCTAATGGGAGTTGGGGTGCCCATGATGTTAATGAAGGAATAAAACTGAATTTTGCAGGAAACAGGGTAACACATAACTTTACTCGAGTTAGTAAAGCAAAGAACAGCTTTCAGTGGTAGAGGTGCAAATCTTGCAGTTATTTATCACTGATAAGGATTAAGAGCCATCCACTCTGAATAATTGTCAGTATCTTTCTCTATCTCTCTCTCTTTTCTCTCTTGTAAGTCCCAAGAGAATTTCAGCAGTATGTGCTGTCCATCCTGTGTTTTGGGCAGGGTCACTGTCTAAAGCCCTTGCCCCACTTATCTTCAGATTACAGATACATATGGCAGGGATCTTGGTCAGGCTATTCACTTCCTCCGGCCACAACCTCTTTCTTCGGAAGCTCAGAGAAGATTCCCAGTCTCCAACTTTCCAGCACTCTCTGTCAGGGATGTTCATCTTTATCTATTATGTTGTAGTTACATAAGATGTTATTTCAAGGTCACCTGTGTCAATGACCTAGATTGGCATAGTGGCTGTGTTTGGTATTGCGGCTCAGTACTGTTATACTTAAATGGGCTATGATGAGGCCATGTGACGAATGAACGTGATTTGAAGTGGACGTGATTTCCAGTGTAAACAGCTGATTTTCGGGGGTCCGGGGTGTCAGAAACCATGTATCTTCATTTTATGACCTATCCTAAGGATAGGTCATCAACTAAAAAATCCAGAAAATTCTTTTTAATGATTAAGATAGAATTTCTCAGCTTTACCCTCTAAAAATTCGAGAACTGAACCAGCAGTCGGGGATGACATGTGCATGAAGTTTGGATGTTCTTCGGTATCTGTTGTTTCCTCTTGCACTGTGCTGATGGTAAATTCCTATGAAATTGATAATAATTTAGGGGGACGGCAGAAGATGTTGTGGTATTGATAACAATCTATGTACTGACTATAACAAAACATATAGAGCTTGGTGGTACGGCACTTACATTAATATACCGTACATGAAAAGAGGAACCTTCAACCAAAGTTTGAGATGTCAAGGAAATTACATTCTAATAGGAAGTTACAAGAACCAGAGACATTCGGAACCCGAACTTCTCAGTTATACCGGCTATAGGACCCCTTCTATGATACTCCTTTTCTAAGGTCAGTGCTATATGCCCTGTATACAGGGGGTAGTCAGTATACTGGGTTTTTTTTGTATAATTTTTGCTTTGTAGGTGACTATGCTCAGTACCACTTAATATTGGTGGTTACCAATGTCATATATTGTGCGGCTAAGTGAACCCCCCCAACATATTATATACTCGTCAACAGATACCTATTAATTTATACCATCAGTATCCACAGACAATTCAATATATGATAGATAGTAATTGTGTCCTGTGTCATGGGTGAGCAATGCCCGTGGGAGAGCGGCACATAAAGTATATAGAGATCAGCCAGTGTGGAGCCAAAGACGCCAAGATTGATGGGGAAACGCACGACTACAACAGTGTGACAACCCCTTTATATTGTACCTCCAAGTGTAAAACCATTTTTCATAAAGATATAGCATACGTGAATATAAGAAACTTTGCAATATATGTATTTTAAGAACCACTTATTGAGTATACAGTGGGGAAAAAAAGTATTTAGTCAGCCACCAATTGTGCAAGTTCTCCCACTTAAAAAGATGAGGCCGGCCTGTAATTGACATCATAGGTAGACCTCAACTATGAGAGACAAAATGAGAAAACAAATCCAGAAAATCACATTGTCTGATTTTTAAAGAATTTATTTGCAAATTATGGTGGAAAATAAGTATTTGGTCACCTACAAACAAGCAAGATTTCTGTCTCTCACAGACCTGTAACTTCTTCTTTAAGAGGCTCCTCTGTCCTCCACTCATTACCTGTAGTAATGGCTCCTGTTTGACATTGTTATCAGTATAAAAGACACCTGTCCACAACCTCAAACAGTCACACTCCAAACTCCACTATGGTGAAGACCAAAGAGCTGTGGAAGGACACCAGAAACAAAATGGTTGCCCTGCACCAGGCTGGGAAGACTGAATCTGCAATAGGCAAGCAGCTTGGTGTGAAGAAATCACCTGTGGGAGCAATAATTAGAAAATGGAAGACATACAAGACCACTGATAATCTCCCTCCATCAGGGGCTCCACGCAAGATCTCACCCCGTGGGGTCAAAATGATCACAAGAACAGTGAGCAAAAATCCCAGAACCACACGGGGGGACCTAGTGAATGACCTGCAGAAAGCTCGGACTAACGTAACAATGGCTACCGTCAGTAACACACTAGCCGCCAGGGACTCAGATCCTGCAGTGCCAGACGTGTCCCCCTGCTTAAGCCAGTACATATCCGGGCCCGTCTGAAGTTTGCTAGAGAGCATTTGGATGTTCCAGAAGAGTATTGGGAGAATGTCATATGGTCAGATGAAACCAAAGTAGAACTGTTTGGTAGAAACACAACTCGTCGTGTTTGGAGGAGAGTGAATGCTGAGTTGCATCCAAAGAACACCATACCTACTGTGAAGCATGGGGGGGGCAGCATCATGCTTTGGGGCTGTTTCTCTGCAAAGGGACCAGGACGACTGATCCGTGTACATGAAAGAATGAATGGGGCCATGTATTGTGAGATTTTGAGTGCAAACCTCCTTCCATCAGCAAGGGCATTGAAGATGAAACGTGGCTGGGTCTTTCAGCATGACAATGATCCCAAGCACACCGCCAGGGCAACGAAGGAGTGCCTTCGTAAGCATTTCAAGGTCCTGGAGTGGCCTAGCCAGTCTCCAGATCTCAACCCCATAGAAAACCTTTGGAGGGAGTTGAAAGTCCATGTTACCGTTATAGTTGAGGTATACCTATGATGACAATTACAGGCCTCTCTCATCTTTTTAAGTGGGAGATCTTGGAGATTGGTGGTTGACTAAATACTTTTTTTCCCCACTGTATATGACCAGGTGGCAGATGTTTATTAGGAACGGAGAGTCTGCTGTCAGTGACACCCCCCCAAAAAAAAGGCAGGGATGGTTTATTATTGTCCAATCACTGTATATATAGTGCTAAATGAGTGCTGTGTACGCAGCTATGATGCACCTTCTTGATGGCATAGCGACCATGTGATCCTTCAGGTGCCAGGACTTGGAGGAACCAGATCAGATCTGCAGTGTAGCTTGGGAGGTTGCGTTCCTCCTGTAAGTAGGGCTAATATATCTGCCCCAGGTCCAAGGGAGATCAACAAATAAAAAAACAAATAAATAAATAAAACAAATAAATAAAAAATTATAAAGTAAAAAAAGAATAAAAAAATAAAAAAGTAAAATAAAAAAAGAATAAAAAAATAAAAAAGTAAAATTTTAAAAAAGGATGTCACTAACATGCCCACATCACAAGCATTAGCCTCACACTTGATGGGCCAAAACTTTGTGTCCCCTACATAAAAATGACCATAACAGAAAACAGGAGAAAACAACTTAAAAAAATATTTTAGTAGCAATTTGTACTATTGAAAAAAAAAGACATGCTGCTCCTTTTTCCTTTCTGTACATTTTCCCATTTTTTTTTTAAACGACATAAAAATAATTCCCATGTACCACCAAAAAGACCCAAAAATGATTCAAATAACCCAAATAAAAAAAAATGTTACAGCCTTCAAAAGAGCATGTGTCACAAAAAAAAAAAAACAACAACAAAAAACCCAAAAAGGTGTCCAATCATGAACCTGGGAAAATGGCCCAGTCCTGAAGTAGTTAAAGAAATCTGTTTTCACTTATTCGGCTGCTCTCATCCTATTTCCCTTCACTCAGATTGTTATTTATATAGAATTGCTCTCTGTATCCAGTTCACACACAGAAGTCTATGGAGAGGGAAAGGAGAAGAAGGTAGATAACTTATTTATTGCCTTCTTCTGTGCAGCGTTAGATTTTGATCCTTCAGCTATAGTAGTGTCTAAAGAGCTCTCCATCATCATAGTGTAGCAGAAACTTATTATGCGTCATTTCCAGCAGTCTCCTCCTACTCTCTGACCTCTTCATAGACTTCTATGTAAACAGTTACTGAGCCTGATAAGTGGAAAAAGAAACATATTTCTCTAATAAGATATATTATAAAGTTTCTTCTATTCACATGTACTATTTATTTATGTTGTGTTGTTTTATATTAGGAGGTACACTTTAAGGTCTGTGTAGAACAACGTTTAAAGTGCCCCCTAGTGGTAAAAAATGAGCACATATTAGTTTTGCAACACAAAAAAATGATTTTTTTTGTCACATGTTATATAGCAGATAGTGACTAAGAACTGGATACAGAGTCAATATTACCCGGGTATAGAGTCTGGTACACATACTGTATAGTAGAGGAAATTGGTGGATCCAATGTTTTTAGAGTGTGGATGAATATTGTAGCCATGATAGGAAGCCATAGTGCTCACTGTATATACATGAGATGTGTTCTTATAGAAAGGAAGCTGTCAAGATAAAGAGAGGACATTCTGTACGGAGCAGTGAGGAACCACCATTGTGTCTTCTGGCATGAGCGCGCATGCGCAAGAAGTTTGTGACTATCCCATGTAACTTCACCTATTCATGGTAGATGGACAGATCTGTAGAAGTGACAGTGTCCTGGAGGAGAAGAGATAATCTTATCTCTTCTTTCATGTGTCACTAAGGCTGCAGTGCTATCTGAATTATTTCCAGAGATATCACTGGATATTTATATGCAGCTGTATAATATAGATGATATAAATATCCCAATCCCGACTGCGTATTTAACCAGTGATATCTCTGGAAATTATTTAGATGACACCAAAAGCAAGTTTGTACGTTTTATAACGTCCATAATATAACTGTTTGAAGTGACCCTCCCCCCACGCTCATATTACACAGCCCGTACTCCATACACAGTAACATTCATTGAGAGGCAGGAACAGCTCTCTATACAGAAACCAGGGAAACAGTGAAAAAATGTAGGATTTCACAGAAAGGAGCCAATATTTGTTAATAAATGATACAAAAAAATTTATTGTTGACACAAATACTGCCAGAAAATCAAAAGTTGTCCAAAAGTTTAGTTACCCTTTAAGTTTTTTTTCCTGGCAGCAGCTTTGACAGTATTAGTAGAGATGAGCGAATCAAACCTGCAGAAGTGGAATTCAATCTGAATTTCAGGAAATCTTCGATTCTCCACGATTTCGGATTTCCTGATGCTTTGCGGTAACGAATATTTAGTAAGGACCTCTGTGACATCAGACGGTCACATGATATTCTCTAGTGATGTGATTGGGTAGGCGTGTCTTTGCTTGTTAGCAGATCCTTCCACATGAATAAAAGTTGTCCGTGCTGGGGAGAGAGAGAGAGAGACATGACCGTGGCATCCAAGGGCTTCCGCCATTTTGCCACCCACCCCGGCTCTCTGCAGACAGGAAATAGCTTTTTGTTCGCCACAAATTAATTCGGATCAAAGAGAATCGTATTGGAAAATTCAGCAAAGTTGCCAAATCGAATTTTTGAAAACTTCGCTCATCTCTAATTATTTGCAATGAATATAACAACATGTCACATGACACTGATACATTTATTGTCTATATAAATATGTCTGAAGGTGTTTCTTAAATTTCTACACCACATAAATTGATGTGGCCCAAATGGTTAATAAATGTGCCCCAAAGCAGATAAACTATTTTGGCAAACATGTATTGACATTGTTGCTTAGTGTTTGATGGTCCACTTGGTAAGCGGGTTTCAGTTTGGATAAATGTAGCGTTATGCATGTAAGTACCAATGATCTGCATACTCTATATGTATTAAGGAGATAATACCTGGTGGAGTCAGCTTAAATGAGCTAACGTAAACCTTAAAGTGCTGCAATCCACAGCATAGCCTGTAGGTGGCCACAGATACATATTTATCAACCTTTAATTTGACACTGATAATGGAATATTCTAAACTCTAATGTTCATCTTGAGACTTGCGTTCAGCGAAAAGGGGCCTTGGTGCCTTATTGGTTACATGGGGGCATACACACATGATGAACAAGCTTTAGACATCCCAGACAGATCACCAACAAGAGAGAGCAGTTCCCACCATTTCCTTGTCCACCATCCAGGTGGCCCCTTCATTACACCCCCTGTCTCAGCCCATTACATTATCTTCCATTGACATTCAGCCATCATTACCTTCCTTTGCGCTGGTGTCGTGAACGAGAAACCTGGACTGCTATAGACAGGAACCATTTCTATTTTGCAGCAGTGTCCTGGAACTGCAAAACTTGAGCAATTTTGAGGAGGTAAAAATTGCAAATCTGTTTCAGTTCATTAATATTTCTGGGATGTCTTACATGCACTGCCTGATTTGGGTCAGACCATGGCATCTTCACAGGGTTAAAGGGGTATTCATATCTCAAGGATCCTATATATACTGCTAGCTTCTGTGAACTGAAGAGTTTTCCTAAATATATTGCTTTAGAAATGCTGCTTTGTTTTCCTGCTATGTGAAATTATTCCTCCCATTATTTACACAGCTGTTATCTACAGCTCTGCAGTTCAGCTAATTGCAGTTTGCTGATAAAGCCCTGTCCGTTATCTCTCTATGTAAATACACAGATAACACTGAGTCTGTTCTCTAGAAGAATGTGCATATTATTTCATCTGCATTTATACTGGATTTCTAGTAATTATAGTAAGTATTGTGATACTTTATAGGGTCCTGTTCAGCAAGCTGAGGGGAGGCAGCTTTGACTGTTTGATAAGGAATACAGGAACTGAGAAGAAGAGACTGCAGGCAAACTGCTGAAACAGGGAGATGGGAAAACCCCTTTAAGTTCATTCCAAGATGCAAACCACCTTCTTTTTTAACCATTTTGGTTACAATTACCCATCATGTCCTCAGCTTGAGATCATGGATGGCTGCCCCTATATCTTTCTGTAAAATATTCAATAACTGTAACGTCCTTGCCTGTCCGGGCTTTGGCGCCGTCCTCCGGGCGCAAGCTGCGGCGCAGGAGGCGTGCCCGGTTGTGATTCCTTCCTTTGGGTTTTTCTTGTATTGTCTGAACACTGTCCTATTCCCTCACCTCCTTAATTGATTTTCCACCACGCCCTTCTCCTTCACCTTGCTTCCCCCCTGCTCCACTAAGAGTTAACTTTAGTCCTGCCTTTGTGATTGACAGCCTGTCCTCCTATCAAGTCGGGGCGGGTCCTTTCTCCCCTATTTATTGTTTGCTCACTTTCCCATTGGCACCTGCTATTGCATTTCGCTTACTGGCTATACTCCTTGTTCCTTGTTACTTGCTCTTCTGATTTTCTGACCACTGGCTTTCCTTTGACTTCTCTTTGATTGTAATTTTGTACTGCATTGCTCGTTTGTTACCGACCCCTTGGCTATCTGACCTCTCTTTGTTGTTGTATGTCCTGTCTGCGTTCTGTGTTATCACTTATTATAAGGAGGGACTGTCGACTGGTTGCTGGCTGTCACCTAGGACAGATCGGGCAAGTTAGCCAGGGACAGTGGGGGGGGATTCAGCTTAGGGTCCACTGTCTTGTTGTGCCCCTCCCCCCTAAGTTCTCCAGCAGCTACTGGGGAATCGCTCCTCTAGTGATTCCCTTACAATAACCCTTAGAACTCATTATTACCTCAGTTAGTAATGACTTCTAAGTCCAGGTCTTTTCCGCCAAACATAGTATTGTGTAATGTATATTTGTGCTATCGTTCCATCTGTCCACAGAACATTTTTTAGAAACATTGTGGAAAATCCAAATTGTCTCTGACAAACTTGGGCTGCAATGTTTTTTTTTCCGCCTCCATCCTGGTGTCCTTCTATGATCACCATTCTTGTTCAGTGTTGTCCAACTAGTGGACACAAGTGATCCTGCTTTAGCACCAGTCACCTCCACCACAGATGTGGTGTAAATAAGACTTGAACAATGCTGAGGCGTAATTTGTAGCATTCCTCCCTATAAATGTGTTTTATATTAATATAAGATTTCTGGGATGCCTTTAACGCACAGCCCTATATAGGACACATCATGTTATCACCTCAAGGTTAAGGCCATTCTAAAACACAAACCATCTTCTTTTTTAACCATTCCTGTTTATAATTAAAGATGGGTGAACTGACTCGTACCAAGCTGGTACCAACCCGAATATTCCAAATTGTTTGTTCTTTTACTAAACCGAACAAATGGAGATTTTTCTCTGGTGAACTAAAATGGGTGCCACATTATATTCTGGGGTCTCTTCAGAACCCAGAGTATGAGGCCAAGGGGAGGTAAAAAAAATT
This sequence comes from Leptodactylus fallax, assembly GCA_947044405.1. Taxonomy (NCBI): domain Eukaryota; kingdom Metazoa; phylum Chordata; class Amphibia; order Anura; family Leptodactylidae; genus Leptodactylus; species Leptodactylus fallax. The sequence continues at coordinate 990,877 of CAMRHE010000457.1, forward strand.
TTTTTTTTTAAAAAATTCATTTTCACCTTCCGTTACCTCTCTTGGTACTCCTTACAGCATTAGATGCTGGTGATGTCATGCACCCGGGGTCACCGTTGAGACCTCAGCGATGACCCCAGGCATATGACATCAACACGGAGGTGGAGAGAGAACACCGGATGAAATGTTTCCCTTACTTTCTCCATAAAATGTTTTAATAAACCTTAGAAGTCATTGTTACTTTGGATATCACAGCACTATGCTTCACACTTGGTTCTTGTACAGGTGTTTTCCTCCCAACAGTCCTAAAGTTCCATCTGTCCACAGAACATTGTGGAATATTCAGGTAGTCTTTGACAAACTTAAATCAGGCTGCATTATTTTTTCAGACATCAGCAACTTCCTTCATGGTGTCTTATGAATACCATTTGGGTCAGTGTTTTTCTTCTAGTGGACACAAGTGATCCTGCTTTTGCACCAGTCACCTCCACCATGCATTTCCTGTAGATGTAAATAAGGCTAGGGTCACACAGCGACTTTGGCCACAACTCTAGTTGTGTAAGCAAAGATCGCCGTGTCAACCTTTGAATCCTTCACTCATGTTAGTGAATGGAATTGCATTGCGACCCCAAGGATACTGTGACCCTGGCTTCTAGTTGAAAAAAAGTACAATATAGCTCGATTTTTTTGCAACAAGTCATGACACCCTGGCAATGCAATTCCATTCTCTAACATGATTGAAGGAGTCGTCGCAGGGTGACATGGCGATCATCGGTCTCTCAATGAGAGCTACGGCCATAGTCACCGCGTGGCCCTAGCCTAAGACTTGAACAATGTTGAGGAGGAGTTTTGAACAATTCATCTCTAAAAAAATGTGATTCAGTTTTCAATATTTCTGGGATGCCTTAAATGTACAGTCCTATTGAGGACATACCACAGCGTCTCCATCGGGACCTCTTTCCTTCAAATCCAATACAATCCAAAATTATTGCTAATCCAATTAGTTATTTGGGCTACTATAACAATGCTACATTACTCTAATAGTACCGCTATGTTTAAACTTACCAGAAATTTGCAAGTCCCTATAGAAATTTAGTGACTTTGTTCTTATATACAGTCCGCTGCCCCATAGAATTATAGTGCTCCCATAGACATACATGAATACAGTGGTACTATCCTATTATATATTCTGCTGAACTCCAGTCCAGTGCGCCTATGCTTAAAAAAAAATTCTCTCCATATTCACCTATCACCAATGATCCAGCAGTGCATGAAAGAGACTCCTCCACTTTGACACACTTTGCACTGCAGCATGATGTCATTAAGGGGTGCAGGTGAGTTCCTATTTTGGTTTGTTCCACAGTCCCAAGGAAGTCTCAGTAGCTCCAGTGGTCTTTGGACCGCATAAGACAGCCTCGTGCCCCATGTTTGAATCCCCTGATTTAGGCCATTCGAAAATACAAACCCCTTCTTTTGTAACCATTTTATAAAAATTTACTAAACAAGTTTACAATCACCCAACATCTTTCCCGCTGGAGGTCATGCACGGCTGCCCTTAAATTCTCCTGTAAAATGTTTTGATAAACCTTAGAATTCTAGTAAATATAAAAAAGTGAGTCCAAGAAAAAAATCAACCACAAAGCCAAAAAGAAAAGGAATGTGTTAATTAACAAGAAATATACAATCTTTATTGAAAGATTGACTCAAATCTCAAAAAGATTCAAAACACTTAAAAGTACAAAAATATACAAAAATACATACATGGGGTATGGTCATGATAAAACATTAACCCCATCTAAGCAAAATGCAACAAATCCTTCCCCATGCATGGTTCGTAAACCAATGAACAAAAGTTGGTCACAAAAGACACAATATCTAGAGATGAGCGAATCGATTCTGCAGAAGTGGAATTCGATCCGAATTTCAGGAAATCTTTGTTTCGCCACGATTCCGGATTTCCTGATGCTTCGCGGTAACGAATATTTAGTAAGGACCTTTGTGACATGAGACGGTCACATGATGTTCTCTAGTGATGTGATTGGGTAGACGTGTCTTTGCTTGTTAGCAGATCCTTCCACATGAATAAAAGTTGTTCGTGTTGGAGAGAGAGAGAGAGAGAGACATGACCGCAGCATCCAAGGGCTTCTGCCATTTTGCCACCCACCCCGGCGGGAAATAGCTGTTTATTCGCCGCAAAGTAATTCAGATCGAAGAAGATTTTTTTGGAACTTCGAATCGAACTGCCGAATTGAACTTTTGAGAATTTCACTCATCTCTAACAATAACCATCAATCTATAAAAAATATTGTAAGAAATATCATATCTTCTGCAATTAGGTCGCCCAAAGAATATACTACACCATGAGGGGGAGTGAATGTAAACAATGGGCTTGGAGCACCCCATGCATATTGCATAAGACCCTTCACGAAGCCACGCTTTGGTGGCGATACACATCGGGTATTCACTGGGAAAAAACCCCATAAATATACAGAAGTCTCCTTTCTCTACCCGGGCATCCTCTAGTGTTCCAGTCTTCTTCCTGAGCCATCCACTGTGTCTTCCACTGCCCAGGTCACCCACAAGCACAGGCCTATAAAGTAACGTCATTATGATTTGGCGGTACAGTGTACGTGACGACATCGTAATGTCAAAATGTGATGACTTTGACACTCCCCCATGGGACCACTGAGGCAATCATAGTGGTGACCTGGAGCCACAATACATGTCAGACAGCCCAAAAAGAAGACCAGAATGCCAGAGAATTATTATACTCTGGGCATGAAGAGACCTCAGAATATAATAACCAACTGTGTCAGATTTGTGGGTGGCCAATTCCAAAATTTTTGGATTCTGCCGAACCTAAAATTTTTGGAAAATGAGTAACATACCCTACTAGTTGACCCATCTCTAATCTTGATCTAAAGTCTCTTCACTGTAGGGCAAGGCCATCATTTATGAGCAGGTGCCCTGAATAGAAGTGCCCTTTCTTCAACTATACCTCATCCATTTTCTGTCCCATGACACATTGCAGTGAATAACTGTTACAACATTTCCTTCTGCTTTTTATTTCTATTTTTGTGCAATTCTCTGTTGCTCTTGAAGTCATCAGACAACGTAGAATTTATCGCAACACTCTAAGGAATCATCATTACTAAACCTTATAACCCAAATATAATGTATGAGCCAGACATGACCCCATTTATGGGCGCAGATGATTTTGGCCGCATAATATTTTGTTTTTGACTCACTACATTCAAACTATTTTTATGCTGCTGCGCTAGGTCTTGCTTTTTGTGTTTCAGGATATATTTCTAATGGCATAGTTTTATATAACGTATAAGGCTACATTCACAATGTCTGCAAGAGACTTCGTCGCAACGTCTGTCTGAAATCGGCAGAAGAAAAAGTCATTCATGCACAGCATTTTCATCCGCTGCTTTCAATTCAAAAACAACACAAATCCGATCGACTCCATTATAGTCAATAGGGTGCATTGAGTTCTGTGTGGAACTGTTATTTTAGTGGACTGTCTATCTGTTTTCCTAGTCCTTCGACGGACCAGAACAATGGACAACCAACGCTAGTGTCTCAGTGGTTATTTTTAACAGAATGCAAAAATATAAAACAAAATAACAATATTTAAAGTCATTTTGTGAACAATTTACCTACGTAGTCAGTGACAGTATCATTAATGATAGCGGCAGTGGCTCCTTTGTGGTAGCCGGACCACCGATACTATTATAGCAGCGGTGGTCCGGCTATCATAGAGGAACCACTGCCGCTATTGAATTCAATAGGGGCAGCGGCTCTCCTGTGATTGGCCCATTTGAATTTAGAGCCAGAGCAGATGCTTTGGCGCTAAATTCAAATGGCCAAAGTGTCTATACATAGACGTGCCACCGTCTGCAGTAGCAGCAACAGATCCGCTATGATTTTTTTTTTTTTAACACACTGCCACCAATTTTTTGTACTATCATTGTTCTGTGACATCATAGTGTCATAGCACAGGGATAGATGATAGTGGGACCACCGCCGCTATTATCAGCGGTGGTCCGGCTATCACAGAGGAATCACTGCCACTATTGAATTCAATAGCGACAGTGGTTCTCCTGTGATTGGTCCACAGGAGCACCAGGTTTTTCTAGTAGTCCTGAGAGTATGCTACACTAAGGTGCGATTCGTACTAAATTTGTTTGAGCCGAACCAAATCAGGGATCCAAACTGACCAAACCCAAAACAAATCTTGAGGGGTTAGCCCATCTCTAGAAAAAGTTAAAAAAAAGTTAAAAAAGTTAAAAGTAAAGTATAAAAAATATACAAACCTTTTCAATAAAAAAACACATAATGTAAACAAAACAAAAATAAACAAAAATGTTACGTATCCCCCATGTGCGTATAAGCCCCAACTATCCAAAAATAGCGTTATTTATTCCATACGGTAAAAAAAAAAAAATAGCACAATGCACAAATTCAAATATTTTGGTCACCTTCCTTTCCCCAAAAAATAGCAATAAAAAGTCATCAAAAAGTCATACCAAAATTGCTACCATTAAAAAGTACAACTTGCCCCGCAAATAAAGAGCCCTAACATAACTAAACAGTAAAAAAAAAAGTTATAGGCATCTAAATATGGTAAAACCAAGAAAATCGTAAATTTTCAAAAAGTGTTGTTTTATTTGTAAAAATAAATGCTTGATTGGGTGTGAAGGGTTGTATGGAGAGAGCTCAAACATGACTGGATCATAAAAGTAAAAGAAAAAATAAATAAAGTATAAAAAAAAATATATATAAAAGTTCTAATCCATCCTCCTTTCCCTAGATCACATATAAAAACAAATAAACAAAAGCAAGTATAAACACATTAGGTATCCCCGCACTCCAAAATGTCCAAACTATTAAAATATTAAAATATTTACCCCATACGGTGAATGACGTAGCAGCGAAAAAATCAAAATGGCCAAGTGGCTGTTTTTTTAACTTTTTTCCTCCTATAAAAAAATGTAATAAAAAGTGATGACCCCATCAGACCTTCCCCAAAATATTATCAATAAAACGCCATCTTGTCCCACATAAAAAGACGCCTTACCCAGCTCCATACACATAAATATAAAAAAGCTACATGTGTCACAATATGGCGACACCATTTTTTTTCTATTTTGCAAAGTTTTTAATTTTTTTTAAAGGTATCAAAACATTACAAATATGATATAAATTTCATATTGCCATGATTATACTGACCCGCAGAATACAAGTAACTTGTCACTTTTACCACATAGTGAATGCCGTAAAAATTAAACCCATAAGAATTTGGCGTAAATGTGTTTTTCCTCCAATTCCATCTCATTCTGAATTTTTTTCCAGCTTCCCAGTACATTGTATAAGATATTGAATGGTGCCATTACAAAGTACAATTTGTCCCTCAAAGAATAAGCCATCGTGTGACTCTGTGAACTGAAAAATGAAAAAGTTCTGGCTCTTGGAATGGGGAGATTAATGCTGAGTGAACGCCTTAAAAACAAAATGCAAAAAATTATGATAGAGCTGTGTGCTATTTCACATGGACCCTCAAAAATGTTAATAAAAGCTGATCAAATTATGTACCCCAAAATGGTGCCAACTGAAAGTACAACTCGACACGCAAAGAATAAGCCCTCACATAGCTATGTGGACAGAAAAATAAAAAAGTTGTGAAATTTGGAAGGCGGAGATGAAGCCTTCTGCGTGTTGGGCTGTAATCTCTGTGCAGGATCACACAAGATGGCGGGTGAATCTGGACCATCTTTCTAGATCTGTACACAGGCATTTGTATGTTCTGTGCGCATGTCAGACAGTCTATCATGAAAGTGTGCTGAGATACCCAGAGCAAACCCCGAGTGACAGTAACAGATGTGGAACGTAGAATAAAAAGGGAAATAGGTAAGTAACCACAAGGATCAGAGGAACTTCTAATGTAGTGGACAAAAATAATGACCCCAGTAGAAATAGTCATTATTGTAATAAAAAAAATTTCACTGAAACAAAAAAATTTCTGCTCTACTATAAAAAAGTGATATATTATGTGATTGTGCACAATATACAGTGATACATGGACTCGACATACATAACAAGAAACCAACACTGTTGGTGCTCTACAAAAATAATGAACAATGCAGAATTGTATCACTATATGGTGGCTATGCAGACCACATCATATGTAAGCACTCTACAGAGAGAGTGGTCACAATTCCATCAAAGTCAAATCCACCAATCGATCCAACCTTTTGCGAAGAGACATAACTGATTCCTGCAATGTCAGACTTAGGTTCCTCGGGTCCACCAGATAAAATGATTCTGGGGGCCCACCCTCCAACGTCTCAAGTAAAATAGACCACAGTACCCTTCAAATATGTCTTCTGCTGGACCATTATTGTGTTAGAGCCTGAGCCCACTGAAGGATCCTCTGTTATTCTGATGGGCAAGTCCGACATTGGATTCCAGAGTCTCAGACAGAGAACAATGGCTCAATATGTTCTTGAAAGCTTCAGTTAGGTCTTGGTAAACCTAAGGACTTGTTTCTGCTTAGAGTTGATGGCCAAATCAAAATCAATTTCAATACTGGACCTTCTTGGTTAAGATTCGAAATTAAGATGTTGGAGTGACCATGGGATCGTCATACAGAGGTCTCATGAGGCACTGTAGCCTGGGAGGTTGTTCCCGCTACCATCTTGGAGAACTAAGCCCAGATCTTCTGTGGATGTAGGCTTGCTCCAATCCTGTCTTTTAATGTAGTCCCAGACAGACTGAATGATATCGAGATGAGGGCTATATCTATGAAGGCCAAATCATCACTTCCAGGACTCCTCCTCCAAAGGGCAAAGGTCATACCTAATATTGATAGGATTTACATTTCTCTTTTCTTCGTTCACTTAATTTTGTTAACTAACAAAAATAAACTATTAACCCTTCTATTTCTGAAAGCATTTTTATCACACCTTTCTATAACCTTTGCACACTAATGTATGTTTAGTTCAAAAAGTTGTTTTTCTATTTTTGAATATAGAACATGGACATAATAAATAGGACACTCTATAAACATCCGGATTCTGTCAGATTTAGCCGTAGAATAAAATGAGTCATTTCCTGGAAAAAATATATTTAGACTAAAATCACTTTTCTTTATCTTAGTTAAAACTTAACATTTGTGGGTCACAGAAAATGCATCACAATTGTCTATACAGCTATTGATCCAAGAACATATCCAAGTTCTCCTGATGAAGTCCATAAGAGATTGTCTTTCTGTTAGTTCTTCCCACTGTCCTAAAGTTGGTAGTAAAATTTACGCAAGGTTATTACCCACGAAGAATCTCTTGGAGAAAGTGTTAGTGATGGGTCATCCAAGAGAAAGAGAAGCTTGAGGATCTACAGTGGTCACCTGATGGTTGTGGTCCACGGTGAACTCTTTAAGCCATGAGAACCTTGTACTAGACATCATGTTTGAAGCCTTGATGCCCTTAGAAGCATCTCGTGTCATACAATCCCCCATGTTTCTCCATTACTATTTCCTCTCTACATTTTTTTGCCATGGCATCTTCTTCTTCTTCTTCTTCTTCCGTTTGCTCTAGTTCCTCTGTTGCACCATTTTCGAAAAAGAAAAAAAAAAAATCTGATTTTGCAATACTTCATGAATTCTCAGAATTTTAGCTCATGGAAATTTTGTTTAACAAAAACTTTCATATATGGGTAATACAGTTATGATCAGACATAAGACTGGGTGACATGTCATGTGGGCGATATAACTCTGAGCTTATTGGTTGTCTTCATATTTCTCTAGAACAAATATAGCTCTGAGATGACTACATATAATAAATGACTATATAGAATAAATTACCATATAGAATAGATGACTATACAGTCATGGCCAAAAGTTTTGAGAATGATACAAATATTAATTTTTACAAAGTCTACTGCTTCAGTTTTTCTAATGGCAATTTGCATATACTCCAGAATGTTATAAAGAGTGATCAGCTTAACAGCAATTACTTGCAAAGTCAATATTTGCCTAGAAAATGAACTTTATCCCCCAAAACACATTTCAACATCATTGCAGCCCTGCCTTAACATCGTTTCAGTGATTGCTCCATTAACACAGGTGTGGGTGTTGATGAGGACAGGGCTGGAGATCAATCTGTCATGATTAAGTAAGAATGGCACCACTGGACACTTTAAAAGGAGGCTGGTGCTTGCCATCATTGTTTCTCTTCTGTTAACCATGGTTATCTCTAAAGAAACACGTGCAGTCATCATTGCACTGCACAAAAATGGCCTAACTGGGAAGAGTATTGCAGCTAGAAAGATTGCACCTCAGTCAACAATCTATCGCATCATCAAGAACTTCAAGGAGAGAGGTTCCATTGGTGCCAAAAAGGCTCCAGGGCGCCCAAGAAAGACCAGCAAGCGGCAGGACCGTCTCTTAAAAGTGTTTCAGCTGCGGGATCGGGCTACCAGCAGTGCAGAGCTTGCTGAGGAATGGCAGCAGGCAGGTGTGAGTGCATCTGCACGCACTGTGAGGCGGAGACTTTTGGAGCAAGGCCTGGTCTCAAGGTGGGCAGCAAAGAAGCCACTTCTCTCCAGAAAAAACATCAGGGACAGACTGATATTCTGCAAAAGGTACAGGGAGTGGACTGCTGAGGACTGGGGTAAAGTCATTTTCTCTGATGAATCCCCTTTTCGATTGTTTGGAACATCTGGAAAACAGCTTATTCGGAGAAGAAGAGGTGAGCGCTACCACCAGTCTTGTCTCATGCCAACTGTAAAGCATCCTGAAACCATTCATGTGTGGGGTTGCTTCTCAGCCAAGGGAATCGGCTCTCTCACAGTCTTGCCGAAAAACACAGCCATGAATAAAGAATGGTACCAGAATGTCCTCCAAGAGCAACTTCTCCCAACCGTCCAAGAGCAGTTTGGCGCTCAACAATGCCTTTTCCAGCATGATGGAGCACCTTGCCATAAAGCAAAGGTGATAACTAAATGGCTCAGGGAACAAAACATAGAGATTTTGGGTCCATGACCTGGAAACTCCCCAGATCTTAATCCCATTGAGAACTTGTGGTCAATCATCAAGAGACGGGTGGACAAACAAAAACCAACAAATTCAGACAAAATTAAAGCATTGATTCTGCAAGAATGGACTGCTATCAGTCAGGATTTGGTCCAGAAGTTGATTGAGAGCATGCCAGGGAGAATTGCAGAGGTCCTGAAGAAGAAGGGTCAACACTGCAAATATTGACTTGCTGCATTAACTCATTCTAACTGTCAATATAAGCTTCTGTTACTCATAATATGAATGCAATTATATTTCTGTATGTGATAAAAACATCTGACAAACACACATAAAAACCAGAGGGCAGCAGATCATGTGAAAATATAATATTTGTGTCATTCTCAAAACTTTTGGCCATGACTGTATACAATAGAGGGGCTCTCAGTGACACCATTTTTAGTAAAATTTGATCCGTGCTACAGCTTAACATGTGAATTAACAAGGCTGTTTTCCTCCCCATGTTTGACATTCTCATTGCTAGGGATACCCTACCTAACTACCAATCTAAAGCCCCATGTACATGGTGGTATGTCTGTTGGAAAATCCACTCCATACATCTGATGGATTTCCGCACAGCCTGTTAACCTTAGGCTTTTGATACATGGGGGAATTGGGACTGTAAATTCCAGCCCGTACATTGGCTACCTTTCCTGGCCTGAACCCAGTCAGGACACCAGGACTCCTTGCATCATGGCTATCGGTCATGCTGGGAGTTGCTACCTACCCATGACTTTACTGTCCTGGACTAGATATAATGCAGACAGTAGGACCACAACAAGGCAGGGATTCCTAGCATTGTAGATCACTGTGATGCAAGGCGTCCTGGCCTCCTGACTGGATTTAGCCCGGGAAATGTGTTCGATGTACAAGTGTGCACGAGACTTAAGGTATGTCTCCAATAACAAGTCTATCTCAGATTATTCAGGTGTCCACAGGGATTGCAGATGAAGGCTGAATTGACAATAGTCTGAAGATAGAGTTAGGTATAGGATGCTTGGTCTTGCCTTATCCAAAGTCTTCTCAAGCTAAACCCTGAAGAACATAATCCTCTACTGAACAAAATAATTGGTGGCAAGCAAGGACATGGAAATTGACCTAAACATTATGGAAATGGTGCTGGGAAAGACAAACACCAGGCTCTTTTGGTGGCACCAAGATATGTGAGCCATTCTGTATGCCACTGACGGAAAAATGGTTAGAAATTAGGGAATTTCATGAGATTTGTTTTGTGAAGATTCACTCAATTTGGGTGGGAAATTCATTCGGACCAAGTTTTTATTTGTGTAAATCGAATGTTCCCTTGAAAAGTTGTTTGTTATACTCTGGGGGCTCTTCAGGCTCCAAAGTGTAATAACCAAAAGCAGGGAAAGGGCTTAAGAAGTTCTCCAGGAAACCTGTGAATATTCTTTACGAGACTTTTAGGTGGTAAATCCAGAGGTTTCAGGCTGGTTCTGACTTGGGTAACGTGATCAGTACCAGCACCTGACTCTCGAGTCACTCTCTCTCCTCTTTTCTCTCCTGTTCACAGGTAGTCCTGTGCTATGGGGGCAGGCAGTCTACTGTAAAGTCAGCCCCATAGTGCAGATAACTACCTGTGAACCCAGGAAAGGAGGTTAGGATGCTGGTTCCAAACAGATGAGCCAAGGCCAGGAACTCTAGGGTTCCCTACTTAAAGATTCTGGAGGAAATAAGAATCAGAAGGTGCCCTAAGCCTTTTCCCTGCCTCCAGTTAATATATTTTTGGGCCTGAAGAGAACCCAGAATATACAGTACAGACCAAAAGTTTGGACACACCTTCTCATTCCAAGAGTTTTCTGTATTTTCATGACTATAAAAATTGTAGATTCACACTGAAGGCATCAAGACTATGAATTAACACATGTGGAATTATATACTTAACAAAAAAGTGTGAAACAACTGAAAATATGTCTTATATTCTAGGTTCTTCAAAGTAGCCACCTTTTGCTTTGATTATTGCTTTGCACACTCTTGGCATTCTCTTGATGAGCTTCAAGAGGTAGTCACCTGAAATGGTTTTCACTTCACAGGTGTGCCCTGTCAGGTTTAATAAGTGGGATTTCTTGCCTTATAAATGGGGTTGGGACCATCAGTTGTGTTGTTCAGAAGTCAGGTGGATACACAGCTGATAGTCCTACTGAATGGAGTGTTAGAATTTATATTATGGCAAGAAAAAAGCAGCTAAGTAAAGAATAACGAGTGGCCATCATTACTTTAAGAAATGAAGGTCAGTCAGTCCGAAAAATTGGGAAAACTTTGAAAGTGTCCCCAAGTGAAATGACCAAAACCATCAAGAGCTACAAAGAAACTGGCTCACATGAGGACCGCCCCAGGAAAGGAAGACCAAGAGTCACCTCTGCTGCGGAGGATAAATTCATCCGAGTCACCAGCCTCAGAAATCGCAGGTTAACAGCAGCTCAGATTAGAGACCAGGTCAATGCCACACAGAGTTCTAGCAGCAGACACATCTCTACAACAACTGTTAAGAGGAGACTGTGTGCAGCAGGCCTTCATGGTAAAATAGCTGCTAGGAAACCACTGCTAAGGACAGGCAACAAGCACAAGAGACTTGTTTGGGCTAAAGAACACAAGGAATGGACATTAGACCTGTGGAAATCTGTGCTTTGGTCTGATGAGTCCAAATTTGAGATCTTTGGTTCCAACCACCGTGTCTTTGTGCGACGCAGAAAAGGTGAACGAATGGACTCTACATGCCTGGTTCCCACCATGAAGCATGGAGGAGGAGGTGTGATGGTGTGGGGGTGCTTTGCTGGTGACACTGTTGGGGATTTATTCAAAATTGAAGGAATACTGAACCAGCATGGTTACCACAGCATCTTGCAGCGGCATGCTATTCCATCCGGTTTGCGTTTAGTTGGACCATCATTTATTTTTCAACAGGACAATGACCCCAAACACACCTCCAGACTGTGTAAGGGCTATTTGACCAAGAAGGAGAGTGATGGGGTGCTACGCCAGATGACCTGGCCTCCACAGTCACCAGACCTGAACCCAATCCAGATGGTTTGGGGTGAGCTGGACCGCAGAGTGAAGACAAAAGGGCCAACAAGTGCTAAGCATCTCTGGGAACTCCTTCAAGACTGTTGGAAGACCATTTCAGGTGACGACCTCTTGAAGCTCATCAAGAGAATGCCAAGAGTGTGCAAAGCAGTAATCAAAGGAAAAGGTGGCTACTTTGAAGAACCTAGAATATAAGACATATTTTCAGTTGTTTCACACTTTTTTGTTAAGTATATAATTCCACATGTGTTAATTCATAGTTTTGATGCCTTCAGTGTGAATCTACAATTTTTATAGTCATGAAAATGCAGAAAACTCTTGGAATGAGAAGGTGTGTCCAAACTTTTGGTCTGTACTGTAATAAACAACCTTTTAGGGCACATTAGAATTGGACAAAATAAATTGGGTCCAAATCCCTGGAGAACCTCTTGAAAAAAAAAAAATTGCTCACCTGTTCTAGCTACGCCACAGTAGCTGCCAGTCTTCTGGTCCTCCATTACAGTACTAAACATTATTTTCATGATATTATTGAGCCATAGCAAAATGATGTCATAAAGATCTTTGAAGGCATCAAACATGAGGACAACAAGACCACCATATTGCTGATTTGTGCAGATCAAATCCCCAAAATTTTGGATTCATTAAAGACTAAAAATTTTGGAAAATTCTTAATAAATTCCATTTGTTACAAATTAATTCACTTGTCTCTAAAAATGTAATTTAGATTCCTTGGAAGGTTTTCTGTAATCTCTATCCTTGCCCACTATGAGGAACATGTGAGTCTGTGCACACAAGAAGAAAACTAAAAATACAAGATGTCGGACAGTGTACATACATTTCCAGATTTCAAAAAGAAGAACTACAGAGCAGAACTTTCAACCACACATTGTGTTATAAAGGAAATGACTTGCCCTCTTTCACACCCATGTGAAATGTGAAGGATGAAAGGCAGTCAGTAACATTGTCAGTCATGGAAGCTACACGTCTCCTTCTGCTGTTCTTCGCCATCCAAGGTTAGTTGTATGTGTTTTGCGGTACCGTAGCCGATCTTATTTTAGAGGCTTTCGAGCAACTTACTGGCATTTCTCATTGATCTTTCTGAATTATTAGTAATTTGGATGTTCCCATCTATGTGTGTCCATGGTAAGAATAAATCTGTATGACCTCCCGTATTCCTGCTCGCCCCTGATGGATCCTTGTCTGGAGGCCATGGCTATTGTCCGAGTAATAAGTGATAATGCATAATGTAAGGAATAGTGGAAATAGACACCATAGTACTTTGTGTTGTAGACACTATTGTGCATTGTGTTGTAGATACTATTGTGTGTTTTTTTTACACACTGTTATGTACTGTGTTGTAGACACTACTGTATATTGTGCTGTATTGCATATTGTGTTGAAGATAGTGTTGTATATGGCTTTGTAGACACTATTGTGTCTTGTGACATAGACACTATTGTGTTTTACACACTATTGAGTATTGCTGATACAGACACTGTTGTGCATCGTATTGTGTATTGTCCTGTACACACTATTGTGCATTGTCTTGTTGACACTATTGGACATTGTGTTATACATGCCATGGTGCAATTTTGTTGTAGACACTATGGTGTATTGAGTTGTAGACACTATTATATATTGTGTTGTGTATTACATTGTGTAATTGTGTAATGTGTTATAGATCTATTGTGTATTGTGCTGTAGACACTATTGTACTGTACATTGTGTTGCCTGCACTATTGTGTTTTGTCTTGTAGGCATTATACAGTAGCATATTGTGCTGTAGACAGTACTATATATATTATTTTGTAGATGCAATTGTGTTGTAGACAGTATTATATGTTATACTGTAGAAGCTATTGTGTATTGTATTGTAGACACTATTGCACATTGTATTTTCAACATTATTGTATATTACATTGTAGACATTATTGCATATTGTTATGTAGACACAATTTTATATTGTGTTGTAGATACTATTGTGTATTGTGTTATGCACACCAAGTTAATCTCTAGTACAATTAGTGGGTCTTTTTTCACAATACTCACCCTCTTGTGGAGGTCGGTGGGTCAGGGTTCCTACTACCTCATTGTGTTTTGATTTTGTTTTTTGTATCATGTAGAGTTTGGGTTGTCCGGCTTCCTATACTCACCACAAGTTACTGAGAACCAACAACCACAATGCTTTTTATAGTTTACATAGATGTTGAACAAATTTCCTTCTGTTCTGAAAGTAAGTAAATACAGTCACATTAGTGGTCTCTTATGTCCGTGTAAATAAGACAGTACATTATTGTAGTATATCTACTATTACACACAGGTAATAGTAGTAATCTTCTTTGGAGTGGCCTGCTGGGGGAGCAGTATATCAACCAGTGATAGGAATAGACTCGATAAGCTGATTAGAAGGGCCGGCTCTGTCCTGGGGAGCCCCCTGGACCCGGTGCAGGTGGTGGGTGACAGAAGGATACTGTCCGTGGTGAGCTCCATGTGGGAGAATAACTCCCATCCCATGCATGAGACTGTGATTGCGCTGGGCAGTACTGTCAGTGACCGACTACTTCACCCTAAGTGTGAGAAGGAGCGCTATCGGAAGTCTTTCCTCCCCACTGCGGTCAGGCTGTACAACCAACACCGAGCTAAGCGGAGATCATTACATACAAAGAACTGAAATATCTCTCTGCCTGTTAATTCCCCCCCCCCCCCCCCGCTACTTCTTATCTGTCTGTCTGCTATCAATGTAATGCCTCTTACCTTGGAACATTCCTGTTCATGTTTTATTTGTATTTGTATTTGCTTATCTTTGCTGCTGTAACACACTGAATTTCCCCATTGTGGGACTATTAAAGGACTATTACTATTATATTAGCCCTGTTCTAAAGTGCCCTCTAGTGGTAAAAATAATGGGCACATATCAGTTCTGCTATACAAAAATTATGACGTTATATAGCAGATAGATAGTTTCATAGCAAACTGGTTCAGCCATCAAGATGTTTTTGTAGTCTTAGAAGAAAGTAGATTGCTTGATAGAAAGTCAATGGAGGGGGGCATTTATCATAATAATTAGGTCACTTTAATGGCATAAAATAGTCATAAATCAGGGACTGTCTGTCCCAGTCTTTTGTTGCCCCTGTCCCAGCTTTTTTGGAACGTGTTGCAGGAATCAAATTAAAAATGAGTGAATACTTGCAAAAAAACAATAAAGTTTATCCGTTTGAACATTAAATATCTTGTCTTTGTAGTGTATTCAATTGAATATAGGCTGAAAAGGATTTGCAAATCATCGTATTCTGTTTTTATTTATGATTTACACAATGTCCCAACTTCACTGGAATTGGGGTTGTACTTTGGCATTGGCTTCGAAAGTGGACAGAGATGGGTGGTGGGTGGAGCCACCGATCGCGTCATATTCATCAACATTTAAATGATGGCAAAGTAAGTTTCTGTTGCAGATTTGCAGGTAACCCCGTCTTGATGAATCCCCCCACCACCTTTGTGCTCACTGTATATTCATGAGATGTGTGTTCTTTTAGGTGGAAGCTGTCAAGATAAAGAGAAGACGTTCTGTACGGAGCAGCGAGGAACCATCATTGTAGAAGAGAGGGGGTCTGTGACTATCCCATGTAACTTCACCTATCCAGAGCAGAAGGATAGACCTGTAGAAGTGACAGTGTTCTGGAAAAAAGGTTTGGGAGATCGTTGTAGAAATGGAGACGTCATCTATAATCACACAAATGGCTGGACACATGAGGACTATAAAGGAAGAATCTCCCAGGTGGGAACCTCCATTAAAGAGGGAAGGGCAGTGATTACCATCAGTAAACTGAAGAGGACGGACCGCGCCATATTCTGCTGTAGAATAGAAATAAATGGAGGATCAAACCAAAAAGAAAGATGGCAGAATCGCCCTGGAACGTATCTACAATTTAAAGGTAAAGTACTGAATGCTATGCTTATTCTACAGTGTTGTGCAAAAGTTTTAGGTATGTGTGGAAAAATGTTGCTGAGTAAGAATGTTTTTTTTTTTAAACAGAAATGTTATAACTAGAGATGGGCAAATCAGTTCGTCCCAGCCGGATGTAACTCGAATATCCCAAATTATTCAGTTTTTAAATAAACCAAACAATTGGGGATTCATCTTGGACCATCAAATATGGCTGCGGTGACATTCATTGCGGTAAATTATTATACTATGGGGTCTCTTCAGACCAGATTATAATAGGTGGAGGCCTAGGGGAGGTGAAAAAAATAAAAAAAAACAGTCATACTGACCTTCTGTTACCTCTTTTGGGCCTCCTTGCGGTGTCCAATGCTGATGATATCATGCGCACGGGGTCACCACTGAAGCCTGTGATTGGTCCACCAGCGTCACATGTTGCTCTGGGTGCCCAAATCACTTCTGAGGCCCAATCACAGGCCTCAGCGGTGACCCCGGACACATGATCTTACCGAAGAGAATGAAAGAAAGTGCCAGATACAGCAGGGGTGAGGGGAGGTGGGGAAGGTGGGGAAGGTGGGCCTCCACCTATTATACTCTGAGGTCTGAACAGATCCCAGAGTATAATCATTTCATTTATGGTTCTATCCAAACTTGTGTGACCACAAACAAATGAGACCCAAACCGGAAACAAACCTTGGGAGGTTCACTTAACTCTAGTTAATAGTTTATTTTTGTCAATCAATAAAATGAAGTGAACGAAGAAAAGAGAAATGTAAATCCCATCAATATTTGGTGTAACCTTTGCCCTTTGGAGGAGGAGTCCTGGAAGTGATGATCCGGCCCCCACAGATATAGCCCTGATCTCATCATCATCCAGTCTGTCTGGGATGGCATGAAGAGACAGAAGGATTGGAGCAAGCCTACATCTACAGAAATTCTGTGCTTAGTTCTCCAAGATAGTGGAAATTCTTCTAGGTTAATGTAGACAATTTTTGGCAGAACTCGGCAGAATGGTTGTTCCCGCCACCATCTTGGAGAACTGAGCACAGATCTTCTGTAGATGTAGGTTGCTCCAATCCATCTGTCTCTTCATGTCATCCTAGACAGACTGGATGATGATGAGATCAGGACTATATCTATGGGGGCCAAATTATCACTTCCAGGACTCCTCCTCCAAAGGGCAAAGGTCACACCAAATATTGATGGGATGTAGAAGGAGGAGCAGACTCGTAGCCCCCTTCTGTCTGTATCACCCTATAGGAGGAGGGGCAGACTCATAGCTCCCTTCTGTCTGTATCACCCTATAGGAGGAGGAGCAGACTCGTAGCTCCCTTCTGTCTGTATCACCCTATAGGAGGAGGGGCAGACTCATAGCTCCCTTCTGTCTGTATCACCCTATAGGAGGAGGAGCAGACTCATAGCTACCTTCTGTCTGTATCACCCTATAGGAGGAGGGGCAGACTCATAGCTACCTTCTGTCTGTATCACCCTATAGGAGGAGGAGCAGACTCACAGCTCCCTTCTGTCTGTATCACCCTATAGGAGAAGGAGCAGACTCATAGCTCCCTTCTGTCTGTATCACCCTATAGGAGGAGGAGCAGACTCATAGCTCCCTTCTGTCTGTATCACCCTGTAGGAGGAGGGGCAGACTCATAGCTCCCTTCTGTCTGTATCACCCTATAGGAGGAGGGGCAGACTTATAGCTCCCTTCTGTCTGTATCGCCCTATAGGAGGAGGGGCAGACTCATAGCTCCCTTCTGTCTGTATCACCCTATAGGAGGAGGGGCAGACTCATAGCTCCCTTCTGTCTGTATCACCCTATAGGAGGAGGGGAAGACTCATAGCTCCCTTCTGTCTGTATCGCCCTATAGGAGGAGGGGCAGACTGATTGGTTTATTATCTTTGACATGTTTTTCCTGTTCCCTGCAGATGAATTTTCAGTAGAACAGACGGATGTGGTTCCCGCCATGATTGGAGAAGACATCACTATACCATGTTTAGTTCACTATAAAGGTTCTGATCAGATAGGAGAAGTCACCTGGGCTATGGGTAACAATGATGTCTGTGCTGATAATATTGAAATAACTCAGACATGGAAAGAAGAGAACAAGTCACAGATTATAGGGCGATGGTCAGTGGTGAATTTTCCTCGGAATCTGTCATTAAAAATAAGCAAAGTGACATCAGCGGACATCAAGCAATACTGCTGCAAAGTGAAGACAAAACTAAGGAATGAGAAGGAGGTTTCATCCATACATAGCACTGAGGTTATTGCTATAGGTAAGGTGACTAGTTCTATGTAATAGTAATGGACTGAATTTGGCCAATATTATTATAATAATTTAATTAAGTATTAGTCATCATTCTGTGACCATAACTATACAAGAAAGTGAAGAACAAATACAGTCACTGAATGTAATGTCCAATTCTACAGCCAGAGGGCAGCCCTTACCATACAGGCCATGTAATTATTAGATTATTTCATTGGAAGATTACATATTATTTTAGCCCAATTTTATTCTAAACATATTTTAAAGTTATATGTGGCCAGTTTTTTTATTTTATTTTTTATACATGATTATGGGGGCGGCCATCTTGTCTGAGTTCCTCTTATGCTCTGTCTGCATCATTTAGTTTTATGTTTTACAGCATAGTCATGGCCATAGGCAGCAATAGTTTGGAAATGACTCATTGAGGTCTATTGAGTATTTTCTAGGTATGCCCTTTGTGATATCATCTATTGTCAGTAATGAATGTAGTGATGGCTCAGGGGTGTTACCTATAGAGGTGTTATCGTCTATTGTTATCCTGTCTGGGATATAAATGAGGCGGATGCTGCAAAGAAAACCTCTATATACACAGGTGGACAAAATTGTTGGTCTCCCTCGTTTAATGAAAGAAAAACTCAATGGTCACAGAAATAACTTGAATCTGGCAAAAGTAATAATATATAAAAATTCTATGAAAATGAACAAATGAAAGTCAGACATTGCTTTCCAACCAGGCTTCAATAGAATTTAAAAAAAAAAGAAAACTCATGAAACAGGCCTGGACAGAAATGATGGTTCCCTTAACTTAATATTTTGTTGCACAACCTTTTGAGGCAATCCCTGCAATCAAACTATTCCTGTAACTGTCAATGAGACTTCTGCACCTCTCAGCAGGTATTTTGGCCACTCCTCATGAGCAAACTGCTCCAGTTGTCTCGGGTTTGAAGGGTGCCTTTTCCAGACGGCATGTTTCAGCTCCTTCCAAAGATGCTCAATAGGATTTAGGTCAGGGCTCATAGAAGGCCACTTCAGAATAGTCCAATGTTTTCCTCTTAGCCATTCTTGGGGGTTTTTAGCTGTGTGTTTTGGGTCATTATCCTGTTGCAAGACCCATGACCTGCGACTGAGACCAAGCTTTCTGACACTGGGCAGCACATTTCTCTCTAGAATCCCTTGATAGTCTTGAGATTTCATTGTACCCTGCACAGATTCAAGACACCCTGTGCCAGATGCAACAAAGCAGCCCCAGAACATAACAGAGCCTCCTCCATGTTTCACAGTATGGACAGTGTTCTTTTCAAGATATGCTTCATTTTTCCATCTGTGAACATAGAGCTGATGTGCCTTGCCAAAAGTTTCGATTTTTGTCTCATCTGTCCATAGGACATTCTCCCAGAAGCTTTGTGGCTTGTCAACATATAGTTTGGCAAATTACTTTTGTCAGATTCAAGTTATTTCTGTGACCATTGTGGGTTTTTCTTTCATTAAACAAGGGGTACCAACAATTTTGTCCACGTGTGTAACTTGCAAGTGTCAGTCTATTATTTGGCTTAGTAGCCAGAGTGATAATTCCAGGATATAACACTTTTAAAAATATATAAAGTTACATAGAATTAAAAAAATATATATATTAAAAGTGCTTAAGAAATATTTTTCCATAAAAATTTTTTTTTAAAATGGTTCATGTTCTGTTGACACGTTCCCTTTAAGTGTTTTTGTTTTTACTATCCACTTAGTAAAAGCTTCAAATCTTGCAGTTTTACACTTGAGCAGACACAATAGACTAACGCTGTTTGTATAGAAGCTGATACTTTACTGTATAGACTGAGACATAGTGAACAGAGTCATATCATTACCATTAGATGGTGAGTGAGTTAAGGACAGCTCTATTGTACTAGTGGAGGCCTAGGTAAGGCAGCATACTAACACTACACTCTGTTTTCACATATAAGGCTCTGTATGTCATTCTCCTGTCACTCTCACATTTCTGGGAGAGCAGCTGCACCCTATCACTTCCAGAAGACTTTAATAACTAATGACAATCCAATTGACTGCTGCCATAAAGCATATCCATCCAACTCCACCGTTTATACAAAGAAACTAAATAACAAAAGTATTTTACACTTCCTATTATTAGTCTTACATCTCTATAATAACACTAATATTACATACACTTCTTATATTAGCAGAACCGAGGGATCCAATGTATGATGTTGTAAAACCAGAGGTAACCTCATCTGACAATGACAGCTCTGCTACACTCAACTGCTCCTTCACACACCAGTCAGATACTGACCCTCTATGGTATGAAGTTTTCTGGAGAGTGGGAAGCCCGGGGGGTATCTACGCCTATCACCCTTTACCAGAGATGGTTCACCCCAGCTATAGAGGAAGGACAGAGCTGAGAGGACTGGCCAATCTCCATATAAAGGGGGTTAGCAGTAAGGATGATACAACATATTACTGCTTGGTGATGCTCAAGTTCTGTATCGGTAACAACAAAACCAGCTCAAACATTTCGTATGGAAATGGGATCAAATTAGATGTAAGAGGTAAGTCCAAAGCAACTTTCTTTTTATTTTTTTTTTAAAGAAATTATTTTGTGGCTTCGGTATAGTTGGCAGCAAATTATGATCTTGGTTCTGTAAGTTTTCATTCCACAGGACCTCAAAAGAGAAGGATTTAGAGCGACTGATTTCAGACAAGTTAAAAATAAATCCACACTGCAGCCAGGGAGCACAGAAAAGCAAACTGAATAATTGGCTGTATAGCTAGAGGTATAACCAATAGGATACTTGGCTGTATAGCTAGAGGTATAACCAGTAGGATACTTGGCTGTATAGCTAGAGGTATAACCAATAGGATACTTGGCTGTATAGCTAGAGGTATAACCAGTAGGATACTTGGCTGTATAGCTAGAGGTATAACCAGTAGGATACTTGGCTGTATAGCTAGAGGTATAACCAGTAGGATACTTGGCTGTATAGCTAGAGGTATAACCAGTAGGATGCTGGGCTGTATAGCTAGAGGTATAACCAGTAGGATGCTCAGCTGTATAGCTAGAGGTATAACCAGTAGGATACTTGGCTGTATAGCTAGAGGTATAACCAGTAGGATACTGGACTGTATAGCTAGAGGTATAACTAGTAGGATGCTTAGCTGTATAGCTAGAGGTATAACCAGTAGGATGCTGGGCTGTATAGCTAGAGGTATAACCAGTAGGATACTGGACTGTATAGCTAGACGTATGACCAGTAGGATACTCAGCTGTATAGCTAGAGGTATAACCAGTAGGATACTTGGCTGTATAGCTAGAGGTATAACCAGTAGGATACTCGGCTGTATAGCTAGAGGTATAACCAGTAGGATGCTTAGCTGTATAGCTAGAGGTATAACCAGTAGGAGGCTGGGCTGTATAGCTAGAGGTATAACCAGTAGGATGCTGGGCTGTATAGCTAGAGGTATAACCAGTAGGACACTGGACTGCATAGCTAGAGGTATAACCAGTAGGATTCTCAGCTGTATAGCTAGAGGTATAACCAGTAGGTTACTTGGCTGTATAGCTAGAGGTATAACCAGTAGGATACTGGACTGTATAGCTAGAGGTATAACCAGTAGGATGCTTAGCTGTATAGCTAGAGGTATAACCAGTAGGATGCTGGGCTGTATAGCTAAAGGTATAACCAGTAGGATACTGGACTGTATAGCTAGAGGTATAACCAGTAGGATGCTTAGCTGTATAGCTAGAGGTATAACCAGTAGGATGCTGGGCTGTATAGCTAGAGGTATAACCAGTAGGATACTGGACTGTATAGCTAGACGTATGACCAGTAGGATACTCAGCTGTATAGCTAGAGGAATAACCAGTAGGATACTTGGCTGTATAGCTAGAGGTATAACCAGTAGGATACTCGGCTGTATAGCTAGAGGTATAACCAGTAGGATGCTGGACTGTATAGCTAGTGGTATAACCAGTAGGATGCTCAGCTGTATAGCTAGAGGTATAACCAGTAGGATGCTGGGCTGTATCGATAGAGGTATAACCAGTAGGATGCTTAGCTGTATAGCTAGAGGTATAACCAGTAGGATACTCAGCTGTATAGATAGAGGTATAACCAGTATGATGATTGGCTGTATAGCTAGAGGTATAACCAGTAGGATGCTTAGCTGTATAGCTAGAGGTATAACCAGTAGGATGCTCAGCTGTATAGCTAGAGATATAATCAGTAGGATGCTTAGCTGTATAGCTAGAGGTATAACCAGTAGCATTCTTAGCTGTATAGCTAGAGGTATAACCAGTAGGATGCTTAGCTGTATAACTAGGGTTATAACCATTAAGATGATAGGCTAGGCATTATAGCTAGAGGTATAACCATTATAATAATAGGCTGTATAACTAGACATATAACCAGTAGGATCTGTGACTATATATTTAGAGGTATAACCAGTAGGATGCTTGGCTGCATAGCTAGAGATTTTACCAGTAGGATGCTGGACTTTATAGCTAGAGGTGGAATCAGTAGGATTCTTGGCTGTATAACTAGAGGTATAACCAGTAGAAAGAAGGAGATTGTGCTCCTACTGTAGAAGACCACATCTGGTATACTATGTTCACTTCTGGAAACCCCTCTTGCAAAAGGGCATAGAAAAAGTGGAATAAGGAAAAGACGAAATTGGTAGAGGGACTGGAGGCATAGAACATATCAGAAGAGACTTCAAGAACTTAATTTGTAAAGCCTTGAGGAAAGAAGAGACAGGATGGAAATCTTTAGATACAGGTATGTAAAGGATTAAAAATAGGTTCAGGAGAAAATTGGTTTTAAAGAAGTTATTCATCACATCCACCAACTTCAGCGATTTGCATCCTTCAATAGGCTCCGCTCCACTGATTACGGCACAGTAGGAATTTTTTCTCTGGCCCACACCATTCCTGGGCAATCAGTGTAGTTAGTTTTGGGAATGGACATGATATAATAGGCTCTCTACTGTCAGATAGGCAGCCCTGGGCTAGAGTAGACTCCCTGGAACCACCCACTTGACAGTAAGGAGTGTTATTAGAATATTTGTTGCTGAAAGTAACAGCACCAATTTCACAGGAATAGTCAGATCAGTGGAGTTGAAGCTATTGAAGGATGCAAAGAAATGGAGTTGGTGGAGGAGGTGAAAGGTCCTTGTTCTATACACAAGAACAAGGTGGAACCATCTGAAATTAGTTGAGAGGAAGATCAGAAGCAATGCCAGTAAAATATTTCACTAAAAGAGTAAGAAATCTCCAGTAAGTGAATGTAAACCTGCTTCAAATATACAAATATATATCCTAAGATCAAAAGGAAATCATATAGGGAAGACTAGATGGACCCCAATCTTCTATGTTTCTATGCTCCATGTTTGTTCCATGTCCATAGGAGAATTTAATGGATTTTTTAAAATATGCCATAATTTGGATTCGAAAATTCTTTACATGTACAGCAAACTTTAAATTTAAAGTTTACTGTGTTCATGTATTTAATGCGTTAAGTGTCAAGTTATTTGGGATTTCTAAGTTTTTATTCTACGAGGCCAAACAATTTTCTTTCTTGTTGTCTCAATGAAAAGTGATCTATCACCAGGGCTCAGACTTCTAGAGAACAAAAAATTTGCCAAAAGTTTATAACTCAGTAAGGAAAATTTACTAATCCTGTCTAATATTTAGAACCAACTTAGACTAGGCAGTGTTAAAGGGGACCTCCACTTACAAACCACTTTTCATAAATGAATAGTACAGGTGAATATAAGAAACACTTTGTAATATATTGTAGTAGAGTATCCTATCTAGAGATGAGCAAATTTTTCAAAAATTTGATTTGATAGCTTTACCGAATTTTCCGACATGATTAGATTCAAATTAATTTGCGGCGAATCACGTTGAAAAACACCTATTTCCTGGCTGCAGAGAGCCTGTATAGCGGTGTAGAACACTGTGCCTTGCGGTAAAACGCATAGGGAGTCTACTGTGGTACTGAAAAAATACTGTGAGTCAGTTTGACACACACAAGACAGGCTTCGCACTTAGAACCGCTGCACACTTCACTTATTTGGCCAGTTACACAGGTGTGATCTATTGCAAACCTGCAATGAGCAGCAGGATAATGGCAGTCAATACAGCAAGTTGTAGTAGGATTGTTCCTATTACCCAGACTGCAAACACCCCTCATTATCCCTGTTCTGCTTTAATACTCTGTATAAATTCCTCCCTATCCTTTCCCTACACTTCTAATGCTCTTTCCCTGAACTTCGATTGAGCAAAATATCAGTTTTCAAGTCTTTTCTACCACTTTCCCTAGGGCCTGCTGATGTCTCTCCCTGCACTAAGTACACTGGAAAATGCCTGAATCCAAGATGGCGGAGGGTATTTATAGGGTTGTGACATCACAGGGCCGGCTGGCTGCTGACTGGCTGCACGCATGGCATTGTGTGTGATCCCGCATTCCCAGAGTTCCTTGCTCCATGTCCTAACATGTGCAGCATCCATTTTAGGAAAAAATGCGATTCGTTACCACGAAGCGTGAGGAAATCCGGATTCAATGCAAATCGAATATTTCCTGAAAATTGGATCGAATTCCACTTTGTCAGCTTTGATTCGCTCATCTCTAATCCTATCCTGTATCCTTCTCCATGTATTAGGTTGCTCTCCTCCTCCTTATCTTCACTCAGGCTGTATTTACTCAAGACTTCGTATTTACCTCGGGAGCCACTATTTGATTTAAATTATTCTGTGCAGTATAGACTCTTATCTTGAAGCATAGCAGCGATACAAGAGCTAGCTGACCCAGGAACAGCAGAATGTAACAGCTGAAGTTAGTTGTACGCCTTTTCCAGCAGCCTCCTCCTCCCCCTCCCTTTTCCATAGACTAATATGTAAAAAATGACTTTTGATAAATTGAGAAGGAAACCTGTTTCTTAAAGCGTACCTCCAGTTATAAACAACTTTCCATACATAAATAGTGTATGTTAATATATTAAACTTTGTAATATAGCTTATAAAAGTAATCTGTTTTCTTCTCCACTTTTCAGGTTAGTTTTTACATATTCCACCCCTCCCATCTCCATAGAGCTCTATGTATGTGATTTATAAGGAGCAGAACAGCTTAATATGTAGAGAAGGAAACAGATCACCTTAACCCTTTCCCGCCGGAGGAATTTTTCAATTTTCATTTTTGACTCCCTGCCTTCCAAACCCCATAACCTTTTTATTTTTCTGCTCTCATACGAGGTCTTAATGTTTGCGGGACAAATTTTTCTTCATGATGCTGCCATTTATTATTCTGTACAATGTACTGGGAAGCTGGAAAAAAAATTCAGAATAGGGTGGATTTGAAGAAAAAGTACATTTGTGAGGCTTTCTTACGGGCTTCGTTTTAACAGGCATTCACTTTGCAGCCAAAATGACATGTCATCTGTATTCTATGTTTCAGTATGATTCTGGGGATACCAAATTTATATGGTTTTATTTAGATTTTAACCCCTTAACAAAAATCCAAAACTGTGCAAAAAAAATGTTTTTTTATAAAAGTCGCCATATTCTGATACCCGTAACTTTTTTATATTTCCGTGTACGGGAATGCATAGGGTGCCTTGTTTGTAGGATCAGGTGTACTTTTTAGTTATACCATTTTGGAGAATTGCTATCGCTTTGATCACTTTTTATTCAAATTTTGAGATGAAACAATGAAAAAATGTCGATTTGGCACTTTTGATTTTTTTTTCCAGCTACGGCGTTTACCGTACAGGAAAAATATTTTTATAGATTTGTAGACTGGGCATTTTCAGACACAGGGATACCTAATGTGTGTGTGTTTCACAGTATTTAAGTACTTTTATATATGTTCTATGGAAAGGTGGGGTGATTTTAATTTTAAATTTTTATATATATATATATATATATATATATATATATATATATATATATATATATTTATTTATTTTTTTTTTTTTTTTTTTGCTTTTTTTAAATTTTTTTTTTTTTTTTTTTTTTGCATTTATTAGACTCCCTAGGGGTCTTGAACCCCAGGGGTCTGATCACTAATGCAATGCATTACAATGCTAATGCAATGCAAAAAAACTGTGCTTCTCTTAGAAACTAATAAGAGACAGGCCTGGCTGTCATAGTAATGGGATGCCGGCCCCAGAGCTTTCTCCGGGTGCCGGCGATCCCCAGTAAAATGGCCACTGCTGGTAAAATGGTGCCTCGGTCAGCTTTGGCGCCATATTTAAACACCAGACATCCGTCGTACTATTACGGCGGATGTCGGGAAGGGGTTAATAAAAGTTTCTTATATTCACCTGTAGTATTCATTGTGTTATATATGGAGGTGTACCTTGTAAAATTTTAAAGATTTATCACAGTAACTCATGTTCAATAATAAATCTGGTGTAGATTTATACCATCTATTTGGTGATTTTGTTTACACCAAAAAAAGTATCAAAATTTTGATGCATTTTTGGTTGCATCTAAAAGGGAGTCTGTCACCAGAACATGGCATGTTAACCCAGCCCACAGATAGATAGGTTAGTGTCACCAGAACATGGCATGTTAACCCAGCCCACAGATAGATAGGTTAGTGTCACCAGAACATGGCATGTTAACCCAGCCCACAGATAGATAGGTTAGTGTCACCAGAACCAGCATATCACCCCAGCCCCGCGGATAGGTTAGTGTCACCAGAACCAGCATATCACCCCAGTCCTGCAGATAGATAGGTTAGTGTCACCAGAACAAGCATATCACCCCAGCCCTGCAGATAGATAGGTTAGTGTCACCAGAACCAGTATATCACCCCAGCCCTGCAGATAGATAGGTTAGTGTCACCAGAATATGGCATGTCAACCCAGTCCGTAGATAGATAGGTTAGTGTCACCAGAACCAGCATAACACCCCAGCCCTGCAGATAGATAGGTTAGTGTCACCGGAACCAGCATATCACCCCAGCCCTGCAGATAGATAGGTTAGTGTCACCAGAGACGAGAATATCACCCCAGCCCACAGATAAATAGGTTAGTGTCACCAGAACCTGCATATCACCCCAGCCCTGCAGAAAGATAGGTTAGTATCACCAGAACCATTATATCACCCCAGCACTGCAGATAGATAGATTAGTGTCACCAGAACCAGCATATCACCCCAGCCCTGCAGATAGATAGGTTAGTGTCACTAGAACCATCATATCACCCCAGCCCTGCAGATAGATAGGTTAGTGTCACCAGAATATGGCATGTCAACCCAGCCCGCAGATAGATAGGTTAGTGTCACCAGAACCAGCATATCACCCCCTGCAGATAGATAGGTTAGTGTCACCGGAACCAGTATATCACCCCAGCAATGCAGATAGATAGGTTAGTGTCACCAGAACATGGCATGTCAACCCAGCACTGCAGATAGATAGGTTACTGTCAAAAGAACCAGCATATCATCCCAGCCCTGCAGATAGATAGGTTAGCGTCACCAGAACCAGCATATCATCCCAGCCCTGCAGATAGATAGGTTAGTGTCACCAGAACCAGCATATCATCTCAGCCCTGCAGATAGATAGGTTAATGTCACCAGAGCCGAGAATATCACCCCAGCCCACAGTTAGATAGGTTAGTGTCACCAGAACCTGCATATCACCCCAGCCCTGCAGATAGATAGGTTAGTGTCACCAGAACCAGCATATCACCCCAGCAATGCAGATAGATAGGTTAGTGTCACCAGAACATGGCATGTCAACCCAGCACTGCAGATAGATAGGTTAGTGTCAAAAGAACCAGCATATCATCCCAGC
The DNA here is from genome assembly GCA_947044405.1 of Leptodactylus fallax. NCBI lineage: Eukaryota > Metazoa > Chordata > Amphibia > Anura > Leptodactylidae > Leptodactylus > Leptodactylus fallax. The sequence goes on from CAMRHE010000457.1 coordinate 1,018,984, forward strand.
CCTGCAGATAGATAGGTTAGCGTCACCAGAACCAGCATATCATCCCAGCCCTGCAGATAGATAGGTTAGTGTCACCAGAACCAGCATATCATCTCAGCCCTGCAGATAGATAGGTTAGTGTCACCAGAATACAGCATATCACTACAGCCCTGCAGATAGATAGGTTAGTGTCGCCAGAACCAGCATATCACCCCAGCCCTGCAGATAGATAGGTTAGTGTCACCAGAACCAGCATATCACCCCCTGCAGATAGATAGGTTAGTGTCACCAGAACCAGCATATAACCCCAAACCTGCAGATACATAGGTTAGTGTCACCAGAACCAGCATATCACCCCAGCCCTGCAGATACATAGATTAGTGTCACCAGAACCAGCATATCACCCCAGCCCTGCAGAATGATAGGTTAGTGACACCAGAACATGGAATGTAAACCCAGCCCTGCAGATAGATAAGTTAGTGTCACCAGAACCAGCATATCACCCCCTGCAGATAGCTAGGTTAGTGTCACCAGAACCAGCATATCACCCCAGCCCTGCAGATAGAAAGGTTAGTGTCACCAGAACCAGCACATCACCCCAGCCCTGCAGATAGATAGGTTAGTGTCACCAGAACATGGCATGTCAACCCAGCCCTGCAGACAGATAGGTTAGTTTCACCAGAACATGGCATGTCAACCCAGCCCGCAGATAGATAGGTTAGTGTCACCAAAACCAGCATATCAACCCAGCACTGCAGATAGATAGGTTAGTGTCACCAGAACCAGCATATCACCCGAGCCCTGCAGATAGATAGGTTAGTGTCACCAGAGACGAGAATATCACCCCAGCCCACAGATAAATAGGTTAGTGTCACCAGAACCTGCATATCACCCCAGCCCTGCAGAAAGATAGGTTAGTGTCACCAGAACCATTATATCACCCCAGCACTGCAGATAGATAGATTAGTGTCACCAGAACCAGCATATCACCCCAGCCCTGCAGATAGATAGGTTAGTGTCACTAGAACCATCATATCACCCCAGCCCTGCAGATAGATAGGTTAGTGTCACCAGAATATGGCATGTCAACCCAGCCCGCAGATAGATAGGTTAGTGTCACCAGAACCAGCATATCACCCCCTGCAGATAGATAGGTTAGTGTCACCGGAACCAGTATATCACCCCAGCCCTGCAGATAGATAGGTTAATGTCACCAGAGCCGAGAATATCACCCCAGCCCACAGTTAGATAGGTTAGTGTCACCAGAACCTGCATATCACCCCAGCCCTGCAGATAGATAGGTTAGTGTCACCAGAACATGGCATGTCAACCCAGCACTGCAGATAGATAGGTTAGCGTCACCAGAACCAGCATATCATCCCAGCCCTGCAGATAGATAGGTTAGTGTCAACAGAACACAGCATATCACTACAGCCCTGCAGATAGATAGGTTAGTGTCACCAGAACCAGTATATCACCCCAGCCTGCAGATAGATAGGTTAGTGTCGCCAGAACCAGCATATCACCCCAGCAATGCAGATAGATAGGTTAGTGTCACCAGAACATGGCATGTCAACCCAGCACTGCAGATAGATAGGTTAGTGTCAACAGAACCAGCATATCATCCCAGCCCTGCAGATAGATAGGTTAGCGTCACCAGAACCAGCATATCATCCCAGCCCTGCAGATAGATAGGTTAGTGTCACCAGAACCAGCATATCATCTCAGCCCTGCAGATAGATAGGTTAGTGTCACCAGAACACAGCATATCACTACAGCCCTGCAGATAGATAGGTTAGTGTCGCCAGAACCAGCATATCACCCCAGCCCTGCAGATAGATAGGTTAGTGTCACCAGAACCAGCATATCACCCCCTGCAGATAGATAGGTTATTGTCACCAGAACCAGCATATAACCCCAAACCTGCAGATACATAGGTTAGTGTCACCAGAACCAGCATATCACCCCAGCCCTGCAGATACATAGATTAGTGTCACCAGAACCAGCATATCACCCCAGCCCTGCAGAATGATAGGTTAGTGACACCAGAACATGGAATGTAAACCCAGCCCTGCAGATAGATAAGTTAGTGTCACCAGAACCAGCATATCACCCCCTGCAGATAGCTAGGTTAGTGTCACCAGAACCAGCATATCACCCCAGCCCTGCAGATAGAAAGGTTAGTGTCACCAGAACCAGCACATCACCCCAGCCCTGCAGATAGATAGGTTAGTGTCACCAGAACATGGCATGTCAACCCAGCCCTGCAGACAGATAGGTTAGTGTCACCAGAACATGGCATGTCAACCCAGCCCGCAGATAGATAGGTTAGTGTCACCAAAACCAGCATATCAACCCAGCACTGCAGATAGATAGGTTAGTGTCACCAGAACCAGCATATCAACCTAGCCCTGCAGATAGATAGGTTAGTGTCATCAGAGCCAAGCATATCACCCCAGTCCTGCAGATAGATAGGTTAGTATCACCAGAACCAGCATATCACCCCAGCCCTGCAGATAGATAGGAAAGGGTCACCAGAACATGACATGTCAACCCATCCTGCAGATAGATAGGTTAGTGTCAACAGAACCAGCATATCATCCCAGCCCTGCAGATAGATAGATTAGCGTCACCAGAACCAGCATATCATCCCAGCCCTGCAGATAGATAGGTTAGTGTCACCAGAACCAGCATATCATCCCAGCCCTGCAGATAGATAGGTTAGTGTCACCAGAACCAGCATATCATCTCAGCCCTGCAGATAGATAGGTTAGTGTCACCAGAACACAGCATATCTCTACAGCTCTGCAGATAGATAGGTTAGTGTCGCCAGAACCAGCATATCACCCCAGCCCTGCAGATAGATAGGTTAGTGTCACCAGAACCAGCATATCACCCCAGCCCTGCAGATAGATAGGTTAGTATCACCAGAACCAGCATATCACCCCAGCCCTGCAGATAGATAGGAAAGGGTCACCAGAACATGACATGTCAACCCATCCTGCAGATAGATAGGTTAGTGTCAACAGAACCAGCATATCATCCCAGCCCTGCAGATAGATAGATTAGCGTCACCAGAACCAGCATATCATCCCAGCCCTGCAGATAGATAGGATAGTGTCACCAGAACCAGCATATCATCCCAGCCCTGCAGATAGATAGGTTAGTGTCACCAGAACCAGCATATCATCTCAGCCCTGCAGATAGATAGGTTAGTGTCACCAGAACACAGCATATCTCTACAGCTCTGCAGATAGATAGGTTAGTGTCGCCAGAACCAGCATATCACCCCAGCCCTGCAGATAGATAGGTTAGTGTCACCAGAACCAGCATATCACCCCAGCCCTGCAGATAGAAAGGTTAGTGTCACCAGAACCAGCATATCACCACAGCCCTGCAGATAGATAGGTTAGTGTCACCAGAACCAGCATATCACCCCAGCCCTGCAGATAGATAGGTTAGTGTCACCAGAACCAGCATATCCCCAGCCCTGCAGATAGATAGGTTAGTGTCACCAGTACCAGCATATCACCCCAGCCCTGCAGATAGATAGGTTAGTGTCACCAGAACCAGCATATCACCCCAGCCCTGCAGATAGGTTAGTGTCACCAGAACCAGCATATCACCCCAGCCCTGCAGATAGATAGGTTAGTGACACCAGAACCAGCATATCACCCCCTGCAGTTAGCTAGGTTAGTGTCACCAGAACCAGCATATCACCCCAGCAATGCAGATAGATAGGTTAGTGTCACCAGAACCAGCATATCACCCCCTGCAGATAGATAGGTTAGTGTCACCGGAACCAGTATATCACCCCAGCAATGCAGATAGATAGGTTAGTGTCACCAGAACATGGCATGTCAACCCAGCACTGCAGATAGATAGGTTAGTGTCAAAAGAACCAGCATATCATCCCAGCCCTGCAGATAGATAGGTTAGCGTCACCAGAACCAGCATATCATCCCAGCCCTGCAGATAGATAGGTTAGTGTCACCAGAACCAGCATATCATCTCAGCCCTGCAGATAGATAGGTTAATGTCACCAGAGCCGAGAATATCACCCCAGCCCACAGTTAGATAGGTTAGTGTCACCAGAACCTGCATATCACCCCAGCCCTGCAGATAGATAGGTTAGTGTCACCAGAACCAGCATATCACCCCAGCAATGCAGATAGATAGGTTAGTGTCACCAGAACATGGCATGTCAACCCAGCACTGCAGATAGATAGGTTAGTGTCAAAAGAACCAGCATATCATCCCAGCCCTGCAGATAGATAGGTTAGCGTCACCAGAACCAGCATATCATCCCAGCCCTGCAGATAGATAGGTTAGTGTCACCAGAACCAGCATATCATCTCAGCCCTGCAGATAGATAGGTTAGTGTCACCAGAATACAGCATATCACTACAGCCCTGCAGATAGATAGGTTAGTGTCGCCAGAACCAGCATATCACCCCAGCCCTGCAGATAGATAGGTTAGTGTCACCAGAACCAGCATATCACCCCCTGCAGATAGATAGGTTAGTGTCACCAGAACCAGCATATAACCCCAAACCTGCAGATACATAGGTTAGTGTCACCAGAACCAGCATATCACCCCAGCCCTGCAGATACATAGATTAGTGTCACCAGAACCAGCATATCACCCCAGCCCTGCAGAATGATAGGTTAGTGACACCAGAACATGGAATGTAAACCCAGCCCTGCAGATAGATAAGTTAGTGTCACCAGAACCAGCATATCACCCCCTGCAGATAGCTAGGTTAGTGTCACCAGAACCAGCATATCACCCCAGCCCTGCAGATAGAAAGGTTAGTGTCACCAGAACCAGCACATCACCCCAGCCCTGCAGATAGATAGGTTAGTGTCACCAGAACATGGCATGTCAACCCAGCCCTGCAGACAGATAGGTTAGTTTCACCAGAACATGGCATGTCAACCCAGCCCGCAGATAGATAGGTTAGTGTCACCAAAACCAGCATATCAACCCAGCACTGCAGATAGATAGGTTAGTGTCACCAGAACCAGCATATCACCCGAGCCCTGCAGATAGATAGGTTAGTGTCACCAGAGACGAGAATATCACCCCAGCCCACAGATAAATAGGTTAGTGTCACCAGAACCTGCATATCACCCCAGCCCTGCAGAAAGATAGGTTAGTGTCACCAGAACCATTATATCACCCCAGCACTGCAGATAGATAGATTAGTGTCACCAGAACCAGCATATCACCCCAGCCCTGCAGATAGATAGGTTAGTGTCACTAGAACCATCATATCACCCCAGCCCTGCAGATAGATAGGTTAGTGTCACCAGAATATGGCATGTCAACCCAGCCCGCAGATAGATAGGTTAGTGTCACCAGAACCAGCATATCACCCCCTGCAGATAGATAGGTTAGTGTCACCGGAACCAGTATATCACCCCAGCCCTGCAGATAGATAGGTTAATGTCACCAGAGCCGAGAATATCACCCCAGCCCACAGTTAGATAGGTTAGTGTCACCAGAACCTGCATATCACCCCAGCCCTGCAGATAGATAGGTTAGTGTCACCAGAACATGGCATGTCAACCCAGCACTGCAGATAGATAGGTTAGCGTCACCAGAACCAGCATATCATCCCAGCCCTACAGATAGATAGGTTAGTGTCAACAGAACACAGCATATCACTACAGCCCTGCAGATAGATAGGTTAGTGTCACCAGAACCAGTATATCACCCCAGCCTGCAGATAGATAGGTTAGTGTCGCCAGAACCAGCATATCACCCCAGCAATGCAGATAGATAGGTTAGTGTCACCAGAACATGGCATGTCAACCCAGCACTGCAGATAGATAGGTTAGTGTCAACAGAACCAGCATATCATCCCAGCCCTGCAGATAGATAGGTTAGCGTCACCAGAACCAGCATATCATCCCAGCCCTGCAGATAGATAGGTTAGTGTCACCAGAACCAGCATATCATCTCAGCCCTGCAGATAGATAGGTTAGTGTCACCAGAACACAGCATATCACTACAGCCCTGCAGATAGATAGGTTAGTGTCGCCAGAACCAGCATATCACCCCAGCCCTGCAGATAGATAGGTTAGTGTCACCAGAACCAGCATATCACCCCCTGCAGATAGATAGGTTATTGTCACCAGAACCAGCATATAACCCCAAACCTGCAGATACATAGGTTAGTGTCACCAGAACCAGCATATCACCCCAGCCCTGCAGATACATAGATTAGTGTCACCAGAACCAGCATATCACCCCAGCCCTGCAGAATGATAGGTTAGTGACACCAGAACATGGAATGTAAACCCAGCCCTGCAGATAGATAAGTTAGTGTCACCAGAACCAGCATATCACCCCCTGCAGATAGCTAGGTTAGTGTCACCAGAACCAGCATATCACCCCAGCCCTGCAGATAGAAAGGTTAGTGTCACCAGAACCAGCACATCACCCCAGCCCTGCAGATAGATAGGTTAGTGTCACCAGAACATGGCATGTCAACCCAGCCCTGCAGACAGATAGGTTAGTGTCACCAGAACATGGCATGTCAACCCAGCCCGCAGATAGATAGGTTAGTGTCACCAAAACCAGCATATCAACCCAGCACTGCAGATAGATAGGTTAGTGTCACCAGAACCAGCATATCAACCTAGCCCTGCAGATAGATAGGTTAGTGTCATCAGAGCCAAGCATATCACCCCAGTCCTGCAGATAGATAGGTTAGTATCACCAGAACCAGCATATCACCCCAGCCCTGCAGATAGATAGGAAAGGGTCACCAGAACATGACATGTCAACCCATCCTGCAGATAGATAGGTTAGTGTCAACAGAACCAGCATATCATCCCAGCCCTGCAGATAGATAGATTAGCGTCACCAGAACCAGCATATCATCCCAGCCCTGCAGATAGATAGGTTAGTGTCACCAGAACCAGCATATCATCCCAGCCCTGCAGATAGATAGGTTAGTGTCACCAGAACCAGCATATCATCTCAGCCCTGCAGATAGATAGGTTAGTGTCACCAGAACACAGCATATCTCTACAGCTCTGCAGATAGATAGGTTAGTGTCGCCAGAACCAGCATATCACCCCAGCCCTGCAGATAGATAGGTTAGTGTCACCAGAACCAGCATATCACCCCAGCCCTGCAGATAGATAGGTTAGTATCACCAGAACCAGCATATCACCCCAGCCCTGCAGATAGATAGGAAAGGGTCACCAGAACATGACATGTCAACCCATCCTGCAGATAGATAGGTTAGTGTCAACAGAACCAGCATATCATCCCAGCCCTGCAGATAGATAGATTAGCGTCACCAGAACCAGCATATCATCCCAGCCCTGCAGATAGATAGGATAGTGTCACCAGAACCAGCATATCATCCCAGCCCTGCAGATAGATAGGTTAGTGTCACCAGAACCAGCATATCATCTCAGCCCTGCAGATAGATAGGTTAGTGTCACCAGAACACAGCATATCTCTACAGCTCTGCAGATAGATAGGTTAGTGTCGCCAGAACCAGCATATCACCCCAGCCCTGCAGATAGATAGGTTAGTGTCACCAGAACCAGCATATCACCACAGCCCTGCAGATAGATAGGTTAGTGTCACCAGAACCAGCATATCACCCCAGCCCTGCAGATAGATAGGTTAGTGTCACCAGAACCAGCATATCCCCAGCCCTGCAGATAGATAGGTTAGTGTCACCAGTACCAGCATATCACCCCAGCCCTGCAGATAGATAGGTTAGTGTCACCAGAACCAGCATATCACCCCAGCCCTGCAGATAGGTTAGTGTCACCAGAACCAGCATATCACCCCAGCCCTGCAGATAGATAGGTTAGTGACACCAGAACCAGCATATCACCCCCTGCAGTTAGCTAGGTTAGTGTCACCAGAACCAGCATATCACCCCAGCAATGCAGATAGAAAGGTTAGTGTCACCAGAACCAGCACATCACCCCAGCCCTGCAGATATAGGTTAGTGTCACCAGAACATGGCATGTCAACCCAGCCCTGCAGATAGATAGGTTATGGTCACCTGAATCTGACAGTCTTTTCTCCTTGTGAATCGCTGCCTCTGTTGGTTAGACATGGCTGTTTTTGTCAGTATGTACATGACCTCTTTGGGGCTACGAGGGCAACATCATTGCAATAATAAGGTAAGCAGCAACGCCTCACTTGCATATTGATAAAAACAGTTTTATCTCGGCAACAGAGGGAGCAATTCATATGGAGGAAACACTGTCTGATTCAGGTGACCCTAACCTATCTATCTGCAGGGCTAGGTTGATGTTTTGGATCATAGACTCCCTTTAAGCCACGCCACTTTATGGTAAATAATGCTCCTTGTCAAATGAGTCTAAAAAATTGTTCAAAATCATCCAGGAGACATAGCCATAAAATGGACCCCTAAAATTCTCTAAATTGACTTGAGTACTAAGGAGCTATATATGGGTTTCACATGAAGTTGTAAATAAAGCTGTAGCACTAGTGGTTGTGATTGCATTTTTGTGAGAAATATTGTTACATTGTTAAATGGGTGTTCTATTGTATGTGCCGCGTATTGTGTGCTGCACCCATACAATCTAAGGAGGACAGAGGGGTGAATAAATTGGGGCAGAGCTACTAATAAGAATACACCATGTGGGCCAGTAAAGGGGGTGGTATACTGTGTGGAGGCGAGTAAAGGGGGGATTTTACCATGTGGGGGCCAGTAAAAGGGGCAGTATATTGCTCCACAAGCTACCCCTTGACCTCCTACTTACCCTCCACAAGGTATATTGCTTCTACACAGTAAATACCCTCTTTACTGGCCCACCCACATAGTATAATTCTCCTTTATTGGCCACATGCAGTAAGTACCCCCTATAGTGACTTTAAGCTGCTACCTATGGGGTTCACGACCTTAGGAGTTCAGGTTTGCTCCCCTTTTTTTTTATTAAATAGGTAGTTTACTCCCGCAGGTAAAGGCTGCAATTTACTTACTGATTCTTGCTCCTTCCCACGGCCGCCTTGAATAGCGTCAGCAATGTCATGACATTGTTCATCGTCAGCAACATGAAGTGGGACACACTGGGTGGGGGGGCTAGAGGGGGGGTGTAAGAGACAGCCACTGTTGCCCTAAGTTTTATTTTTTTTTATAAATTTTTTTTGTTGTATGTTTTTTTTTTTTTTTCTTTTTTTAAAACGCCCTTTTTTTTTTTTTTTTTATGGTGATGCTGGAGTGACTCACCCCCCCTTTTATGTCAGCCTGCCTGTTCTGCAGACAGAATGTGAGCAGAGAAGCAGGAAGTGACGAGACAGAGAGCAGCAGCCTACTTAGCAAGTGTTGTATTGAACTGGTGTGGAGATTTTTCTGTACAGCTAAGCTGTATCTTGGTCCAGAGACAAACAGAGTGTAAAGAGACAACAGGACTAGTGAGTCCACGTGAAAGGAACTGTACTCAGTGGCTGATCAGTGAGACTGACATTCTGACTGTGTATATGGATACCACAGATAGAGACTCGCAGTGCTGTTGATGTACTGGACAGCACCTGCTAAACCCCGGCTTACATCCCAGCTCAGTGTATGGATTCGGCAGGACTGTCAGTGTGCTGAGTGGAATCTGCTGTTGGATTACATTGCATTCATTGGGTTTCCCTGTTAAAGAGGACTTCATTTCTCCCAAGATCCTGATAACAGTGAGGAGAGGACGTTTCACTATAAAAGAAAGGAACGACTTTGGGCCCCACCGCGCGCTTCTACAGACTGTAAGCGGTCCACCTGGACCACTGGGGAAAAGGGGGTGCACCCAAATGTGATGTCAGGGTCAGTTAGGGATAGTTTTGAGTATATTGTTCATTCAGTGTCCATACTGCAGAATTGGACAGAGTAAAAGTAGAAACCATTGCAGAATTTGCCTTGAAATTGTTCATGCTATATTGTATATTTTGCTTGTCTTTATCCCTGTCATTTTACCTTCAAATAGCCTTTATTAACTTATAGTAAATATATATTCTTTTCTTGAACTACCGCGTGTGCGTTCATTTCTGGTTGCGGAGACCAAACCACCTGCCTTGCTCTCGGTTCACAAATTGGCGTAGTCGGCAGGATCCGCTTACCAGAATGGACGGTGACGCACCCGTTCGGGAGAATGGTGCTGGAGGAAGAATGCCAGCAGGGGCTATAATGAGTCAGTTAGCTAAATTTGATGGCAATAATATGTCAGTGAGTATGTGGGTGGAACAGATACGAATGATACAGCGAATGTACCAGACCGCACCAGAAGTACTAGTAGAGCTAGCAATATTGACATTACAAGGGGATGCTAAGACCACGGTGATATTGAGGCCATTTGAACAAAGGCAGACATTTGAGCAAGTAGTCCAGATTCTAGAAACCATTTATGGAGAAACTGCATTGCTGGGGTCTCTGCAGGCTCGGTTCTTCCAGAGGGTACAACAGGAGAATGAAAGCCTTCCCCAATATGCAAATGCCCTACAAGAACTGCTCCGAGATATTCAAGTGAAGGAAAGAGGGGGCTCGCCAGCCTTCTGTAACCCTGATCGGACTCTCCGTGACCAGTTTGTCCTGGGGATACGTGACGGCAGTTTAACTGTGACTATGCAGGATTTTATACGACGAGAGACTGATGCTAAATTCCATGATGTACAGGTAGAGGCCATCTCCCGTTCCAATAGTATGTTCCCGAAGCCCCAGACCGCAGTTGGAGTTACTTTGTCACAGGGGGCTAGTTCTGGCTCAGAGACAGTAGAAAAGGGGACGGTTAAAGAAATTCTCACAGTAATGCAGAAACTGCAAGAGCAAATGGAACACTTGCACACCCGTTGTGATGAACATTCTATGAAAATTGCAGACTTCCAGAAAACTGGAGGTGAAAGGGTGAGCCGTCCATACCCAGAAAATCAGAATCACCCACCACCCCGCTGGAGGGATGAGGATAGGACCTACCGAAGGGGTCCAAATCAGTTAATGCAGTGCTCAGGAGAAATCGAAGGGGCCCAAACAGATGGCCAAAACGACGGGAGATACGCTGCTGGGAGTGTGGATGGATGGGCCACGTTGCTGCTAGATGTCCAGAGCAGCGACAAACTTATGAGAGACCGCCGTTAAACTGAAGTCCCCTGCTGCTGTAGGGCGTGTAGTAGGGGAGACTGACAAGGAGACTATGTGGGGAGAATGCCCTAATGATGACCTGATCGCTGCAAGTCCTGTTATACAGGTGGAAATGGAGGGTATTCCGGTTACCGGGATGATTGACACGGGTTCCCAAGTAACGACCTTGAGTAGAGACTGTTATGAACGGTACTTCCAGCAACATGTGAAATATGATCCCCATACATTCGTACGAGTGGTCGCAGCTAACCAGTTACCAGTTCCAGTCGTGGGAGTGGCCTGGATGAATGTCCGGGTATGTGGCCAAGATCTGGGTAGGAAAGGCATTGTGGTGGTACAGGAGTCACATGAAGTAAAGGTCCCTGTCATTTTGGGGATGAATGTGTTAAAAGAATTAGATCAGATCCTCTTTGAAAAGAAAGGTCACGGTTATTGGAAAGAAACCACCACCCATCGGCCTACTCAAACAGCTTTCCAGCGGCTGATCCGGACATGTGGCTTACAGAAAAGTTCGGATGCGCAGCGTCCTCTGGCTCGAATTTCAGTTCCTTTGCATACAAAAGTTACACTGCCACCCAGTCGGGAGACAATAGTGTCTATGCCCGTAGGCACCTGTCGGAAACTAGAGGGCATAACTGTGTTGGTAGAACCACTGCAGGCAGCCGAAGGAGGTGTTGATCCGCTAGTGGCCCGTTCCTTGGCAATAGTTCGCAATGGAAGAGTACCACTTCGATGTGTAAACACTCAGGACCAGAGTGTGGACCTGACCCCAGGGAGGCAGCTGGCTAACATCTATGTGACTCCGGAGGAAGTAAGGAAAGTAACTCCAATGCAGCTGAAGCCGACTGAAAGGGATGAGTGGACCGTAACTGTGTCCATGGGAGAAGATGAGGAACCCACCTCTGAATGGAATGGCCGTGCAATTCGAGAACAGATGAAGATGGATGCAAGTTCATGTTCTCTGGAATGTGTGCAGAAGGTAGATGAACTGTTGTGGGAGAACCGAGCCGCCTTTTCACGGTATGCTGAAGATTTTGGATGTACCACAGGGATCTACCATGAGATTCCCACAGGAGACACCCCTCCAATTAGAGAGCGCTACCGACAAATTCCTCCACAGTTGTATCAGGAAGTAAAAGAACTGTTAGCTAAGATGCTACAGGGTGGGATCATCCAAGAAAGCCAGAGTCCCTGGGCAGCTCCTGTGGTGTTAGTAAGAAAAAAAGATGGGTCCATCCGATTTTGCGTAGACTATCGGAAGTTAAACGCTTGCACCGTACGAGATTCCTACCCCTTGCCACGGATTGAGGAGTCCCTCTCAGCGCTGGGGAGAGCCCGGTACTTCTCCTCACTAGATCTGGCTAGTGGGTATTGGCAGGTGCCGATGGCCACAAAAGACAAGGAGAAGACGGCATTCATCTTGCCCATGGGACTATACGAATTTAACCGGATGCCCTTCGGGTTGACAAATGCACCCGGAATGTTTCAGCGGTTGATGGAGAAATGTCTCGGTGACTTCAACTTTGAGTTCACTCTCATCTACTTGGATGACATTATAGTGTATTCTGCGACCTTTGAAGACCATCTCCACCAGTTGGGGCAAGTATTTCGAAGATTGCGGGAACATGGGCTCAAATTGAAACCCAGTAAATGTCGGTTGTTCCAATCTGAAATTGATTACTTGGGTCACCGCGTATCAGGAGAAGGGGTGAGACCATCAAGAGACAAGATAGCGGCTGTTCAAGATTGGCCAATACCGACTACCCTGCGAGAAGTGAGGGCGTTCCTTGGAGTAGCCGGTTACTATCGACGGTTTATTAAGGATTTCGCCAAGGTAGCAGCACCACTTAATGCTCTCCTACGAGGCACATCCGGTGGTCCAAAGAACCGGTCCGTGAAGTGGGGACCTGAACAGGAACAAGCCTTCCAGGCATTAAAGGATGCACTGACAACAGCCCCAATCTTGGCATATGCTGATTACCACTTGCCGTTCCAGCTGTATACGGATGCAAGCCTGTATGGTCTTGGAGCAGTGCTTTCCCAGCTTCAGGATGGCCAGGAGAGGGTCATAGCGTACGGCAGCCGGTCTTTGAGAGATTCTGAAAGAAACCCCGAGAATTATAGTTCATTTAAGTTGGAGCTGTTGGCACTGGTATGGGCCATGACCGAGAAATTCTCTGAATATTTGACCGGTGCTGAAGTTTTAGTACTGACTGACAACAACCCACTAGCTCACCTGGAAAATGCCAAGCTCGGGGCGTTAGAGCAGAGGTGGATAGCCCGAATGACTAAGTTCAATTACCGCATTAAGTATCGGTCCAAGACAGAGAACCAGAATGCTGACGGGCTTTCTAGGGTAACCGCCCAGACCCCCACAGTAGACGTGGATCATGAGTTGGAGCATGTGGAGGTGCCCGACTTCAGCAGATTTTCACAGGCCTTGGCCGCCGCTAATCAGTTTGAGTTGGAGGGGACTGAAACGGCTCCTTTCTTTGGTCCCTCACGACAGGAATGGGCACAGATACAACAGACCCATGAGGGGCTGGCACAGATGATCAAGTGTGTTGAGAAAGGCCAGAAGCCCTGTAGAGAGGAAAGAGAACGACTGACACGTGAGATATTATCTGTTCTGAGTCAGTGGGAAAAGTTGGAGATGAAAAATGGAGTGCTATGCCGAAAGGTCTATTTACCTTCTGAGATCGACATTCGATACCAAATTGTGGTGCCTAGTGAACTGGCTCGCTCGTTGGCAGTTGAGGCTCATAATAAGAATGGACATTTTGGTCATGAGAAGACCTTTCGTTGGTTACAGCGACTGATTTACTGCCCTGGTCTTCGTCAAATGGTCGAAGAAGTATGCCGCAGCTGTCGAACTTGTGAGATCCATAAGGCAATAGAACAGAGAGCTCCCCTGCAAACCATCGTGACCCAGGAACCTTTAGAAATCGTCATGATAGACTATCTAATGGTGGGCCCATCCAATAGCGGACACCAGTATTGCCTCGTAATGGTGGATCACTTCACCAAATTTGCGGTGGTAACCGCCACCAAGGACCAGACAGCTGAGTCAGCAGCTCGTGCTCTGTGCCAAGATTTCATTCGAGTATATGGGTGCCCTAAACGCATCCACTCCGACCAGGGTGCCTGCTTTGAGGGACACGTAATGAAAGAAGTTCAACTTATCTACGGGATAAAGAAGTCGCACACGACTCCATACCACCCTCAGGGAAATGGGGCCTGTGAAAGATTCAACAGAACTCTGCTACAGATGCTGCGGACTCTGGAGGAAGACAAGAAGTTACAGTGGCCTCAGTTCTTGTCTGAAATGGTGTGGGCCTATAACAATCAGGTCCATTCTACAACGGGGTACTCTCCTTATACACTTCTCTTTGGGCGGTCTGGGCGAAGTGTAGGAGAATTACAGTTGGATGATGTGGATGGGTTCCCTCCGAGGGATCCAACCTCTTGGGTGCGGGCGCACCGGCAGAGACTTGAGACGATCCATCGATTGGTGCGGCAGCGCCTGCAAGAACATCCCCATCCTGATAAGACCCCAGTGCAAGAAGCACCATTGCAACCAGGCGACCTGGTGCTAGTTCGTATCAAGAAACCCCAAGGGAAATTGGAAAGCCGATGGGAGGCTTTGCCGTATCGTGTTGTTGGCCGCAAGTATGCGAATGGGCCAGTGTACCAGGTCCAGAAAGAAGGAACTGATTGTGTTCGAGTACTTCACCGAAATATGTTGCGCCTGTGTCATTCTGAAGGGACAAATCATGATGGGCTTGCCAATGTGAATGAGCTCCCACAGTCAGAGAATGGAGGTGCGGAATGGGCCTCAGACGAGGAGGATGATTGTTGGCCGATCCCTGCTCCTGGGGATGTTCCACCTGTGACTACTGTATCTCCGGCCTGTGCCCCCTCTGGTGCGGAATCCGCTGGTCCTTCTCAGCCCATAGCTGCAGCACCCCATAATATACCACCGGTCCTCAGACGGACCACTAGGCCAAATGCTGGTATTCCCCCTGTTCGGTATGCGCAGGATGAGTTTGTTTGGCCTGCCATACATCGGTATACTACCACCCTGTGCATAAAAGTACAACCCTCTGGATATACAATCATAGGCAGGGACTGCCAATCTTAAAGTGGGGGGGGAATATGTAAGAGACAGCCAATGTTGTCCTAAGCTTTATTTGTCTGTATAAACTGTTAATGTTGAATGTATTTCTGTGATTCTGTTCCTTTAAGACAGCAGCCATTGTAATTGTGACATGATGCTGGAGTGGACCCCCCCCCCTTTTATGTCAGCTTGCCTGTTCTGCAGACAGAATGTGAGCAGAGAAGCAGGAAGTGACGAGACAGAGAGCAGCAGCCATCTTAGCAAGTGTTGTATTGAACTGGTGTGGAGATTTTTCTGTACAGCTAAGCTGTATCTTGGTCCAGAGACAAACAGAGTGTAAAGAGACAACAGGACTAGTGAGTCCACGTGAAAGGAACTGTACTCAGTGGCTGATCAGTGAGACTGACATTCTGACTGTGTATATGGATACCACAGATAGAGACTCGCAGTGCTGTTGATGTACTGGACAGCACCTGCTAAACCCCGGCTTACATCCCAGCTCAGTGTATGGATTCGGCAGGACTGTCAGTGTGCTGAGTGGAATCTGCTGTTGGATTACATTGCATTCATTGGGTTTCCCTGTTAAAGAGGACTTCATTTCTCCCAAGATCCTGATAACAGTGAGGAGAGGACGTTTCACTATAAAAGAAAGGAACGACTTTGGGCCCCACCGCGCGCTTCTACAGACTGTAAGCGGTCCACCTGGACCACTGGGGAAAAGGGGGTGCACCCAAATGTGATGTCAGGGTCAGTTAGGGATAGTTTTGAGTATATTGTTCATTCAGTGTCCATACTGCAGAATTGGACAGAGTAAAAGTAGAAACCATTGCAGAATTTGCCTTGAAATTGTTCATGCTATATTGTATATTTTGCTTGTCTTTATCCCTGTCATTTTACCTTCAAATAGCCTTTATTAACTTATAGTAAATATATATTCTTTTCTTGAACTACCGCGTGTGCGTTCATTTCTGGTTGCGGAGACCAAACCACCTGCCTTGCTCTCGGTTCACAGAAGCATAGGCAGAGGCCGTTGGGGTAAGTGGCAGCCGTTACCCGCTGGAGTAATCCCCAAATACCCTCTACTTGGTTCCTCTTCTTTTTCCTCCCACTTTTTGTGGGGAAATAAACCGAACTAATTAAAGGGGGGGGTGGGGGTGGGGGTGGGGTTGGGCCACCCTGGGTTTTTTTTTATTAATATCTTTTTTTCAAACTTTCTAAATTTTCTTTTTTTTTTTTTTTTTTTTTTTTTTTATGGGGGAAGAGGAGGGGAGGAAAAAAATCTCCTCTCCTCACACCCCACTCTCTTTTTTTTTTTTTTTTTCTTTTTTTTGTTATTTTTTTTTGCCAGTGGGGTTTGTTAATCAGGACTCTGTCGCGAAAACTCCTTGACAAGAGGCTCTTGTTGACTCCTTTCCAGAGATTGCCCAAGCCAGGATCTGGGGGTTGGTTTGAGACTTTTGAATTCCAACAGCATCTCCTCGAAGCTTTGGGGCTTGTCTTGGCGCTGCTTTCATGGGAAACTGTATGTGAGGGACAACCTGAAGTGTAGAATCTATGAGGAAAGGGGTTGCCCCTGGGAAGACTGTGGCAACGTGATGGAAAGCATGGAGCACTTCTTGATTCATTGTCCCTTTACGAATTAGGTGTACAACAGGGTGGGTTCTTCCATCAGTTGGCCCAGGTTGCCTGGACTCTCTTATGTTGAGTGGGCCTATGGAGCATTCAGAAACCTGGGTGCTCGGGACCGATGCACTTTATTCTTCGTTAGCCTAGTGGTTAGGTACTACACATGGAATGCACGGTGTCTAGTATAGATGCAAAAAACCCTCCTGTTGGATGAGGTGGTTAGGAACATACTTGGTGACTTGGTGAAGGTGTGCTCTCTGCAGTATGACAAGTTGGGTATGGAGAAGGCCTCTTTGGAGGGGGTTCTCCTTTACTGTACCTTAGCCTGTCATCTCCACTGTAGATTTTTTTTTTTGGTCATTATATTAGGATGTAGCGTTTGCAAGTGTCAAACTTGGGCTTTGTGTTTGTTTTGTTGATATGACATCATTGTTAAACCATTAGAGGGTGTATACCGTTATACATGGATATAGGAGTTAGGTAGAGAGAGGAGAGGATGATTCTGGATTCTGGATTTCTTGGTCTGGTCTGGACTTGTCACAGACTTTGGAAGTTAGACCAGTGCCAGGATTGGGTATGGGCATGGGATTTAGTTCAGAAATAAAAAAAAAAAATTGGGCTTTGTGTGATGTGTTTTGGTGTCACTAGATGTTTACCCTTTTGTATATAGGTGTATATAGTGTATACAAGGGTATAGCAGTCTGGTGGGGAGGGGGGATTTACTGTGTTGGTCTGGACCTGTCTTTAAAGGGGTTGTCTGTGATAAATTAATCTTTATAATCTAAGCTAAACATCCTACCCCCACATACCTTCTAAATTACTTGCTGTACCAAAAATCTATAATTACCTAGATCGCCACGGTCATCATGTGACCGCCCCATGTACATTTTCCGATTTTCCAGTGACGTTCCGTTTCCCATCATACTTATCTGTCTTTTGGTCCTGATCTTCAGGGCACGAGACATCACTTCATCTGGGTGGCTGACACCTCTTCTTGATGTCTGCCAGCTGCCCACACCTACGCAATATAGCCGGGGTGCCAGCTACTGCGGCAGCCGGGGAGATGTCCAGATGAAGTGATGTCCGTCCCGTACCCCGAAGGTCCTGTCTGGAAGACAGGTAAGTATGATGGGGTGGAGGTGGGGTTGAATTAGTTATGAAGGGCTAGTAGTGGGCAGGTTAGGAAAACAAGGAGGGGGGTGTGAGTGAGAAAGGGAGGAAAGGAGTAAAAAATGGAGGTGGTGTGAGTCATCATGGTAGTTGTAGGAAAACAGAACAAGAAGATGCCCATGTTATCAAATGCAGAAGATGCCAGGAGCTCACAGCGAAACCCAGAAATCACTCAAAACTCTGCTAAAGATATTTGGGTGCCGTTATTAACCTATTAATAGCACTAACAGACCTTTTCTGAAAAATTATTTTTTGCCTGGAAAACCCCTTTAAGGATAGATTTACTTGACCAAGTTTCACCCATGACACAGTAATAAAACAGAATAAACATTATGGCAGAGAGGGACTCAGTAACAGTATAGTGGTCTATAAGAGTCCCTGCCTTTCAGCAGCATATTGTCATGTACTATTATCTCTACAAGACAGTACATGCTAGAAGTCCGTCTCCCACCATGATGTTCAGGCTGGTAAATCCGGCCAACACACGGAACAAGTGTCACGACCAACTTACAGACATTAGACCCGTGCACATGGGCACCTGGATCAGACAGTTTTTGCTGCATTTTTTCTTCCCCTATTAAATATATAGGGAAACTACTTCTGCAGCTAAAAATAAGATGCTGCATTTTTCGAAAAAGCTTTTCTGGAACTTTTTTTTTTTCTCACAAGGTGTAGATGAGTTTAAGCCAAATCTCATGGACTTTGCTGGTATTGTACAATGGAGCGTTAGTTTTGTGTTCGTGTGTGCCGCAGTCTCATTGGGTTCTTTTTGTTGCAGGTGATAATTTGCCAGGTAACACATGGGTGTATATTTTAGTTGGCGTCCTTCTTCTCCTCATTATTTTATGTATTGTAGTCATCATCATCTTAATGAAAAAAGGTAAGAACACAGACCTACAGCCGAACATCTGGCATATGCTATACTGTATACAGTTTTGCTGAAAGATCTTATGATTTTTCCTCCAGACTTGTCAACTCTAGTTTTGACTATATTTAGACTTCCTTTGCCAGCCAGTGATATGCGTTTCATCTGGTGTGGGGTAGAGGGGGTGCAGCATTAGAACCTAAATACATAATAAGTACCCAAGATGTGTTGCACTAGTCCAATAGATGGACGTCATACTTACCCGATACACTCCAATATCTTGTTCAGCTACAGACATCACTGCGCTGGTTCTTGGTACTGCCCATACAAGGTTCTAATGTACTGTATAGAGATGGTCTGGGCTGGGGTGTGACTATGTTTAGAGTATATTTAGAAGATCTGTGGTCTGATATTAATATATCATATCATATAGTATAGGTGTATAAATAGCCATTCATTTTTATATAAGCCTTTTCCCTTAAAAAAGCCAATCCCCTATTTTCGGCAATCACTTGCTCAAGTATTACTCTATAAAGAACTCCCTCAGGTCGATATATCAGCTCATCCTGTAGTTAGTACAAATCTCCAAAGAATGTCCTCTCTGATTTCTTAGTTTCCATAATTTAAGAACTGGACTGTAAAAAAACACCAGGTACAAAGAGAGAAGTTGGAATGTAGAAATGGTACTAAGTCTGTGAGCCAACATGACCCAAGAAATGCTGCACTTGAAAGATCACCAGAAAAGAGAGCTATGAGTCTGCCACTCCTCCTATGGGGCGATACAGACAGAAGGGAGCTATGAGTCTGCCACTCCTCCTATGGGGCGATACAGACAGAAGGGAGCTATGAGTCTGCTCCTCCTCCTATAGGGTGATACAGACAGAAGGGAGCTATGAGTCTGCTCCTCCTCCTATAGGGTGATACACACAGAAGGGAGCTATGAGTCTGCCCCTCCTCCTATAGGGCGATACAGACAGAAGGGAGCTATGAGTCTGCCCCTCCTCCTATAGGACGATACAGACAGAAGGGAGCTATGAGTCTGCTCCTCCTCCTATAGGGTGCTACAGACAGAAGGGAGCTATGAGTCTGCTCCTCCTCCTATAGGGCGATACAGACAGAAGGGAGCTATGAGTCTGCCCCTCCTCCTATAGGGCGATACAGACAGAAGGGAGCTATAAGTCTGTCCCTCCTCCTATAGGGTGATACAGACAGAAGGGAGCTATGAGTCTGCCCCTCCTCCTATAGCGTGATACAGACAGAAGGGAGCTATGAGTCTGATCCTCCTCCTATAGGGTGATACAGACAGAAGGGAGCTATGAGTCTGCTCCTCCTCCTATAGGGTGATACAGACAGAAGGGAGCTATGAGTCTGTTCCTCCTCCTATAGGGTGATACAGACAGAACGGAGCTATGAGTCTGCCCCTCCTCCTATAGGGCGATACAGACAGAAGGGAGCTATGAGTCTGCCCCTCCTCCTATAGGGTGATACAGACAGAAGGGAGCTATGAGTCTACTCCTCCTCCTATAGGGTGATACAGACAGAACGGAGCTATGAGTCTGCCCCTCCTCCTATAGGGTGATACAGAAGGGAGCTATGAGTCTGCTCCTTCTCCTATAGGGTGAAACAGACAGAAGGGAGCTATGAGTCTGCCCCTCCTCCTATAGGGTGATAGAGACAGAAGGGAGCTATGAGTCTGCCCCCTCCTCCTATAGGGCGATACAGACAGAAGGGAGCTATGAGTCTGCCCCTCCTCCTATACGGTGATAGAGACAGAAGGGAGCTATGAGTCTGCTCCTCCTCCAATAGGGTGATACAGACAGAAGGGAGCTATGAGTCTGCCCCTCCTCCTATAGGGTGATACAGAGAGAAGGGAGCTATAAGTCCGCTCCTCCTCCTATAGGGTGATACAGACGGAAGGGAGCTTTGAGTTTGCCCCTCCTCCTATAGGGTGATACAGACAGAAGGGAGCTATGACTCTGCTCCTCCTCCTATAGGCTGATACAGACAGAAGGGAGCTATGAGTCTGCTCCTCCTCCTATAGGGTGATACAGACAGAAGGGAGCTATGAGTCTGCTCCTCCTCCTATAGGCTGATACAGACGGAAGGGAGCTATGAGTCTGCCCCTCCTCCTATAGGGCGATACAGACAGAGGGGAGCTATGAGTCTCTTCCTCCTCCTATAGGGTGATACAGACAGCAGGGAGCTATGAGTCTGCCGCTCCTCCTATAGGGTGATACAGACAGAAGAGAGCTATGAGTCTGCCCCTCCTCCTATAGGGTAATACAGACAGAAGGGAGCTATGAGTCTGCTCCTCCTCCTATAGGGTGATACAGACAGCAGGGAGCTATGAGTCTGCTCCTCCTCCTATAGGGTGATACAGACAGAAGGGAGCTATGAGTCTGCCCCTCCTCCTATAGGGTGATAGAGACAGAAGGGAGCTATGAGTCTGCCCCTCCTCCTATATGGCGATACAGACAGAAGGGAGCTATGAGTCTGCCCCTCCTCCTATAGGGCGATACAGACAGAAGGGAGCTATGAGTCTGCTCCTCCTCCTATAGGGTGATACAGACAGAAGGGCACTATGAGTCTGCCTCTCCTCCTATAGGGTGATACAGACAGAAGGGAGCTATGAGTCTACCCCTCCTCCTATAGGGTGATACAGACAGAAGGGAGCTATGAGTTTGCCCCTCCTCCTATAGGGTGATACAGAAGGGAGCTATGAGTCTGCTCCTCCTATAGGGTGCTACAGACAGAAGGGAGCTATGAGTCTGCTCCTCCTCCTATAGGGTGAAACAGACAGAAGGGAGCTATGAGTCTGCCCCTCCTCCTATGGGGCGATACAGACAGAAGGGAGCTATGAGTCTGCTCCTCCTCCTATAGGGTGATACAGACAGAAGGGATCTATGAATATGCCCCTCCTCCTATAGGGTGATACAGATAGAAGGGATCTATGAGTCTGCCCCTCCTCCTATATGGTGATACAGACAGAAGGGAGCTATGAGTCTGCTCCTCCTCCTATAGGGTGATACAGACAGAAGGGAGCTATGAGTCTGCCCCTCCTCCTATAGGGTGATAGAGACAGAAGGGAGCTATGAGTCTGCTCCTCCTCCTATAGGGTGATACAGACAGAAGGGAGCTATGAGTCTGCCCCTCCTCCTATAGGGTAATACAGACAGAAGGGATCTATGAGTCTGCCCCTCCTCCTATAGGGTGATACAGACAGAAGGGAGCTATGAGTCTGCTCCTCCTCCTATAGGGTGATACAGACAGAAGGGAGCTATGAGTCTGCCCCTCCTCCTATAGGGCGATACAGAGAGAAGGGAGCTTTGAGTCTGCTCCTCCTCCTGTAGGGTGATACCGACGGGAGGGAGCTTTGAGTCTGCTCCTCCTCCTGTAGGGTGATACAGACAGAAGGGAGCTATGAGTCTGTCCCTCCTCCTATAGGGCGATACAGAGAGAAGGGAGCTATGAGTCTGCTCCTCCTCCTATAGGGTGATACAGAAGGGAGCTATGAGTCTGCTCCTCCTCCTATAGGCTGATACAGACAGAAGGGAGCTATGAGTCTGCCCCTCCTCCTCCTATAGGGTGATACAGACAGAAGGGAGCTATGAGTCTGCCCCCTCCTCCTATAGGGTGAAACAGACAGAAGGGAGCTATGAGTCTGCCCCTCCTCCTATAGGGTGATACAGACAGAAGGGAGCTATGAGTCTGCCCCTCCTCCTATAGGGTGATACAGACAGAAGGGAGCTATGAGTCTTCTCCTCCTCCTATAGGGTGATACAGACAGAACGAAGCTATGTCTGCCCCTCCTCCTATAGGGCGATACAGACAGAAGGGAGCTATGAGTCTGCTCCTCCTCCTATAGGATGATACAGACAGAAGGGAGCTATGAGTCTGCCCCTCCTCCTATAGAGTGATACAGACAGAAGGGAGCTATGAGTCTGCTCCTCCTCCTATAGGGTGATACAGACAGAAGGGAGCTATGAGTCTGTTCCTCCTCCTATAGGGTGATACAGACAGAACGGAGCTATGAGTCTGCCCCTCCTCCTATAGGGCGATACAGACAGAAGGGAGCTATGAGTCTGCCCCTCCTCCTATAGGGTGATACAGACAGAAGGGAGCTATGAGTCTACTCCTCCTCCTATAGGGTGATACAGACAGAACGGAGCTATGAGTCTGCCCCTCCTCCTATAGGGTGATACAGAAGGGAGCTATGAGTCTGCTCCTCCTCCTATAGGGTGAAACAGACAGAAGGGAGCTATGAGTCTGCCCCTCCTCCTATAGGGTGATAGAGACAGAAGGGAGCTATGAGTCTGCCCCTCCTCCTATACGGTGATAGAGACAGAAGGGACCTATGAGCCTGCTCCTCCTCCTATAGGGTGCATACAGACAGAAGGGAGCTATGAGTCTGCCCCTCCTCCTATAGGGTGATACAGACAGAAGGGAGCTATGAGTCTGCTCCTCCTCCAATAGGGTGATACAGACAGAAGGGAGCTATGAGTCTGCCCCTCCTCCTATAGGGTGATACAGAGAGAAGGGAGCTATAAGTCCGCTCCTCCTCCTATAGGGTGATACAGACGGAAGGGAGCTTTGAGTTTGCCCCTCCTCCTATAGGGTGATACAGACAGAAGGGAGCTATGACTCTGCTCCTCCTCCTATAGGCTGATACAGACAGAAGGGAGCTATGAGTCTGCTCCTCCTCCTATAGGGTGATACAGACAGAAGGGAGCTATGAGTCTGCTCCTCCTCCTATAGGCTGATACAGACGGAAGGGAGCTATGAGTCTGCCCCTCCTCCTATAGGGCGATACAGACAGAGGGGAGCTATGAGTCTCTTCCTCCTCCTATAGGGTGATACATACAGCAGGGAGCTATGAGTCTGCTCCTCCTCCTATAGGGTGATACAGACAGAAGGGAGCTATGAGTCTGCCCCTCCTCCTATAGGGTGATAGAGACAGAAGGGAGCTATGAGTCTGCCCCTCCTCCTATAGGGTGATAGAGACAGAAGGGAGCTATGAGTCTGCCCCTCCTCCTATATGGCGATACAGACAGAAGGGAGCTATGAGTCTGCCCCTCCTCCTATAGGGTGATACAGACAGAAGGGAGCTATGAGTCTGCTTCTCCTCCTATAGGGTGATACAGACAGAAGGGAGCTATGAGTCTGCCCCTCCTCCTATAGAGTGATACAGACAGAAGGGAGCTATGAGTCTGCTCCTCCTCCTATAGGGTGATACAGACAGAAGGGAGCTATGAGTCTGCTCCTCCTCCTATAGGGTGATACAGACAGAAGGGAGCTATGAGTCTGCTCCTCCTCCTATAGGGTGATACAGACAGAAGGGAGCTGTGAGTCTGCCCCTCCTCCTATATGGCGATACAGAGAGAAGGGAGCTATGAGTCTGCCTCTCCTCCTATAGAGTGATACAGACAGAAGGGAGCTATGAGTCTGCTTCTCCTCCTATAGGGTGATACAGACAGAAGGGAGCTATGAGTCTGCCCCTCCTCCTATAGAGTGATACAGACAGAAGGGAGCTATGAGTCTGCCCCTCCTCCTATAGGGCGATACAGACAGAAGGGAGCTATGAGTCTGCCCCTCCTCCTATAGGGTGTATACAGACAGAAGGGAGCTATGAGTCTGTTCCTCCTCCTATAGGGTGATACAGACAGAAGGGAGCTATGAGTCTGCCCCTCCTCCTATAGGGTGATACAGACAGAAGGAAGCTATGAGTCTGCCCCTCCTCCTATAGGGTGATACAGACAGAAGGGAGCTATGAGTCTGCTCCTCCTCCTATAGGGTTATACAGACAGAATGGAGCTATGTCTGCCCCTCCTCCTATAGGGTGATACAGACAGAAGGGAGCTATGAGTCTACGCCTCCTCCTATAGGGTGATACAGACAGAAGGGAGCTATGAGTTTGCCCCTCCTCCTATAGGGTGATACAGAAGGGAGCTATGAGTCTGCTCCTCCTATAGGGTGCTACAGACAGAAGGGAGCTATGAGTCTGCTCCTCCTCCTATAGGGTGAAACAGACAGAAGGGAGCTATGAGTCTGCCCCTCCTCCTATGGGGCGATACAGACAGAAGGGAGCTATGAGTCTGCTCCTCCTCCTATAGGGTGATACAGACAGAAGGGATCTATGAATATGCCCCTCCTCCTATAGGGTGATACAGATAGAAGGGATCTATGAGTCTGCCCCTCCTCCTATATGGTGATACAGACAGTAGGGAGCTATGAGTCTGCTCCTCCTCCTATAGGGTGATACAGACAGAAGGGAGCTATGAGTCTGCCCCTCCTCCTATAGGGTGATAGAGACAGAAGGGAGCTATGAGTCTGCTCCTCCTCCTATAGGGTGATACAGACAGAAGGGAGCTATGAGTCTGCCCCTCCTCCTATAGGGTAATACAGACAGAAGGGATCTATGAGTCTGCCCCTCCTCCTATAGGGTGATACAGACAGAAGGGAGCTATGAGTCTGCTCCTCCTCCTATAGGGTGATACAGACAGAAGGGAGCTATGAGTCTGCCCCTCCTCCTATAGGGCGATACAGAGAGAAGGGAGCTTTGAGTCTGCTCCTCCTCCTGTAGGGTGATACAGACGGGAGGGAGCTTTGAGTCTGCTCCTCCTCCTGTAGGGTGATACAGACAGAAGGGAGCTATGAGTCTGTCCCTCCTCCTATAGGGCGATACAGAGAGAAGGGAGCTATGAGTCTGCCCCTCCTCCTATAGGGTGATACAGAAGGGAGCTATGAGTCTGCTCCTCCTCCTATAGGGTGATACAGACAGAAGGGAGCTATGAGTCTGCCCCTCCTCCTCCTATAGGGTGATACAGACAGAAGGGAGCTATGAGTCTGCCCCTCCTCCTATAGGGTGAAACAGACAGAAGGGAGCTATGAGTCTGCCCCTCCTCCTATAGGGTGATACAGACAGAAGGGAGCTATGAGTCTGCCCCTCCTCCTATAGGGTGATACAGACAGAAGGGAGCTATGAGTCTGCTCCTCCTCCTATAGGGTGATACAGACAGAACGAAGCTATGTCTGCCCCTCCTCCTATAGGGCGATACAGACAGAAGGGAGCTATGAGTCTGCTCCTCCTCCTATAGGGTGATACAGACAGAAGGGAGCTATGAGTCTACCCCTCCTCCTATAGGGTGCTACAGACAGAAGGGAGCTATGAGTCTGCTCCTCCTCCTATAGGATGAAACAGACAGAAGGGAGCTATGAGTCTGCCCCTCCTCCTATGGGTAGATACAGACAGAAGGGAGCTATGAGTCTGCTCCTCCTCCTATAGGGTGATACAGACAGAAGGGAGCTATGAGTCTGCTCCTCCTCCTATAGGGCGACACAGAAGGGAGCTATGAGTCTGCTCCTCCTCCTATAGGGCGATACAGACAGAAGTGAGCTATGAGTCTGCTCCTCCTCCTATAGGGCGATACAGACAGAAGGGAGCTATGAGTCTGCTCCTCCTCCTATAGGGCGATACAGACAGAAGGGAGCTATGAGTCTGCTCCTCCTCCTATACTGTGATACAGACAGAAGGGATCTATGAGTCTGCCCCTCCTCCTATAGGGTGATACAGATAGAAGGGATCTATGAGTCTGCCCCTCCTCCTATATGGTGATACAGACAGAAGGGGAGCTATGAGTCTGCCCCTCCTCCTATAGGACGATACAGACAGAAGGGAGCTATGAGTCTGCTCCTCCTCCTATAGGGTGCTACAGACAGAAGGGAGCTATGAGTCTGCTCCTCCTCCTATAGGGCGATACAGACAGAAGGGAGCTATGAGTCTGCCCCTCCTCCTATAGGGCGATACAGACAGAAGGGAGCTATAAGTCTGTCCCTCCTCCTATAGGGTGATACAGACAGAAGGGAGCTATGAGTCTGCTCCTCCTCCTATAGGGTGATACAGACAGAAGGGAGCTATGAGTCTGTTCCTCCTCCTATAGGGTGATACAGACAGAACGGAGCTATGAGTCTGCCCCTCCTCCTATAGGGCGATACAGACAGAAGGGAGCTATGAGTCTGCCCCTCCTCCTATAGGGTGATACAGACAGA
Organism: Leptodactylus fallax; assembly: GCA_947044405.1. NCBI lineage: Eukaryota > Metazoa > Chordata > Amphibia > Anura > Leptodactylidae > Leptodactylus > Leptodactylus fallax. The sequence continues at coordinate 1,045,907 of CAMRHE010000457.1, forward strand.
AGGGAGCTATGAGTCTACTCCTCCTCCTATAGGGTGATACAGACAGAACGGAGCTATGAGTCTGCCCCTCCTCCTATAGGGTGATACAGAAGGGAGCTATGAGTCTGCTCCTTCTCCTATAGGGTGAAACAGACAGAAGGGAGCTATGAGTCTGCCCCTCCTCCTATAGTGTGATAGAGACAGAAGGGAGCTATGAGTCTGCCCCTCCTCCTATAGGGCGATACAGACAGAAGGGAGCTATGAGTCTGCCCCTCCTCCTATACGGTGATAGAGACAGAAGGGACCTATGAGCCTGCTCCTCCTCCTACAGGGTGCATACAGACAGAAGGGAGCTATGAGTCTGCCCCTCCTCCTATAGGGTGATACAGACAGAAGGGAGCTATGAGTCTGCTCCTCCTCCAATAGGGTGATACAGACAGAAGGGAGCTATGAGTCTGCCCCTCCTCCTATAGGGTGATACAGAGAGAAGGGAGCTATAAGTCCGCTCCTCCTCCTATAGGGTGATACAGACGGAAGGGAGCTTTGAGTTTGCCCCTCCTCCTATAGGGTGATACAGACAGAAGGGAGCTATGACTCTGCTCCTCCTCCTATAGGCTGATACAGACAGAAGGGAGCTATGAGTCTGCTCCTCCTCCTATAGGCTGATACAGACGGAAGGGAGCTATGAGTCTGCCCCTCCTCCTATAGGGCGATACAGACAGAGGGGAGCTATGAGTCTCTTCCTCCTCCTATAGGGTGATACAGACAGCAGGGAGCTATGAGTCTGCCGCTCCTCCTATAGGGTGATACAGACAGAAGAGAGCTATGAGTCTGCCCCTCCTCCTATAGGGTAATACAGACAGAAGGGAGCTATGAGTCTGCTCCTCCTCCTATAGGGTGATACAGACAGCAGGGAGCTATGAGTCTGCTCCTCCTCCTATAGGGTGATACAGACAGAAGGGAGCTATGAGTCTGCCCCTCCTCCTATAGGGTGATAGAGACAGAAGGGAGCTATGAGTCTGCCCCTCCTCCTATATGGCGATACAGACAGAAGGGAGCTATGAGTCTGCCCCTCCTCCTATAGGGCGATACAGACAGAAGGGAGCTATGAGTCTGCTCCTCCTCCTATAGGGTGATACAGACAGAAGGGCACTATGAGTCTGCCTCTCCTCCTATAGGGTGATACAGACAGAAGGGAGCTATGAGTCTACCCCTCCTCCTATAGGGTGATACAGACAGAAGGGAGCTATGAGTTTGCCCCTCCTCCTATAGGGTGATACAGAAGGGAGCTATGAGTCTGCTCCTCCTATAGGGTGCTACAGACAGAAGGGAGCTATGAGTCTGCTCCTCCTCCTATAGGGTGAAACAGACAGAAGGGAGCTATGAGTCTGCCCCTCCTCCTATGGGGCGATACAGACAGAAGGGAGCTATGAGTCTGCTCCTCCTCCTATAGGGTGATACAGACAGAAGGGATCTATGAATATGCCCCTCCTCCTATAGGGTGATACAGATAGAAGGGATCTATGAGTCTGCCCCTCCTCCTATATGGTGATACAGACAGAAGGGAGCTATGAATATGCCCCTCCTCCTATAGGGTGATACAGATAGAAGGGATCTATGAGTCTGCTCCTCCTCCTATAGGGTGATACAGACAGAAGGGAGCTATGAGTCTGCCCCTCCTCCTATAGGGTGATAGAGACAGAAGGGAGCTATGAGTCTGCTCCTCCTCCTATAGGGTGATACAGACAGAAGGGAGCTATGAGTCTGCCCCTCCTCCTATAGGGTAATACAGACAGAAGGGATCTATGAGTCTGCCCCTCCTCCTATAGGGTGATACAGACAGAAGGGAGCTATGAGTCTGCTCCTCCTCCTATAGGGTGATACAGACAGAAGGGAGCTATGAGTCTGCCCCTCCTCCTATAGGGCGATACAGAGAGAAGGGAGCTTTGAGTCTGCTCCTCCTCCTGTAGGGTGATACAGACGGGAGGGAGCTTTGAGTCTGCTCCTCCTCCTGTAGGGTGATACAGACAGAAGGGAGCTATGAGTCTGTCCCTCCTCCTATAGGGCGATACAGAGAGAAGGGAGCTATGAGTCTGCTCCTCCTCCTATAGGGTGATACAGAAGGGAGCTATGAGTCTGCTCCTCCTCCTATAGGGTGATACAGACAGAAGGGAGCTATGAGTCTGCCCCTCCTCCTCCTATAGGGTGATACAGACAGAAGGGAGCTATGAGTCTGCCCCTACTCCTATTGGGTGAAACAGACAGAAGGGAGCTATGAGTCTGCCCCTCCTCCTATAGGGTGATACAGACAGAAGGGAGCTATGAGTCTGCCCCTCCTCCTATAGGGTGATACAGACAGAAGGGAGCTATGAGTCTGCTCCTCCTCCTATAGGGTGATACAGACAGAACGAAGCTATGTCTGCCCCTCCTCCTATAGGGCGATACAGACAGAAGGGAGCTATGAGTCTGCTCCTCCTCCTATAGGATGATACAGACAGAAGGGAGCTATGAGTCTGCCCCTCCTCCTATAGGGTGATACAGACAGAAGGGAGCTATGAGTCTGCTCCTCCTCCTATAGGGTGATACAGACAGAAGGGAGCTATGAGTCTGTTCCTCCTCCTATAGGGTGATACAGACAGAACGGAGCTATGAGTCTGCCCCTCCTCCTATAGGGCGATACAGACAGAAGGGAGCTATGAGTCTGCCCCTCCTCCTATAGGGTGATACAGACAGAAGGGAGCTATGAGTCTACTCCTCCTCCTATAGGGTGATACAGACAGAACGGAGCTATGAGTCTGCCCCTCCTCCTATAGGGTGATACAGAAGGGAGCTATGAGTCTGCTCCTCCTCCTATAGGGTGAAACAGACAGAAGGGAGCTATGAGTCTGCCCCTCCTCCTATAGGGTGATAGAGACAGAAGGGAGCTATGAGTCTGCCCCTCCTCCTATAGGGCGATACAGACAGAAGGGAGCTATGAGTCTGCCCCTCCTCCTATAGGGTGATACAGACAGAAGGGAGCTATGAGTCTGCTCCTCCTCCAATAGGGTGATACAGACAGAAGGGAGCTATGAGTCTGCCCCTCCTCCAATAGGGTGATACAGACAGAAGGGAGCTATGAGTCTGCCCCTCCTCCTATAGGGTGATACAGAGAGAAGGGAGCTATAAGTCCGCTCCTCCTCCTATAGGGTGATACAGACGGAAGGGAGCTTTGAGTTTGCCCCTCCTCCTATAGGCTGATACAGACAGAAGGGAGCTATGAGTCTGCTCCTCCTCCTATAGGGTGATACAGACAGAAGGGGAGCTATGAGTCTGCTCCTCCTCCTATAGGCTGATACAGACGGAAGGGAGCTATGAGTCTGCTCCTCCTCCTATAGGGTGATACAGACAGAAGGGAGCTATGAGTCTGCCCCTCCTCCTATTGGGTGATAGAGACAGAAGGGAGCTATGAGTCTGCCCCTCCTCCTATATGGCGATACAGACAGAAGGGAGCTATGAGTCTGCCCCTCCTCCTATAGGGCGATACAGACAGAAGGGAGCTATGAGTCTGCTCCTCCTCCTATAGGGTGATACAGACTGAAGGGCACTATGAGTCTGCCTCTCCTCCTATAGAGTGATACAGACAGAAGGGGAGCTATGAGTCTGCTTCTCCTCCTATAGGGTGATACAGACAGAAGGGAGCTATGAGTCTGCCCCTCCTCCTATAGAGTGATACAGACAGAAGGGAGCTATGAGTCTGCCCCCTCCTCCTATAGGGCGATACAGACAGAAGGGAGCTATGAGTCTGCCCCCTCCTCCTATAGGGTGTATACAGACAGAAGGGAGCTATGAGTCTGTTCCTCCTCCTATAGGGTGATACAGACAGAAGGGAGCTATGAGTCTGCCCCTCCTCCTATAGGGCGATACAGACAGAGGGGAGCTATGAGTCTCTTCCTCCTCCTATAGGGTGATACATACAGCAGGGAGCTATGAGTCTGCTCCTCCTCCTATAGGGTGATACAGACAGAAGGGAGCTATGAGTCTGCCCCTCCTCCTATAGGGTGATAGAGACAGAAGGGAGCTATGAGTCTGCCCCTCCTCCTATATGGCGATACAGACAGAAGGGAGCTATGAGTCTGCCCCTCCTCCTATAGGGCGATACAGACAGAAGGGAGCTATGAGTCTGCTCCTCCTCCTATAGGGTGATACAGACAGAAGGGCACTATGAGTCTGCCTCTCCTCCTATAGAGTGATACAGACAGAAGGGAGCTATGAGTCTGCTTCTCCTCCTATAGGGTGATACAGACAGAAGGGAGCTATGAGTCTGCCCCTCCTCCTATAGAGTGATACAGACAGAAGGGAGCTATGAGTCTGCCCCTCCTCCTATAGGGCGATACAGACAGAAGGGAGCTATGAGTCTGCCCCTCCTCCTATAGGGTGTATACAGACAGAAGGGAGCTATGAGTCTGTTCCTCCTCCTATAGGGTGATACAGACAGAAGGGAGCTATGAGTCTGCCCCTCCTCCTATAGGGTGATACAGACAGAAGGAAGCTATGAGTCTGCCCCTCCTCCTATAGGGTGATACAGACAGAAGGGAGCTATGAGTCTGCTCCTCCTCCTATAGGGTGATACAGACAGAACGGAGCTATGTCTGCCCCTCCTCCTATAGGGTGATACAGACAGAAGGGAGCTATGAGTCTACCCCTCCTCCTATAGGGTGATACAGACAGAAGGGAGCTATGAGTTTGCCCCTCCTCCTATAGGGTGATACAGAAGGGAGCTATGAGTCTGCTCCTCCTATAGGGTGCTACAGACAGAAGGGAGCTATGAGTCTGCTCCTCCTCCTATAGGGTGAAACAGACAGAAGGGAGCTATGAGTCTGCCCCTCCTCCTATGGGGCGATACAGACAGAAGGGAGCTATGAGTCTGCTCCTCCTCCTATAGGGTGATACAGACAGAAGGGATCTATGAATATGCCCCTCCTCCTATAGGGTGATACAGATAGAAGGGATCTATGAGTCTGCCCCTCCTCCTATATGGTGATACAGACAGAAGGGAGCTATGAGTCTGCTCCTCCTCCTATAGGGTGATACAGACAGAAGGGAGCTATGAGTCTGCCCCTCCTCCTATATGGTGATACAGACAGAAGGGAGCTATGAGTCTGCTCCTCCTCCTATAGGGTGATACAGACAGAAGGGAGCTATGAGTCTGCCCCTCCTCCTATAGGGTGATACAGACAGAAGGGAGCTATGAGTCTGCTCCTCCTCCTATAGGGTGATACAGACAGAAGGGAGCTATGAGTCTGCCCCTCCTCCTATAGGGTAATACAGACAGAAGGGATCTATGAGTCTGCCCCTCCTCCTATAGGGTGATACAGACAGAAGGGAGCTATGAGTCTGCTCCTCCTCCTATAGGGTGATACAGACAGAAGGGAGCTATGAGTCTGCCCCTCCTCCTATAGGGCGATACAGAGAGAAGGGAGCTTTGAGTCTGCTCCTCCTCCTGTAGGGTGATACAGACGGGAGGGAGCTTTGAGTCTGCTCCTCCTCCTGTAGGGTGATACAGACAGAAGGGAGCTATGAGTCTGTCCCTCCTCCTATAGGGCGATACAGAGAGAAGGGAGCTATGAGTCTGCCCCTCCTGCTATAGGGTGATACAGAAGGGAGCTATGAGTCTGCTCCTCCTCCTATAGGGTGATACAGACAGAAGGGAGCTATGAGTCTGCCCCTCCTCCTCCTATAGGGTGATACAGACAGAAGGGAGCTATGAGTCTGCCCCTCCTCCTATAGGGTGAAACAGACAGAAGGGAGCTATGAGTCTGCCCCTCCTCCTATAGGGTGATACAGACAGAAGGGAGCTATGAGTCTGCCCCCTCCTCCTATAGGGTGATACAGACAGAAGGGAGCTATGAGTCTGCTCCTCCTCCTATAGGGTGATACAGACAGAACGAAGCTATGTCTGCCCCTCCTCCTATAGGGCGATACAGACAGAAGGGAGCTATGAGTCTGCCCCTCCTCCTATTGGGTGATACAGACAGAAGGGAGCTATGAGTCTGCTCCTCCTCCTATAGGGTGATACAGACAGAAGGGAGCTATGAGTCTACCCCTCCTCCTATAGGGTGCTACAGACAGAAGGGAGCTATGAGTCTGCCCCTCCTCCTATAGGGTGATACAGACAGAAGGGAGCTATGAGTCTGCCCCTCCTCCTATAGGGCGATACAGACAGAAGGGAGCTATGAGTCTGCTCCTCCTCCTATAGGATGAAACAGACAGAAGGGAGCTATGAGTCTGCCCCTCCTCCTATGGGTAGATACAGACAGAAGGGAGCTATGAGTCTGCTCCTCCTCCTATAGGGTGATACAGACAGAAGGGAGCTATGAGTCTGCTCCTCCTCCTATAGGGCGATACAGAAGGGAGCTATGAGTCTGCTCCTCCTCCTATAGGGCGATACAGACAGAAGTGAGCTATGAGTCTGCTCCTCCTCCTATAGGGCGATACAGACAGAAGGGAGCTATGAGTCTGCTCCTCCTCCTATAGGGCGATACAGACAGAAGGGAGCTATGAGTCTGCTCCTCCTCCTATACTGTGATACAGACAGAAGGGATCTATGAGTCTGCCCCTCCTCCTATATGGTGATACAGACAGAAGGGATCTATGAGTCTGCCCCTCCTCCTATAGGGTGATACAGACAGAAGGGAGCTATGAGTCTGCTCCTCCTCCTATAGGGTGATACAGACGGAAGGGAGCTTTGAGTCTGCTCCTCCTCCTGTAGGGTGATATAGACAGAAGGGAGCTATGAGTCTGCTCCTCCTCCTATAGGGTGATACAGACAGAAGGGAGCTATGAGTCTGTCCCTCCTCCTATAGGGCGATACAGAGAGAAGGGAGCTATGAGTCTGCCCCTCCTCCTATAGGGTGATACAGAAGGGAGCTATGAGTCTGCCCCTCCTCCTATAGGGTGATACAGACAGAAGGGAGCTATGAGTCTGCTCCTCCTCCTATAGGGTGATACAGACAGAAGGGAGCTATGAGTCTGCTCCTCCTCCTATAGAGCGATACAGACAGAAGGGAGCTATGAGTCTGCTCCTCCTCTTATAGGGCGATACAGACAGAAGGGAGCTGTGCGTCTGCCCCTCCTCCTATAGGGCGATACAGACAGAAGGGAGCTATGAGTCTGCTCCTCCTCCTATAGGGTGATACAGACAGAAGGGAGCTATGAGTCTGCCCCTCCTCCTATAGGGCGATACAGACAGAAGGGAGCTATGAGTCTGCCCCTCCTCCTATAGGGTGATACAGACAGAAGGGAGCTATGAGTCTGCCCCTCCTCCTATAGGGTGATACAGACAGAAGGGAGCTATGAGTCTGCTCCTCCTCCTATAGGGCGATACAGACAGAAGGGAGCTATGAGTCTGCTCCTCCTCCTATAGGGCGATACAGACAGAAGGGAGCTATGAGTCTGCTCCTCCTCCTATAGGGTGATACAGACAGAAGGGAGCTATGAGTCTGCCCCTCCTCCTATAGGGCGATACAGACAGAAGGGAGCTATGAGTCTGCCCCTCCTCCTATAGGGTGATACAGACAGAAGGGAGCTATGAGTCTGCCCCTCCTCCTATAGGGTGATACAGACAGAAGGGAGCTATGAGTCTGCTCCTCCTCCTATAGGGCGATACAGACAGAAGGGAGCTATGAGTCTGCCCCTCCTCCTATAGGGTGATACAGACAGAAGGGAGCTATGAGTCTGCTCCTCCTCCTCCTATAGGGTGATACAGACACAGGGGAGCTATGAGTCTGCTCCTCCTCCTATAGGGTGATACAGACAGAAGGGAGCTATGAGTCTGCTCCTCCTCCTATAGGGCGATACAGACAGAAGGGAGCTATGAGTCTGCCCCTCCTCCTATAGGGTGATACAGACAGAAGGGAGCTATGAGTCTGCCCCTCCTCCTATAGGGCGATACAAACAGAAGGGAGCTATGAGTCTTCCCCTCCTCCTATAGGGTGATACAGACAGAAGGGAGCTATGAGTCTGCCCCTCCTCCTATAGGGTGACACAGACAGAAGGGAGCTATGAGTCTGCTGCTCCTCCTATAGGGCGATACAGACAGAAGGGAGCTATGAGTCTGCCCCTCCTCCTATAGGGCGATACAGAAGGGAGCTATGAGTCTGCCCCTCCTCCTATAGGGTGACACAGACAGAAGGGAGCTATGAGTCTGCTCCTCCTCCTATAGGACGATACAGAAGGGAGCTATGAGTCTGCCCCTCCTCCTATAGGGTGACACAGACAGAAGGGAGCTATGAGTCTGCCCCTCCTCCTATAGGGTGACACAGACAGAAGGGAGCTATGAGTCTGCCCCTCCTATAGGGTGATACAGACAGAAGGGAGCTATGAGTCTGCTCCTCCTCCTATAGGGCGATACAGAAGGGAGCTATGAGTCTGCTCTTCCTCCTATAGGGTGACACAGACAGAAGGGAGCTATGAGTTTGCCCCTCCTCCTATAGGGTGATACAGACAGAAGGGAGCTATGAGTCTGCTCTTCCTCCTATAGGGCGATACTGACAGAAGGGAGCTATGAGTCTGCTCCTCCTCCTATAGGGCGATACAGACAGAAGGGAGCTATGAGTTTGCCCCTCCTCCTATAGGGTGACACAGACAGAAGGGTGCTATGAGTCTGCCCCTCCTCCTATAGGGTGATACAGACAGAAGGGAGCTATGAGTCTGCTCCTCCTCCTATAGGGCGATACAGACAGAAGGGAGCTATGAGTCTGCTCTTCCTCCTATAGGGTGATACAGACAGAAGGGAGCTATGAGTCTGCTCCTCCTCCTATAGGGTGATACAGACAGAAGGGAGCTATGAGTCTGCCCCTCCTCCTATAGGGTGATACAGACAGAAGGGAGCTATGAGTCTGCCCCTCCTCCTATAGGGCGATACAGACAGAAGGGAGCTATGAGTCTGCTCCTCCTCCTATAGGGTGATACAGACAGAAGGGAGCTATGAGTCTGCTCCTCCTCCTATAGGGCGATACAGAAGGGAGCTATGAGTCTGCTCCTCCTCCTATAGGGCGATACAGACAGAAGTGAGCTATGAGTCTGCTCCTCCTCCTATAGGGCGATACAGACAGAAGGGAGCTATGAGTCTGCTCCTCCTCCTATAGGGTGATACAGACAGAAGGGAGCTATGAGTCTGCCCCTCCTCCTATAGGATGAAACAGACAGAAGGGAGCTATGAGTCTGCCCCTCCTCCTATGGGTAGATACAGACAGAAGGGAGCTATGAGTCTGCTCCTCCTCCTATAGGGTGATACAGACAGAAGGGAGCTATGAGTCTGCTCCTCCTCCTATAGGGCGATACAGAAGGGAGCTATGAGTCTGCTCCTCCTCCTATAGGGCGATACAGACAGAAGTGAGCTATGAGTCTGCTCCTCCTCCTATAGGGCGATACAGACAGAAGGGAGCTATGAGTCTGCTCCTCCTCCTATAGGGCGATACAGACAGAAGGGAGCTATGAGTCTGCTCCTCCTCCTATACTGTGATACAGACAGAAGGGATCTATGAGTCTGCCCCTCCTCCTATATGGTGATACAGACAGAAGGGATCTATGAGTCTGCCCCCTCCTCCTATAGGGTGATACAGACAGAAGGGAGCTATGAGTCTGCTCCTCCTCCTATAGGGTGATACAGACGGAAGGGAGCTTTGAGTCTGCTCCTCCTCCTGTAGGGTGATATAGACAGAAGGGAGCTATGAGTCTGCTCCTCCTCCTATAGGGTGATACAGACAGAAGGGAGCTATGAGTCTGTCCCTCCTCCTATAGGGCGATACAGAGAGAAGGGAGCTATGAGTCTGCCCCTCCTCCTATAGGGTGATACAGAAGGGAGCTATGAGTCTGCCCCTCCTCCTATAGGGTGATACAGACAGAAGGGAGCTATGAGTCTGCTCCTCCTCCTATAGGGTGATACAGACAGAAGGGAGCTATGAGTCTGCTCCTCCTCCTATAGAGCGATACAGACAGAAGGGAGCTATGAGTCTGCTCCTCCTCTTATAGGGCGATACAGACAGAAGGGAGCTGTGCGTCTGCCCCTCCTCCTATAGGGCGATACAGACAGAAGGGAGCTATGAGTCTGCTCCTCCTCCTATAGGGTGATACAGACAGAAGGGAGCTATGAGTCTGCCCCTCCTCCTATAGGGCGATACAGACAGAAGGGAGCTATGAGTCTGCCCCTCCTCCTATAGGGTGATACAGACAGAAGGGAGCTATGAGTCTGCCCCTCCTCCTATAGGGTGATACAGACAGAAGGGAGCTATGAGTCTGCTCCTCCTCCTATAGGGCGATACAGACAGAAGGGAGCTATGAGTCTGCTCCTCCTCCTATAGGGCGATACAGACAGAAGGGAGCTATGAGTCTGCTCCTCCTCCTATAGGGTGATACAGACAGAAGGGAGCTATGAGTCTGCCCCTCCTCCTATAGGGCGATACAGACAGAAGGGAGCTATGAGTCTGCCCCTCCTCCTATAGGGTGATACAGACAGAAGGGAGCTATGAGTCTGCCCCTCCTCCTATAGGGTGATACAGACAGAAGGGAGCTATGAGTCTGCTCCTCCTCCTATAGGGCGATACAGACAGAAGGGAGCTATGAGTCTGCCCCTCCTCCTATAGGGTGATACAGACAGAAGGGAGCTATGAGTCTGCTCCTCCTCCTCCTATAGGGTGATACAGACACAGGGGAGCTATGAGTCTGCTCCTCCTCCTATAGGGTGATACAGACAGAAGGGAGCTATGAGTCTGCTCCTCCTCCTATAGGGCGATACAGACAGAAGGGAGCTATGAGTCTGCCCCTCCTCCTATAGGGTGATACAGACAGAAGGGAGCTATGAGTCTGCCCCTCCTCCTATAGGGCGATACAAACAGAAGGGAGCTATGAGTCTTCCCCTCCTCCTATAGGGTGATACAGACAGAAGGGAGCTATGAGTCTGCCCCTCCTCCTATAGGGTGACACAGACAGAAGGGAGCTATGAGTCTGCTGCTCCTCCTATAGGGCGATACAGACAGAAGGGAGCTATGAGTCTGCCCCTCCTCCTATAGGGCGATACAGAAGGGAGCTATGAGTCTGCCCCTCCTCCTATAGGGTGACACAGACAGAAGGGAGCTATGAGTCTGCTCCTCCTCCTATAGGACGATACAGAAGGGAGCTATGAGTCTGCCCCTCCTCCTATAGGGTGACACAGACAGAAGGGAGCTATGAGTCTGCCCCTCCTCCTATAGGGTGACACAGACAGAAGGGAGCTATGAGTCTGCCCCTCCTATAGGGTGATACAGACAGAAGGGAGCTATGAGTCTGCTCCTCCTCCTATAGGGCGATACAGAAGGGAGCTATGAGTCTGCTCTTCCTCCTATAGGGTGACACAGACAGAAGGGAGCTATGAGTTTGCCCCTCCTCCTATAGGGTGATACAGACAGAAGGGAGCTATGAGTCTGCTCTTCCTCCTATAGGGCGATACTGACAGAAGGGAGCTATGAGTCTGCTCCTCCTCCTATAGGGCGATACAGACAGAAGGGAGCTATGAGTTTGCCCCTCCTCCTATAGGGTGACACAGACAGAAGGGTGCTATGAGTCTGCCCCTCCTCCTATAGGGTGATACAGACAGAAGGGAGCTATGAGTCTGCTCCTCCTCCTATAGGGCGATACAGACAGAAGGGAGCTATGAGTCTGCTCTTCCTCCTATAGGGTGATACAGACAGAAGGGAGCTATGAGTCTGCTCCTCCTCCTATAGGGCGATACTGACAGAAGGGAGCTATGAGTCTGCTCTTCCTCCTATAGGGTGATATATACAGCTAATATTTTCTTTGCTTTTCAGCACAGTCAGTTGTAGCCATTAATGCATTATTTTCTTTTTCTCTAGGTGTTATTTGTCAGTCCGGTAGTGACAGGTAAGTACTTTGTATCCTGTAGACATTTATTTCATTATCATTTTTCCCTTTAAAATAGACCCATTAACAAAAAAACATACCGCCCCCAGATAGAAATGTCAGATTGCTGCAGTTTCCTTCAAGCAGATATGTAAATGACAGGTGTGTTCTGATTAGACGCTGGGTTTTGCCACAAGAGAGCACAAAAGTACTTCCCCCGTAGCTTTATATAAACACTCTAAGATGTTACTTTTGGGTAGTGTACAACCTAGGAAGAGATCTGCTAGACATAAAGGTGTGATAATGTGAGGAGCCAGCACATAAGACAATCGGTCACCTCTAGTAGTGATACGAGGACACTAAGAGCTCAGTGATATGTACAGGACATCCTGCGGCCACATGTGTTGTCTCTCATGGCAGGGTGGACAACTGGTATCAGCAGGATAATGCTCGCCCACACATACATTAGGGGGTTTCTTCATACAAACAGAAGGGAGTGCACTGGGCTTGTACTTATACTGTACATAGAGACCAATCAGAGCTATGGTGTAAAGCATGGGTGAAAAACAAAGCAACAGTTTGAGCCCCTGTGAATTTCGGACAGTAAATAGTCTGCCACCTCCTATATCACCCTCTCTATCAAGTCCAACTCATTACATCTTTCTATACGTGCCACTGCACTGATTCAGACCCAGGTAGAACTTTTACTCTAGCTCCAACCATTTATGAGCAATCAATGCACAAAATTTTAGCACCCAATATGCTATTTAGACTGTCTACAGTCAAGAGGGTAATCTGGGACTGGAGCAGACACACAGGGACTGCCCACCTGATAGTAGAGAGCTTGATTAGCATATTGGGTGCCAACACTAACTGCATTGGTTGCTTGGGTTCAGTAGATGCTAGAGAAAAAAAGTCCAACTATGGAATTACCTATTGAAAGATGACAAGATTTGGATTTGGGGGTGGTGGTGAAAGGTCCTCTTTCCAAGCTTGTGAATTATGATTTTTAAAAGGACTTCTTTAACTAAATGCAGATTTTTACAATTCTCTAAAGCCACTTTCTTCTTTTTCAGGCAAGATGTCAAACATCTGACCTCAGATATTGCATTAAAAGACCAGGATTCTACTGGCGATGGTGAGTTCGGTCACACATGTATAACATAGATAAGATGTTTCTTCTATTTCATTGTAAGAATTATCTTACAAGTTTTTGCTTCCTGTAGGGCAAACTCTGAGGGCCAACCCCAATGCTCCTCCAGCGGCTCAAGAGGTAAGACTTCCAAACAATGCCAACAATTGGAGTTCATTATATTTCTTTTGACAATCAAGAGATCTGAAGGCCTTGTCTAGATTTCTGCCATAGCATGGTTGTCCAGGTATATTCAAGGAGTTCTCCACTTGAGGAATACAATGTATCTTTAGGTCCAGTCATAAGTAGACTATTTTTGCTGAGGTTTTCCTTGAGACATTCAGTGGGATCCACCAACAATCTCTTGTCTGTGATAACCAGAAGGCCATCTTCTGATGCCCAGATAGATATTAACTAGAGATGGGTGAACCTCGTGAGATTTTTTTTCCCAAATATTCATGAGGTTTACCCAGCAGTTTTATTTCGGACTGAACCAGAAGTGCTATTATTATACTCTGAGTTCTCTTCAGGGGAAGTGCAATAAAATAAAAAACAATGAGACTTACCTTCCCTCACCTTTCCTGAGCTCCCAAGAAGCAGTGCCCTTCCCCCTGCATCTGCCCTGTCCTTCTGGCCTCCTGATTGATGTCAATGGCCCCAGACATCGTGATGTTCAAGTAACCAAGGTAACTACTGGGGCCCAATCACATGCCTCAGCAGTCCTCCGAGACAGGAGAATGGAAGAAGCCAGTAGAGTGCCAAAAAGATGCCTAGAACCAGATACCACAAGGAAGCCCAGGAGATGTGAAAAAGGGTAAGTATGACCATTTATTATTTTAAGCACCTTCCCTGGACTTCTGAAGAGACCCCAGAATATAATAATGATCCATGGTTGATGAACCTCATAAATTTTGTGTCCCAACAAACACAACATTTTTGGAAAATATGTAACGAACCTGACTTGCTTTGAACCGGTTCACTTATCTCTAGTTTTCCCCCAATCCGAACAAGAGTTATCTGATGGAGGCATAAAAATGATATGTTTGGCTTCAAACAATTGTTTGGCCGACAGGTCTACTGTGTCTGTCGGCATCTTTTCCACTAGGGAACACTTACGAGGTATGCTAGCCCTATCATCAGTCTTTTGCACCCATTTGAATTATTCTCATGCAAGGACTACATTGGCTCCAAGAGGGACAGTTATGATGAAGCTGTGTGACACAACCTGCCATAGGCCATTTGGGCATGATGGTTGACCAGGTCTGGTTATCTTTTACAGTCCTAAAAATTTATGATTTAAAGATTTCAAATTGACATCTGAATAAAATCAACTATATAAGTGTCGGGCCCCCACCAGTCAGATACTGAAGTCCTATTCTGTAGGTGTCATCAGTATCCAAAACACAGGGGATCTGGAATAATCCCTTTGAGCATCTTCTGCTATGTAGGCAAATAGGTCAACCAGATATGGACAAACTAACCTTTGTCTTCCTCTTTCTATCTTAGGAGTCTGGAGGAATTCTCTATGCACATTTAAATGTGCCCGCCTTGCAGCAGAAAACAAACAGTAGGAGTAAGGAGAGTAATCCAGACAATGATTCCCAGGTTCTGTATGCTGCTGTCAAGTCCACTGCTCCTCCTCAAGATATATACGCAACTGTAAATATATAAAATATCAAAGATAAAGCTGAAATATATAGCTTAACAAAGCTTGAGACCAAGGGAAAAGGTCAATCACTCAACGATATACCACAAAGGTTCCAACATCGTCTTCGAGTCCTTGGATGCTTGTATTATTGTATATAACCCTGTAATGGTTAATTTTCCTTATCATTGACTCCTGGTAAATTGAACACTTATGGCTAGGTTTCCACAAAGATTATATTTCATTTCTGAGGGGCCCAACAGTCGAACAGATCCTGTAATGAGATCATCGATGATGAGGTCATTGAAGGAACCTTCTAACAAGAAGGACAACCGCTTGAAGGAGCAATTCAAGCCATAAAACCATCATGTAAATAAATGGGAGCAAAGGAGCAATGAAAGAAACTAGAAAGAGCTTGATGACCATATTTATCCATCATGAAGGATGTGACGGAGCAAGTGACAAGCCCACACGTCGGAGGATCTACCACCACTGTGTCTCCCTTTCGCTGGACCCAATGTGGACCAATTTAGTTCTGCATCTACTATGGCTTTAAAATTCTTAGTACTAATGAAAAGAGGTATCCATTATTAATGATGATATTGGAATTTGACCAACGGGGGATAGTCTAGAAACCTCTTCAATGAGGTTGGTCAACCTGAAGCCTTGGCAAGTTTTGCCATGGACATAAAGTTTTTATAATCAATCTTTAACCAAAAGCCTTGGATGGTGTGGGACTAATGTGTGGGACTATACAGTATACCGTGATCTCCTACTCTATATATAAAGTATAATCTTCTATGCCTTGGAATGAATATTTAAAGTGGTGGATATCACAATGGATTGTGTTTTGAAAAAGACACAATCCTTCCAGTGAATTATTACATGTATTCCATATTTGTTTACCTTAATTCTGTGACATATCAGATCAGGATGATGTCAATACTAGTCTGCCCTAAAAAGTCGGGATAGTATATGATGGCCCTATAGACATATGACCCAGCTCAGGTATATAACAGCGCAAATTGTGTGACATGTAGTAAAAGAGTAAAACCTAATATTTAATTACACACTTAAAAACAGTGCCACCCTCCCAGTGCTCCCCATCAGCATCGCCAGGCCAGACAACATAGGAACTCCAAGTTGAAATCCCAAATTTATAGGTTCAACAACCAACCTTCAATACAAACAGATGGATCTTACCAGGTCATGAACTTCAGCAAAAAGGCAGGATGCTCAAACATTAATTATAAGTATCTGGGTCATCTCAGTCTGAACTCCGGCCCAGAGTGTGCTCTCCTCTTTAAACAGGATATTAGTATGGTATGGGAACTTTTATACAAAACCAAGAGATAAACTGCCTCTCAGGTATATAAATGCAGATTCAATTTTATTTAGAAGTGAGTTTACAGCAAAAGGCATGGTAGAGGTAGAGATCATTTTAAGAATAGTTAGAACAAAGAGACGTAGCTATGGAGACTATAGAAGACTGGACAAGTCTGGCAAATGTCCCAAAAACAGGGGTTCTTAAGCCAAATTTCTAGCACCCAGCCATCAGAATGTCTTTTTACAATCAACGACACTCTCATAGGACAATTAGCATAATTATACATGTGACTTATAGTCAACTCTAAAGAACATTATGTAGCCTAAACATCAGGCTTCAAGGCAGTGCTTATCTAGTATTTTGACTAATTTATCTAAAACAATGTTTCTGGACTCGATAGGTTACAAGTAACAAAATCATAGGTGAACATTCTTGTTCACATCACAAGGCCACATGTGAAAATGTCAGAATGTCAGCAATAAAGGAATTAGCTGTATATATATATATATATATATATATATATATATATATATATACAGTGCCTTGCGAAAGTATTCGGCCCCCTTGAACTTTTCAACCTTTTGCCACATTTCAGGCTTCAAACATAAGGATATAAAATATAAATTTTTTGGTGAAGAATCAACAACAAGTGGGACACAATCGTGAAGTGGAACGAAATTTATTGGATATTTTAAACTTTTGTAAAAAATAAAAAACTGAAAAGTGGGGCGTGCCAAATTATTCGGCCCCCTTAAGTTAATACTTTGTAGCGCCACCTTTTGCTTCGATTACAGCTGCAAGTCGCTTGGGGTATGTCTCTATCAGTTTTGCACATCGAGAGACTGAAATTCTTGCCCATTCTTCCTTGGAAAACAGCTGGAGCTCAGTGAGGTTGGATGGAGAGCGTTTGTGAACAGCAGTTTTCAGCTCTTTCCACAGATTCTCGATTGGATTCAGGTCTGGACTTTGGCTTGGCAATTCTAACACTTGGATACGTTTATTTGTGAACCATTCCATTGTAGATTTTGCTTTATGTTTGGGATCATTGTCTTGTTGGAAGATAAATCTCCGTCCCAGTCTCAGGTCTTTTGCAGACTCCAACAGGTTTTCTTCCAGAATGGTCCTGTATTTGGCTCCATCCATCTTCCCATCAATTTTAACCATCTTCCCTGTCCCTGCTGAAGAAAAGCAGGCCCAAACCATGATGCTGCCCCCACCATGTGTGACAGTGGGGATGGTGTGTTCAGGGGTATGAGCTGTGTTGCTTTCACGCCAAACATATCGTTTTGCATTGTGGCCAAAAAGTTCGATTTTGGTTTCATCTGAACAGAGCACCTTCTTCCACATGTTTGGTGTCTCCCAGGTGGCTTGTGGCAAACTTTAAACAAGACTTTTTATGGATATCTTTGAGAAATGGCTTTCTTCTTGCCACTCTTCCATAAAGGCCAGATTTGTGCAGTGTACGACTGATTGTTGTCCTATGGACAGACTCTCCCACCTCAGCTGTAGATCTCTGCAGCTCATCCAGAGTGATCATGGGCCTCTTGGCTGCATCTCTGATCAGTCTTATCCTTGTTTGAGATGAAAGTTTAGAGGGACGGCTGGGTCTTGGTAGATTTGCAGTGGTCTGATACTCCTTCCATTTCAATATGATCGCTTGCACAGTGCTCCTTGGGATGTTTAAAGTTTGGGAAATCTTTTTATATCCAAATCCAGCTTTCAACTTCTCCACAACAGTATCACGGACCTGCCTGGTGTGTTCCTTGGTCTTCATGATGCTCTCTGCGCTTTAAACAGAACCCTGAGACTATCACAGAGCAGGTGCATTTATACGGAGACTTGATTACACACAGGTGGATTATATTTATCATCATCAGTCATTTAGGACGACATTGGATCATTCAGAGATCCTCACTGAACTTCTGGAGTGAGTTTGCTGCACTGAAAGTAAAGGGGCCGAATAATATTGCACGCCCCACTTTTCAATTTTTATTTTTTACAAAAGTTTAAAATAACCAATACATTTCGTTCCACTTCACAATTGTGTCCCACTTGTTGTTGATTCTTCACCAAAAAATTTAAATTTTATATCCTTATGTTTGAAGCCTGAAATGTGGCAAAAGGTTGAAAAGTTCAAGGGGGCGAATACTTTCGCAAGGCACTGTTATATATATATATATATATATATATATATATATATATATATATACACACACACCATGGGATTACAATATATTAGCAATTAATTATTAGTGAAGACTAGAATGATTATTTTTCTTTATCAAGTATTTCCCCTGTATGGCTTCCTTTCATCGTCATCTATCAAATTCCTCCAGGAAGCTCCCAGACCCCCAGAGAAGTGTAAATCCCATCAATATTTAGGGTGACCTGTGCCCTTTGCCACCCATCAGTTTTTAGTTTCAATAATTTTTATTCGAATTTTCAAAGAATAAACGTACAGAACGGTGTTAACATACAGTGCAATGTACATTGGTATGCAGTATCACATAATATACAGGAGAACAACATACTCTGTTTCCCCCGAAAATAAGACAGCGTCTTATATTAATTTTTGCTCCCAAAGATGTGCTGTGTCTTATTTTCAGGGGATGTCTTATTTTTTTTTCAATGAAGAAGAATTCACATTTATTGCTGAACAAAAAAATGAACATTTATTATATACGGTACTGTACAGTAGTTGTCATCACAAACCAGCATAACCATACAAACTGTGAATCCTATCAAGAATTTCTTACTACCGTACCATTATTTCCATGTACAACAATTAACAGTATGGTACATTTACCAATATTTACGGTACGAATAGAAAGTAAAATTTATTCAATGACAGTTATGTCATCATTTTCTAGGACATCATCATAACAATCCAAACCATTAATTTCCCTGCACACAGTATCATGTCCTATAGTGGCCCCTGCACACAGTATCATTCGCCATAGTGGCCCCTGCACACAGTATCATGTCCCATAGTGGCCCCTGCACACAGTATCATGTCCCATAGTGGCCCCTGCACACAGTATCATTCCCCATAGCGGCCCCTGCACACAGTATCATGCCCCATAGTGGCCCCTGCACACAGTATCATTCCCCATAGTGGCCCCTGCACACAGTATCATTCCCCATAGTGGCCCCTGCACACAGTAGTTTGCCCCATAGTGGCCCCGGCACACAGTATCATTCCCCATAGTGGCCCCTGCACACAGTATCATTCCCCATAGTGGCCCCTGCACACAGTATCATTCCCCATAGTGGCCCCTGCACACAGTAGTTTGCCCCATAGTGGCCCCTGCACACAGTATTATGCCCCATAGTGGACCACCCATGAACAATTATTATACTGTGGGGTCTTTTCAGACCCCAGAGTATAATGATCGGAGACCCAGGAGAGGATAGAAACATAAAAAAACAACGTTGCTTACCTGTTCCTCGCTCCGGTGCATGCCCGTGCGCTACTCCGGCCGCCTTCACTGTTAGACCAGGCCGCGTCACGTGATCCGGCCGGCGTCGCGGACGCAAAATGACGTCCGCTGACGTCACCAAACAGGCCCGAAGCCTGGAGAAGCATAGGACAGGTAAGCACATAGTTTTTTATGTTCGCTCACCTCCCCATGGGCCGCCGATTATTATACTCCGGGGTCTGAAAAGACCCCGGAGTATAATGATAGCAGAGATTGTGGGGTTCTCCCGCGGCCTCACATATCGTATATACCGTATGTTCTGTTCGGGAACATACGCCTTACTTTCGGGGGGATGCCTTATATTAGGCAATTCTCCGAAACCTCTCCTATGCCTTACTTTCGGGGGGTGTCTTATTTTCGGGGAAACACGGTATTGTCCTACCAAGACACATCTGTAGGTCATACATCAATAAGACAGGTATGCAAATACTAACATAGTAAACCAGAATTATAACAATAACTTTCAGGCACAGTCAACGGGCTATTATGAATCGTACCTAGAATATGTTCCTCATTTCCGACCTTCCCTTGGTTGTAGGGCTTTGTTTGTGTGTGTGCACTGACACTCATATTTTACATTCCAAATTTCTACTCTCCCAGTGCTCCATTTACTTCTCAATTGGCAGGTTTGACTCCCATTCACTCAGTCACTGCCTCCCCCCCCCCCCGAATTTCCTGTATCCACCTGGTTTCCTCTCAGAGCGAATCGAAAATAATTCCATGCCTCCCAGATTTTTTCAAAGCTATGGAAGGAGTCATTTCCCAATGCGATTATTCTTTCATATGTGTGTGTGTGTTATTTATGGCCATTAAGAGATCCGACATGGGTGGAGGGGCTACTGTCCTCCATCTCTGCACCAACATCAATTTGGCTATAGTCAAAATTTTGCAGATAAGTTTTTTGTATGTCCTCAGAGCACTAGGAACTCCGATTATCAGAATAGCCATTTTAGCGGTGTATAGGAGTCGGAAGCTGAATAGCTCCGAGAGCATCTCAAAGACCCTTTCCCAGTATCCTTGAATTATGGGGCAATTCCCCAAAATATGGAGAAGGGTTCCTCTACCTCCACATCCCCTCCAGCAATTCCCTGATTCGGAGGGATATGCTAACTGTAGCATAGTTGGGGTCCTATACCATCGTAATACTATTTTCATGGCCGTCTCTAAGTGTGTGCTACACTTTAAGGATAGATGGATCAATTTAATTGCCTGTTGCCACTCCTCTAGGGTAATTGCTGTGTCTAAATCTCTCTCCCAGCAACGAAATGGGGTAGATCTAGTAAAGGTCGATAGATCGTCCATTTTGTCATATAGGAATCTCAACCCTCTCACTTTGGTCGACAGCCAGGTGAATAGTGCTCCACTATGGGGCAAAAGCGACACAGGATGTTTAGACACAAAGTGCCATATTCGAAAATATTTAAGGAAGTCTCCGTTAGGGATTCCGTATGTCTGTCTAAGGTCAGCAAACAATATAGGTTGTTTAGTATCGGAATATAATTGAGAAATATGTGTTATCCCCCTCGATTCCCAGTCCAGGGTTCACAAATCATCAGTTACCCATGCTAGTAGGGACAAAGGCATTTCAGAAATATGAAAATGTTTCATAGGGTTGGCTTTCCTGTGCATCAGCTGCCACGCCGCCAGTGAGGCTATCATGACCGGGGAGAAGGATCCAGGAGCTGAGATGTTCCAAAAGGGTATCCACAGCGCATCTTCCAGTTTTAAAGGAGTTATAAATGCCTGCTCTATGTGTAACCATGGTACCGAGGTATCCATTGATCTCCACCTAGCGCACTGCGTGACCAGCGAGGCTATGTAATAGTTTCTTATCATCGGAACTCCCAGCCCTCCAGCCTCCTTTTGTTTAAATAGGAAGCTTTTGTTAATTCTAGGTCTCTTCCCATTCCATATATACTTTGAGATCACCCTTTGTGCTGTTTCAAAGAAGGAAACAGGAATGGATATCGGGAGTGTGCGAAAGAAATACAAAAGTCTAGGTAGCAGTAACATTTTGAAGGCCGCTACTCGGCCGATCCAAGAGGTATCTGTTTTGGACATTCGCTCCGTCTCCTCTTGCAGTAATTGTAACATTGGTGTATAGTTACTTCTGTAAAGGGTCCCTAGGGATGGTGTCATCTGCGTCCCCAGGTACTGGACATTGTCTTTCCTCCAATCTAAGTCATAATTCGACTTCATGTGGTGAAGCGAAGAAGGAGGGATATTCAAAGGTAGCGCTTGTGATTTAGCCATATTCAATTTGTAAAACGATAATTGCCCAAACTCAGTAATGGCGGCCATTAGGCGAGGAATAGATGTTTGTGGTTTAGACAGGGTAAGAATAATATCATCAGCGTAGAGCGATATGAGGTGAGTTCTATTCCTTATATCAATGCCCCCTATTTCCGTATCTAGTCTGAGTGCCTGAGCCAATGGTTCCATGGAAAGAACAAATATCAGGGGCGACAGGGGGCATCCCTGTCTGGTCCCATTTGTTATCACAAAAGGGTCCGATACTACTCCATTGGTAAACACTCTCGCAGATGGTGCAGAGTATAACGCCTCTATCGCTCTCAAAATAGCTCCAGAGAACCCCATAATTCTGAGCACCGAGAAGGCATATGACCAGCAAATACGATCAAACGCCTTCTCAGCGTCCAGTGCAAGGATCACCGCCTCCATCTTCTTACACTCAATGTGATGTATAAGGTTCAAAATGCGTCTGGTATTATCATAAGATTGCCTCCCCTTAACAAATCCCACCTGGTCATTGTTGATCAAGCTCGGGAGACAGGTTGCCAGCCTGTTTGCTATTAACTTGGCATAAATTTTCAGGTCTGAGTTTAGTAAAGAAATAGGTCGAAAGTTTTGGGGGTTAGTGACCGGTTTCCCCCATTTTGGCAGCGTAACTACTAAGGCCTCTTGATTTTCTTTCGGGATGGTGCCAGAATCAATCGCGACCGCCAGGAAGGACAGCAATGGGTCTTTCAGGATTTGAAAAAATCGTTTGTAGTATTCGTTAGTGAGGCCATCAGGGCCCGGCGATTTAAGAGATGGCAGCGATTTAATAACTAACAACAACTCCTCTGAGGTGATAGGTGTATTCAAAGAGTCCAGTAGTGACTCAGTGAGCCTGGGCAATTGGGCAGCCGTAAGGAAACACTCAATGTCGCAGCTCGTTGGGGGAGCTACCGCTGTGTCTTCCGCTATATTGTAAAGACCTTCGTAAAATGATCTAAAGGCGTTAGCTATGCCCCTTGGGTCATATATTTTATATGTACCATCCTTACTGTGAAGGAATTGAATTCTAGACTTCACCTGTTTTTGTTTAAGTTTGGAGGCTAGGATTTTACCTGCTTTATTGGACTGAGAGTAATATGTAGCTTTGGTACGTTTTAGATTTTTCTCATATTTATGCAATAAGCACGCTGTCAGTTGGTGGCGTAATGTCATCAGTTTAGCTGCATTTGATGGAGAAGGGGATTTTTTATTGCTGTCGTCAATAGTTTTTATTTGGTGAAGCAATCTATCTATTTCTGCTAATCTATTTTTCTTTTCTATATGCCCCAAGCGAATGAACGTTCCTCTAATAAAGGCCTTGTGAGAATTCCACAGTATATCAGGGCTAGGGGCAGATGGGGTATTTACCAGAAAAAATTCCCTCAGATCAGTCTCTAAAGTTGCTTTTAATTTCGGTTGTGACATAAAAAATTCGTTGCATCGCCACACGAATGCTCTTGGACATTCATATTTTTCTGCTAAGGTCAAGGTTATGGCTGCATGATCTGACCACGTGATTACTGAGATATCAGATTGCTTAATCAGGGAGAGGCTGGATTGTTCAAGTAGGAATAAATCTATCCGCGAGTAGCTATTATGTGCAGGAGAGAAATAAGTATAATCTCTCTCAGTATTATGGAGGATACGCCAGGCGTCAAATAGTTCATGGCTCCATAGCGCTTGCGAAAGAGAAGGGTGGCGTGTCGATCCACCTGAAGTGGTGTCCACCATCGGGTCCGGAGCCATATTAAAGTCCCCCATCAATATTAAACATCCCTGCTTCCTCTTTTCCACCGCCCCTACCAGTCTCCCCAAGAATGCCACCTGTTTCCTAATGGGGGCATAAGCTGATACCAGCTTATATGTAACACTATTAAGAATACAAATCAATATTATTAATCGCCCTCCCGGGTCTGCATATTGTGACACTAATTGAAATGCTACCGAATCCCTAATTCCAATCAATGTTCCTCTACGTTTTGAAGAATAGTGAGCATGGAATACATTTGGATATGCTGGGTGTTGAATGCGAGAGGCATCCGCCTTCAAGAGGTGGGTCTCTTGTACTGCAAGAATGTCACAGCCTTGATCTCGTACCTCGCGCCATAAATTGGCCCTCTTTTGAGCAGAGTTCAACCCTCTGACATTCATAGACATAACTTTAAGGACCATAATACACAATTAGGAATGCATTAAGAGTCTTACCACACTTGCCCATATCAAAGGATATCCATGGTTGCAGGAGGCGGAGTTGTTTCCACCATTTGTATTCATTTCGCCCTATGTGCCAAAACCAGAAAGGAAACAAACCGTAGAAATAACAGAGCCGATGGACTATCCATCTGAGCTGTATCAGGAAGAAAAAAAAGAGAAGAGAGACAAACATAGTACAGCGGACCAGCAGCTGTCGTGATCTTGGGGGGATAAGTTCAACAGCAGCGAACATATAGAATCCAGGATAAGTGAGTCTCTAGCTTTGTAGCCCTCTAGGTGGAAGTCTTTGGGTTTTCGCCTGGCGCCAGCCATCTGATATTGGACCAGGTGGGTTTTTGATTGGAGGATCAACCATCGGAATATTCCAGGCATGTAGCAATTTTTTCCCTTCCTCCAGAGTCTTGATGACATGTACTAGGTTATTGCAGGAGACGATCACACGGACCGGGAATCCCCATTTATACAAAATGTGGTGCTGACGTAATGCTGTAGTAAAAGGGATAAATTGCCTCCTGATTTGTAGTGTCGTGGCTGAGAGATCCGAATAAATGGAGATCATGTGATATGGTTCAGGCAGGCGGTCTATCTTCCGTGAAGTCAGCAGAACCAGCTCTTTTGTGCGGTAAAAATGGATCTTTGCCAGAACATCCCTGGGTATCGTTTCAGCTAAATGTGATGGTTTCGGAACTCTATGAGCTCTGTCAATCGTTAAGTCCATTTTCGTGAGGTTCGGTAGTAGTGATCTCATCATATCTTGGAGGAAATCGGTTAAATCTTTTGGAGGTATGGATTCTGGGATCCCTCTAAATTTTAAATGATTTCTTCTGGAACGGTCTTCTAAATTGGCTATCTTAGCTTTAAGGAAGGACACATCCCTTTCCACGTCGCTGTGTGCATCTATAAGCGCATTATGCGATGCAGCAAATTCCGCCATTTTAGATTCGACATGTACCGTACGGCATTTTAACTCTTGAAGATCTCTATCTAGCGGTTTCACCATAAGGGACATGTCTGTCCTCAATGACTTACAAAAGGCCATAAGCATATTCTTCATAGAGGCCTCAGTTAACAGATTTTCTGTTGCCGGTCCATCTGCCAAGAAATCAGATGGAGGTGTGTGCTGTATGGTGTCGCTTACCTCCTCTCCTTGCTGAGCAGCGCTCTGGAGCCTTGGTTTCTGCTTTGCTGGGCTCACAGTAGGAGATTGCTGCGTCCCCAGGCTGGGTGCAGCACTAGGCCCCGTGGCGCCATTTTGAGTAGGCCCGAGTTGCGCGCCCGCCCCGGCCTGCCGGGAGGGAGATTCAAGCGGTCCTGCATCCGTGCGGTCAATCAGCTGATGCAGGGATGGGGCCGACAGCGCTCTCCGCTGCGCGGAGAGTGTGAGCGTCTCTGCCGGAGGGTCCCTCGGAGGAGTCGAGGCCCTAGATGTTGTAGCTGCGCGTGTGTCGTCGCCATCTTGCTCCTCTCCCCCTCCGTGAGGGAAGAAGAAATCCAGGAGTTTTTGCGGCTTCACCGCCGATTTGCGCTTCCTGGGCATCTCCAGAAGGTAAGCACTCGTTCCTGTATAATTGGTAGTAGTTCACTCCACGGGCTTGTCGCTATAATCGTTGCTTGGTGAGACTCAGGCTGGGAGCTCTGAGATTAGGCGACCATATCGTATCGCGGCTAGGCTCCGCCCCCCCATCAGTTTTTGAAAGAACTGGGCAGGGAGGTTGTTCCTGCTGCCATCTTGGAGAAGTAAGCACAGATCTTCTGTGGATGTAGGCTTGCTCCAATCCTTTTGTCTCTTCATGTAATCCCAGACATATTGGATTATATTGAGATCAGGGCTCTGTGGGGGTCATATCATCACTTCCAGGACTCCTCCTTCAAATATTGATGGGATCTACATTTTTCTTTTCTTCATTCACTTCATTTTGTTAATTGACAAAAATAAACTAAAACTTCTCTTTTTTTTAAAGCAGTCTTACTTTCTAGCATTTATTCCATGTCTGCTGAAAACTTTGCACAGTACTGATTGAAATATAAGATAGTAGCTTCATGAAACTCTCCCCTGCCTCCTGCTTGTAAGAACTGACGGGGAGAAATGTATCACAAGCAGGAGGCAGGGTGAGGCTGCATGTCATAGGCCGCACTGACACTCTACAATGGGAGTTAGAGGAAGATTTATGTCACTACCTTTCTCACTACCTTCCTGCTGGCAGACTGGTTTTTGACCCTGGGGGTTTTCAGTCTTCACTACCTGTTACCTGTCCACATGCCTGTCACTTAGTTATCTGTTATGTCCTACTCTGCCACTCCGCTTCCAGATTCCTGGACTTAGACCTAATGATTTGGACTGTCCGGTTACTCCATTACCTGTTTCCTTTGTTGTGTTGCTACATTATTACTTCCAATTGCAACCTAATAGTAGTCCAAAGATCCACAACTAAGCAGTTTTATTGGGTTTTCTTGTCTCTATATATGTCTTATGTCAATTTGTCAATCTTATCATTCTAACTGGGGGTTTAGTTGCTATATTCTAATTATATTGTAAAAAAAAAATCTTAGTCTTGCTGTAAAAATGCTCATATTGGATATGTTTGTAGTGGGTTCCACTTAAAAACATCTATATGTTCTGTAAGACTGCTGATGAGCCCTCAGTGTTAGGATCTAGAGGGCACAATGTCTATTCAATTGGGGTTTCAGGTAAGACATCATATTCGTTGGATAAGAGCCTGAGATCCAGCTAAAAGAAATATCTATATGGAACAAAGGAAACACTTTTAAGCCACCTATGTCATAATTCATGTTTCATAACAATCTGACTACAGGAATATGTTCAGGGAGCAGAGACGCTTCTCTGAGCACAAGGGCCAGGACTGATAATCTTCAGAATCATCCCAATGTACACATGTGCTGAATTGAATCCTATTCCATCGTCATGCTTGGCATGTGTGGACTTGTAAAAACATTCAGTTTCACTTATACAGGCATTTCATTCCTATATGAGTTGCCCACACAGAGTTATGGCATATTCCCAAAAAAAAAAAAAAAAAAAAATGACACGGTTGACTTGTTTAATGTGATTATTCAGCCCTGTTAACAGCTGAGATGTTCCCAAAAGGGGGCTGGGTTAAGGTTTCTTCAAAAATTGGGTATGAACAAGACAATTTGGTCAGATACCTGGAGATGCAACCAAGCTTGTAATTTGTCTGCTGATCTCCACCATTGGACCTCTTAACCAATCCAATTAGTAAGAGATATGTTTCCTTTATGTTATTCCCTTTTATTTCAGATACTGTTTTGCTTATGTGTATATATTTTATTATATATTTTTTTTCTTTTGTAACTGTAAGCACTGTACTTTGTGTATATTAAATTTTTATGTGAGTGGTCTTGGTATATCGGTGTTTCGACAAACTGTAAGTGGCAGGTGGTGCCAGTCATTTGTGTCAATGTCAGGATTTTAGGTGCCCTTCACTATTTTGTAGCTTAGTGTGATAGGTGAGTGTGAGAGTGGAAGCAGAGTCCCCCTCTTTACAGGCACATCCAAGGTCACATGAGCCTGTGTGTCAGTAGGCTATGAATTTGTT
The DNA here is from genome assembly GCA_947044405.1 of Leptodactylus fallax. Lineage (NCBI taxonomy): Eukaryota > Metazoa > Chordata > Amphibia > Anura > Leptodactylidae > Leptodactylus > Leptodactylus fallax. Next base: position 1,073,412 of record CAMRHE010000457.1, read on the forward strand.
GTTAAAAAATAAAGACAAGCAATTTTTGTAATTTTTTGCTATACAATTTTATTTGGCAATATACACAGAAAAAGTATTTAAATTCTAATATACAAAATAGATCATAAATATTCACATATGTAAAACAATTCTGTACATCTCCTGAGGTACATATGATACCTAGAGTTAGCCTCACAGATTAAGGTATATCCTATTATGCAACCTGTTCCATATATAACATTATTGATAAAGTATATAAGGATGTACCCCACTATACCACCCTCTACTTTAACTCTTACTGCCAGATGTCCAGCGCATAAATTATACATTCAGCTTCCATTCCAGTTATCTCTGTCACCCAGACCTTTCATGCAAAAAAATGCATTATGTTCCAAAAATTGCCCTAATAAAAAATTTTTGAAAAGCTATTTCCAGTGCGAAATCACAAAACCTTGACCAACAATAGGTGGAACATGTAGTCAGTAAAGACGAGTTAAACTCAAAAGTTTAGTTTAGATTCGGGTTTGACAGATTCAGACTTGAGTTTTGTTTTAGTCCAAATAAATTTGTTCTGAATCAACAATATTAGGACACCATAAGATGTCTTAATGCTGTTTAATGCTGTCATACTATTTAAACTTTTAGCTTCCTGTAGGTTACCAATACACAATGACTGTAATTAGAGTGCAGAGACTCCTTCATATCTGTAGGAGTCCCTACACTCTGGCTTAGAGTCAGCTAGTAAATATCTGCCCATATGACCCAGAGTAACCCTTAAACTTTGGCTGGTTTACAACTCAAATGAAGCAGTGCTGAACCAAGAGGTAAGTATGATAGAGTTGAACAAACTTCTTTTCAGACTGCACTTGTTTGGTCCAAGCTGGAACTGATATTATTATACTCTGTTCTTTTTTTTTTCATACCCCAGAGTATAATAAGCAGCAACCTAGGGGTGGTGCATTAACATAACAAACAGGCTTATTCAGGTGAGTAAGACTGTTTGTTATGTTTAGGCACCTCCCCTAGGCCTCAGCCTGTTATATTTTGGGTTCTGAAGAGACCCCAGAGTATAACAGAACTTTCTGGATGACGAACCCTAAAAATTTTGGATTTGGCTCAACCTGAATTTTTTGGAAAATTTTCATGCTCAGTGATAATTGTTTGGTTTATTTATGTTTATTAATGTGTTTTTGTAGTTTTTTTTTCATGGACCTAGAAGCATTTGGACTGTGCTAGATTATGTGGACTATATCAATGACCAACTTTTTTTTTTTAATAACATGAGTCAATGAAGGATATGTGTGTATGGGAGGGTGTTTATTCCAATAAAATATTTTTTTATGTGTTTCTGGATTTTACTATTGCTTTAGTAGTGATGTCTGACTGATCATGTCCATCGGAGGTGAGAAAAAATAATAAACATACATACTTGCCTTTCCTCACCGATCCGGGGATCTGCCATGGTGTCTTCTTTCCTGGCGTCTTCTGGCTTCCTGAGTGACATCACTGATTCTGGGTCACCCCGAAACACTGTGATTGGACCTTTGTGGTCATGTGGGTTGCATCAACATGGAAAGAGGACAAGACACCATAATGAAGACCCAAAAACTATTTGTGGGTTGAGCCAAAATTTTTGAAAAACTCGTAACAAGCCAGTGCGCTCATCACCCTCCTCAATATCCCACTATCCAGTCACATTCCTCACATTTGCTTATGGAGCTGAGCGGCAATCCAAAAAACCTGAGCTAGGACTTCATGCTATAAGAATATGACATAAAGGATTGAGAGGTGTCACAGTGGTGAGCATCAGCCAGGTCTGAGTTGTGTACCATTGTTTTCTCCTGCCCTCAAGACTAGACTGCTTTGATGTTCTTTATGTCATTATTTTATAGTCTATATTTCTATTTTTATAAGCACTCTATCTTTTTATACTAAAGCTTAAAACTTTAATAAGTTTGTTCTTGTATGCTCTAAACAGTCCGTAACCTTCTTGGAGTGGTTGATCCTTGACTTCTGGAGAGCAGAGAGACAATGTTGGGGTTTCCTGTCCATCCAGAATTTCTATAGGTGGTGGCAGAGTGCATTTGGGGTGTATGCACTGGGTTGGGGTGTCATTGTGACTCTGTTTGCAGCCTGAGTGGAAGGTGAGAGTGGGTAGAATCAGTTTAACCCCATACAGTCGTGCCCAAATCCCATGCTAGGACAAAGTCTATGTGACACCTTCATTCAGACAATACTTGAGGATGGAAAAAAAAATTCTCCTATAATGTACAGTATGACAAGAGGTCATTGTTTTTTGACAGCAGCATAAACAACTTCCGGCTCCTCTGATAGTTGAGGTTTTTTTTGCTTTTGCAGCAGTAGAGTGCTGTACCGCAGCATACACCATATTTTCATCCTGTAATAAAATGAGAACACGCTAGTTATAGAGTGGAAGCCATTTATTTTTTTCCAAAAATCAATTGGTGGGGCCAAGGTAGGAAACTTTATAATATACCCAAGTACATAAAATGCGTCTATTCCACATATGTTACCCCATTTTACCTGCCTGTCGCACTGGCTGTAGCTGTTCAGATGCTCTCAATTCACTGGAAAATCCGTCTTCAGTGAGGCAGTGATGAGACGGATTATCTGCCTTACGGATAGATCAGATTACAGTTGCAGGTAGAAATGGGCGGGCATACCACAGAAGATCTGTTTGGTGAATATTTGCAAGTTTTGTCTGACCATTTTGTCAAGTTGGATCGGAACCAGAAGTGCTATTATTATACTCTGGGGGCTCTTCAGACCAGATCCCCAGAGTATAATAAGTCATGGCCAAGGGAAGGTGCAGAAACATAATAAATACCGATACTCGCGTTCCCTTACCTCTCCTTAAGTCCTCTTATGGCCTCCTGGGTGATATTAGCAGACTGAGGGGACCACTAAGGCCTGTGATTGGGCCTCAGTAGTCATGTGAGTGTTCTGATGTCATAACACTTCATAGATAGGAGATAGATAGATAGATAGATAGATAGATAGATAGATATGAGATAGATAGATAGATAGATAGATAGATAGATATGAGATAGATAGATATGAGATAGATAGATAGATAGATAGATAGATAGATATGAGATAGATAGATAGATAGATAGATAGATATGAGATAGATAGATAGATAGATAGGAGATAGATAGATAGATAGATATGAGATAGATAGATAGATAGATAGATAGATAGATAGATAGATATGAGATAGATAGGAGATAGATACATAGATATGAGATAGATAGATAGATAGATAGATATGAGATAGATAGATAGATATGAGATAGATAGATAGATAGATATGAGATAGATAGGAGATAGATACATAGATATGAGATAGATAGATAGATAGATATGAGATAGATAGATAGATAGATAGATAGATAGATAGATAGATAGATATGAGATAGATAGATAGATAGATAGATAGATATGAGATAGATAGATATGAGATAGATAGATAGATAGATAGATAGATAGTAACTCTGTAGATGACCGCACCAGTAAAAAGCATATACAATCATATGAAAAAGTTTGGGCACCCCTATTAATCTTAATCATTTTTAGTTCTAAATATTTGGGTGTTTGCAACAGCCATTTCAATTTGATATATCTAATAACTGATGGACACAGTAATATTTCAGGATTGAAATGAGGTTTATTGTACTAACAGAAAATGTGCAATATGCATTAAACCAAAATTTGACCGGTGCAAAAGTATGGGCACATCAACAGAAAAGTGACATTAATATTTAGTAGATCCTCCTTTTGCAAAAATAACAGCCTCTAGTCGCTTCCTGTAGCTTTTAATCAGTTCCTGGATCCTGGATGAAGGTATTTTTGACCATTCCTCTTTACAAAACAATTCCAGTTCAGTTAAGTTTGATGGTCGCCGAGCATGGACAGCCCGCTTCAAATTATCCCACAGATGTTCAATGATATTCAGGTCTGGGGACTGGGATGGCCATTCCAGAACATTGTAATTGTTCCTCTGCATGAATGCCTGAGTAGATTTGGAGCTGTGTTTTGGATCATTGTCTTGCTGAAATATCCATCCCCGGCGTAACTTCAAATTTGTCACTGATTCTTGTACATTATTCTCAAGAATCTGCTGATACTGAGTTGAATCCATGCGACCCTCAACTTTAACAAGATTCCCGGTGCCAGCATTGGCCACACAGCCCCAAAGCATGATGGAACCTCCACCAAATTTTACAGTGGATAGCAAGTGTTTTTCTTGGAATGCTGTGTTTTTTGGACACCATGCATAACACCTTTTTGTATGACCAAACAACTCAATCTTTGTTTCATCAGTCCACAGGACCTTCTCCAAAATGAAGCTGGCTTGTCCAAATGTGCTTTTGCATACCTCAGGCGACTCTGTTTGTGGCGTGCTTTCAGAAACGGCTTCTTTCGCATCACTCTCCCATACAGCTTCTCCTTGTGCAAAGTGTGCTGTATTGTTGACCGATGCACAGTGACACCATCTGCAGCAAGATGATGCTGCAGCTCTTTGGAGGTGGTCTGTGGATTGTCCTTGACTGTTCTCACCATTCTTCTTCTCTGCCTTTCTGATATTTTTCTTGGCCTGCCACTTCTGGGCTTAACAAGAACTGTCCCTGTGGTCTTCCATTTCCTTACTATGTTCCTCACAGTGGAAACTGACAGGTTAAATCTCTGAGACAACTTTTTGTATCCTTCCCCTGAACAACTATGTTGAACAATCTTTGTTTTCAGATCATTTGAGAGTTGTTTTGAGGAGCCCATGATGCCACTCTTCAGAGGAGATTCAAATAGGAGAACAACTTGCAATTGGCCACCTTAAATACCTTTTCTCATGATTGGATACACCTGGCTATGAAGTTCAAAGCTCAGTGAGGTTACAAAACCAATTTTGTGCTTCAGTAAGTCAGTAAAAAGTAGTTAGGAGTATTCAAATCAATAAAATGATAAGGGTACCCAAATTTTTGCACCGGTCAAATTTTGGTTTAATGCATATAGCACATTTTCTGTTAGTACAATAAACCTCATTTCAATTCTAAAATATTACTGTGTCCATCAGTTATTAGATATATCAAATTGAAATGGCTGTTGCAAACACCCAAATATTTAGAACTAAAAATGATTAAGATTAATAGGGGTGCCCAAACTTTTTCATATGACTGTATATGGGTGCTCACCCATTCAATCCATAATCGAAAAAACAGGCAGCACTCCAAAGGTTTAAGTGAAATAGATAAATATCTATAGATAGATAGATAGATAAATAGATAGATAGATAGATAGATAAATAGATAGATAGATAGATAAATAGATAGATCACCTTTTCCTTCATTTGCTTTTGAAGATCTCCTACATTTTCATAGGCTGAAATATAAAGATGTTGTAGATAAAGAAATAAGCACTTAGTATATTTACTGTATGTGGTATTAAATGCAACATATATAATTCATCATCTTAGACCTTATTCATACAAGGTCATAAACGCAGAACAGGTACAGGTCATTCCATGATACTTTATATCTTTGTAGCCTCCCTGCTGGTTTTGGTTCACAATCACCGATGCAAAACACTGAGTAATATAATAAAGTGTGAATAAGGTCTAATACTGGAGAACTGCTAAAGCTTTGTTCACGTCAGACTGAAAAAAATTCCGACGTGCAGGATATAGATCCCTCGCAAAGGTAAAATTATGTTGACTGGTCATCTCTGGATCAAGAAGATCAGAGAACGACTGAGGCACAGTAAGGTCAGTATCATTGTTATTATTTTATATTGGTTTAAGTACTTTGAAAAAAAAATAGCTAGCTGGACAACTCTTTTAACGTGAAACCAAGCTCTTTATCCCCTTAGATGCTGTAGTCAAGGCTGACTGCAGCACCTAAGTGGTATTACAGGAGTAAGATCCTCTACAGGAGGAAGTATATTGGTAGCACTGCTACTCATTGTATTGTGTGAGGTGTGAATGGGTTGATATGGCGCATGTGGCCCTCATAAAGGCAAGGCCACTTGTCATTAAAATGGTGACTGGTATAATATACTGCAATGCAGAAATATAGAAGAACATTATTCAAGCCATCAAAATAGAACAGGGCCAAGTCCCATAATGGAACTAAAACAATAAGTAAAAAAAAAATAAAATATATATATATATATATATATATATATATATATATATACAGTATATATGTGATTAAAAAGAAAAAAGGAAAAAAAAAGCAAACACTTTTTTCCTTTTCACAATATGCTATTATTGGAAATAAAAAACAATAAAAAAGACCTTAAATGGGGACCTAAAAAAAACCTAAATGGGAAATAAAAAGTATTAACAAAAAAAAAAAGTTATACTTCAAAAAATAAATTTATAAAAAAAAAAAAAGTATATAGCACAGCATAAAAATTACACAAAAAGCACACATATAAAAATAATGAAGGTAATTCAATACATCATATGCATGATAAAATAACGGAATTAAAAATATCAGTCATCCTGCAAAAAATAAGCCCTCACATGGCTAAACTGATTTAAAAATATGTAAAAATAGTGGTTTTTGGAATTGGGTCCTACTACTAGGAACCCTAGTGATCATGAGAACAGCGTAATATTCACTTCTATGAGACTACTTATACAGCAATGTCTGGCATCCACAGAAGTGAATGCAGCAGTCGAGGCCCCCAGTGATCAGACCCTTGTAGGAAATAAATGACTACAATGGGAAAAACTCCAAAACTTCTATGAGCACCTTATACATTTGTATTGATTTGATATTGATATTTGACATTTTCTATCATTTGATACCTGAGTTCTGGTACACGGAAGCATCTATGGACACGACTGTCGTCTCTCTGGAAAAAATAAAAAATATTTGTAACATTTCCTAATGATATACTTGTAATGATGGAGCATGGATGGATATATAGTAATATAGTAATATAATAGGTAATTATAGTAATGAGTTATGGCTGGTATGTTACTGTACTCTAGAGCTGCATTCACTATTCTGCATTATCTTAAAATCTCCTAGCATTCCTTACTTGTTCAGTGACTGTTCACACAGAGATTACTCTTGTGATTTACCCCAGACTGTGTAATCTATAGAGTAGAGATGGGTGAACCTCTTCAGGTGCGAGGTTCACCCACCAGTTTGGTTCCGAACCAAAAAGGCTATTATACTCAGGGGTCCGACCCCAGACTTTGTTAAGCGGAGGTCCAAGTGTCATGCATTCAGGCATCAACGTTCCCCACGTGACTACTGATGCCCAATCACAGGCCACAGCAGTTACTTTGGGGCTCGTGACATTACAGAAGAGGCCCAAGGAGGACCAAGGACACCAAGAAATGTGACAGAGCCCAGGAGATGTATCGGTTTACATTAAGTTTCTGCACCTCCCCTGGGCTTACGATTATTATACTCTCGAGTCTGAAGAGACTCCATAGCATAATAATGATTTGTGGGAGGGGAATATCAAAAATTTTGGATTTGGCTGAACCCAAGATTTTTGTAAAACTTGCACCAAACCCGGCTTGTTACGAACCAGTTCACTCATCTCTACAATGGAGACAACTAACTGGTCCCAGCTGAGATTATCTTTGGAGATGTCTCTGCTTTCTTTATTTCTTAAACTGTACAGAATGGAATTAAGCACGTGGCGTGGTCTCACAGTCAGTGCCGTAAAGTAACGTCTTTGGCTGGATTTTGAAACCTTATGGCACCAAGGGAGGACTAGCCAGATACTCCAATGATGGAGGAAGTCCTAATGTGAAGTGGAAAACAAGAGTCTGGAGACTGATAGAAGTGACAGACTCTAGAGATGAGTAAACTGGTTTGACGCAAATGAAATTTGTTACAAATTTACCACAATGTTTAAACTCTGAAAAATCTGAAACTTTTGGTGCTTCTCCGGGAAAAATCACTGAAATTGGTGGCTGGTGGTGGCCTACTTTCCATGGCCAAGAGTAACCAAAACCACAGGATCTACAACAGTCAATGAAAGCTACTTGTATATGCTGAGACTTCAAATTACATCTGTCATTGACCAGTGTTGATCATGTGGTTTAGGTTACTCTTGGTTATTAAAAGTAGGTCAATGACCCAGAATTACTACTGGCGCTACTAGTGGAGCTGTCATATGATTTAGGTTACTTTTAGTTATTGAAAGTAAAGAAATACATTTTCAGGACAAATCGGACCAAACTTATTCAGATCATTTCTGCCAGCCAATTCAACCAAAGTAGACCTGAAAATATTTGGGGAAGTTAGACAATTTCTGCTGTCTGTGTCTGACCCTGATTAATTCTACTGTATATGTAAGTATATATGTACAAATGTTAGTTTAATGACTGGTACATCTGTAGATAGATAGACAAACAGACACATACCTGTAGATAGATAGATAGATAGATAGATAGATATGAGATAGATAGATAGATAGATAGATAGATAGATAGATATGAGATAGATAGATAGATAGATAGATAAATAGATAGATAGATAGATAGATAGATAGATAGATATGAGATAGATATATATATGATATAGATAGATATATAGATATATATGAGATAGATAGATAGATATGAGATAGATAGATATGAGATAGATAGATACGAGATAGATATGAGATAGATATGAGATAGATAGATACGAGATAGATATGAGATAGATAGATAGATAGATAGATATGAGATAGATAGATACGAGATAAATAGATAGATAGATAGATAGATAGATAGATAGATATGGGATAGATATGAGATAGATATGAGATAGATAGATAGATAGATAGATAGATAGATAGATATGAGATAGATGATAGATAGATAGATAGATAGATAGATAGATAGATATGAGATAGATAGATAGATAGATAGATATGAGATAGATAGATAGATATGAGATAGATAGATAGATAGATAGATAGATAAATAGATAGATAGATAGATAGATAGATAGATAGATATGAGATAGATATATATATGATATAGATAGATATATAGATATATATGAGATAGATAGATAGATATGAGATAGATAGATATGAGATAGATAGATACGAGATAGATATGAGATAGATATGAGATAGATAGATACGAGATAGATATGAGATAGATAGATAGATAGATAGATATGAGATAGATAGATACGAGATAAATAGATAGATAGATAGATAGATAGATAGATAGATAGATAGATATGGGATAGATATGAGATAGATATGAGATAGATAGATAGATAGATAGATAGATAGATAGATATGAGATAGATGATAGATAGATAGATAGATAGATAGATAGATATGAGATAGATAGATAGATAGATAGATATGAGATAGATATATATATGAGATAGATAGATATATAGATATATATGAGATAGATAGATAGATATGAGATAGATAGATATGAGATAGATAGATACGAGATAGATATGAGATAGATATGAGATAGATAGATACGAGATAGATATGAGATAGATAGATAGATAGATAGATAGATATGAGATAGATAGATACGAGATAAATAGATAGATAGATAGATAGATAGATAGATAGATATGGGATAGATATGAGATAGATATGAGATAGATAGATAGATAGATAGATAGATATGAGATAGATGATAGATAGATAGATAGATAGATAGATAGATAGATAGATAGATAGAAACCTGGAATTGTTCCTCTTCTCATCTGCATAGAGAAAAATTATAACAAATTATCAGAATTACATCAAAATTAATTTCAAGGAAATGGAATCTGTGAAAATATTTAGATCTGTAGATTGTAACTCAATAGTCAATATACAGTATTGGCCAGCCAAAGGGCTCAGCTTCTACATAGCTCTATGGGACTTGTGCACTTACACTTTTAAAGGTTCTGTAAACTTAGTGCTACAGTCACGTTGAGAAAGGGTTTACCTAGATTGAACCTCATGGGTCTTATGGTACCTGTACTTTGACCATGAACCCATTCATTTCAAAATTGTTTTCAATAGAAACAACTTGTCCCACAAAAAAGAAGCCCTTACAAACTGTATGAAAATGTATCAAAACAATGAAACTATATCACAATTTTCTAGAATAGATGTAACATCATTTTTACCAAATAGTGAATGCTGTAAAAACAAGATCCAATGATTCTATTGAGCTATGTCTGAAAGAGTAAAATTTCTGTTCTTACCTTTTCTGGCCCTCAAGCACATGATAAAGAGAACCAAGAACAAGAGGGCGGCAAAACCAACACAGGAACCAATTATTATAGTCTGCAATTGAGAGCTCGGTGTCTCTGGTTTATGTTCAACCTCACCTGCAAAGCAAAATGGACATTAGAGATACAAGACGGAAAGATAATGTTCTTGTATCCTCAACCATATCTTGAACCCCTTGTGGCCTAAAATTATCTTACGGACCAGGCCTCATTTTTTCAAAACTGACCTGTGTCATTTTATATGGCAACACAGTAACTTTGAGACGCTATAACTTACCCATGTGATAATAAGAATGTTTTTTCGTGACACATTGTGCTTCATGTTAGTGGTAAACATTGTTCAATATTTTTGTATTTATTTATAAAAAAAAAATAGGAAATTTGATGGAAATTTGGACATAATCACAATTTTCAAATTGTGAAATGTTCTGCTTTTCAGACAGTCACCCAAATACATTAATAAATATTATCTACCATATCTCTGATTTATATCGCCATCATCTTTTAATCATCCTTTAATTTATTCTGGATGTTAGAAGTGTAACAGCAATTTTCCAGATTTACAAGAAAATTTCCCAAACTAATTTTTTTTCAGTATTGAAAAGTATTCTAAAGGCCTATATATTAGAAAACCCCATAAGTCACTCCATTTTCAAAACTGCACCCCTCAAATAATTCAAAATAGAATTTGGGAAGTTTTGTTTAACCCTTTAAGCATTTCACGGAAATTTAAACAATATGGAGGTGAAATTTAGACATTTCATTTTTTTTCAATAATACATTAATTTAGCCCTAGAATTAACAAAGGGCTAAAGGATAAAAATTAATCTAACAATTTGTTATGCAATTTCTCCCGATCACAGAAATACCCCACATGTGGGTGTAACTGATGTTTGGGCACACGGCAGTGCAAAGTACGACACTGGGTGTTTGAAAAGCAGATTTTGCTGGAATAGTTTTCAGGTGCCATGTCTCATTTGCAGAGCCCCTAAAGTACCAGTACAATGGAAACCCTCCAAAGGTGACCCCATTTTAGAAATGATACCCAACAAGGAATTTCTCAAGGGGTATTATCATTTTGAGCCCAAAACTACTTCCCAAAAATTAATGCACAAAGTGAAAATTGAAATTTTTAAAGACATATGCAATTTCAGTGAGAAATACCTTTCCCACTTCTGGACGCCATGTTGTTTTTGCAGAGCTCGGGAGGTGCCAGGAAAATTGGAATTCCTCAAGAAGTGACCCCATTTTGTAGCAGCAATTTTAGGGTCTATGCAAACGTGACATGGCAATTAAAAACAACAATCTAAATCTGCGGTCCAAAAGCACATAGCGCTCCTTCACACCTGTGCACATCATATGTGGGTATAAACTGCTGTTTGGGCACAGCCGGGCACAGAAGGGAAGGAGCGCTATTTTGGTTTTTGGAGCACAGTTTGGTTTTTGGGCATCATGCCCCTTTTGCAGAGTCCCTGAATTACGAGTAAAGTGGAATCCACAGATATGTGACCCCATTTTGGAAACTACACCCCTGAAGGGATTTATCAAGTGGGGTAGCGAGCATTTTTAACCAATGAGTGTTGCATTAATTTAATTTCCAAGAACGAATGCGCAGCTGATAATAAAAGGTAAAAATTGCAATTTTTCCAGAGATTCGCCATTTCAGTGCCCGATATGTTGCGCCCAGCTTGTTTCAGCAGAGACACAACCTCCAAAACTGGAGAGCGGGGATCCCGGGCACAACAGCTTTTGGAGCGTTCATCTCTGATACAAGCCGGGCACAAAGTATTATGAGCTGAAATTACATATTCCTGGAAAAATTGTCATTTTCTCTTTTCACCATCAGCTGCGTGTTCATTTCTGGAAAATAAATTATAGCAACACTTGTGAGTTAAAAATGCTCACTGTACCAATGGATAGATTCCTTCAGGGTTGTAGTTTCAAAAATGGGGTCACATGTCAGGGGATTCCACTGTACTGGCGTTTCAGCTCTGCAAAAGTGCAATGGCGTCCAAAAACCAAACCGTCTAAATCTGTGCGCCAAAAACCAAAATAGCGCTCCTTCCCTTCTGTGCCCAAACAGCAGTTTATTCCCACATATGACATTAAGTACGTTATCCCGGGTACACCAGTGTCATACATGTGGGCATAAACTGCAGTTTGGGCACACAGCAGGGCACAGAAGGGAAGGAGCGCTATGTGGCTTTTGGAGCGCAGACTTAGATGTTTGGTATCTGGACGCCATGTCATGTTTGCAGAGCCCCTAAGGTAACAGTAAAGTGGAATACTCTAGGAAGTGTCGCCATTTTGAAAACTGCACTCAAAGAATTTATAAAGGGGTGTAGTAAGCATTAGTATCCCAGACGTGACTGCACAGCGGATGGGGAAAAGTGTTGATGTAAACTGTGCGGAGTACATTGGGAACACCAAATTCCCTACTATTTCCCCAGTAGCTCCTATGATTGGGGGGTCACTCTGGGGGTCACTTCTGGCATCTTTTTCCTTGTAACCTTTAAATTTGGGGTTTACCTTGATACACGCTCGCACAGCTTATACATTCTCTTCCTGCCACAGCCAGTTGTGTTCTAATGATTTGGCGATTTTAGGGGCATTATTATTTCGGAACCCCTTAAAACCACTGATCAAAGCTAAGCTCCGAGCTGACAACTAACACCCGTTCCCAATGCCGCCCGCTCAGACTCTGAGCGGGCGGGAGGCTGTCCTCTAAAACCAGGCAGCTGTGTGGTACTATTACGCCACGTGTTGTAATAGTCGTATGGATGACTATAGGATATAGGATGACTGTAGTATATAGTTACTCCAATAATAACTATAGTATTCCTATACTTTAGAGGCAGTATTGTAGCATTATGTTACCATATATCATATTTAGATATTATAAGAAATATATCTATTCTGACATATAAAAATCAGAGGTGACCCATATTATTTTCAGCACATACACACCATACACAACAGTAGTATATACACCCCTTACAGACAGTATATAATACAGCAGTTAGAATCACCAGGTATACATATAGTAACTTTTACAGGAGTTTGTACATTGACCACCGATGCTCACCTCGAACTCTAAGGATTGTGCCAGGACCTTCTTCAAGGATTGTGGTCATACTATTGGCTGGATTATTGTCTTTAGAACACAATCTTATTGCGACACGGCAGTAAAGTGTGGTGTTATCTGGAACTTGGAAATGCTGTAGGAGAAGAAGATCAGACTGACCAATCAGCTTTGTCTTTCCTATATATTCTGGGTGTATATAGTCCTGGTTAGGATGGTATACATAGTGCTCTCTTGGTTCTCCAACCATCCAGTAGACCTGAGTCCACAGAACGCTTCCTGCAGAATATGGATGTATCATATCTGGTATGGAGAAGCTGCAGTTGATTCTCACGGGTCCCCTAAAGTCCACTTCAGCTGTCTGGTTGATTTTTGGAGCATCACTTGGTTCTTTAAAGGAAATATACACAATATTAGGGAAGGGGCTCATATAAGACACAAGCAAGAAGCACTATTTGTAAAATCTGAGGGCAATGTGTGGCCATTCACAATGTTGGACTGAGGTTCTTAGGCCCACCAGATATAATGATTCCATCCTCCAACAAACCCTAGGAGATAGACCATAGTACATTACAAATTTAGGTGTCTTCTGCTAAACCCTTATTGTGTTGGAGCCTTGGCCCACCAGCGTATCCTCTGATAGTGTGGTGGGCCAGTACGACACTGGTGGTTAGACTTAAGGGGCCCTCCTGAGCTTCATTTTGTGTCCAATTTGGTCAGATACATTTCGGTCCTAATAATTTTCATTATGAATGATAAGTACTCCAAGTGCCCTGAAAAGTCATTCTGGAGTCTACTACGACTGTATCCAATACATATCAAGCTCTTTAACCTCTTCATATTCCACGAGTCATAGCTTTTTCATATTTTGTCAAAATTACCCTTTAAAGGCACCACTTATGGGTACATACTGTACATGTATATCTCATTGGTTAACTTTTGTTAACTCTTCCTGGAAGAGAATACAAAAAGACAGCATTTCTTCCATTTTCTATTTATGCTATAGATTTTGCACCATTCACGGCGCAGCTTCAATAATGTGATAAATGTATTCTCTAGGTTGATATGATTTTATCGATACTATTTTTGAACAATAAAAGCCGTTTTACTTATATATTTTTTTCATTGTTACTTTCCAAAACCCTTAAACTTTATTATTTCTCTGTCCATGGAATCGAGTGACATTTTTATTGGTGCCCTTGTGGTGAACATAAGACTTATTGATCACTGTTTACAACTTTTCTTGGTAGTCAACAGACAAAAAAAAGTGGCAGTTCTGGCATTTTTTTTTTTACTTTAACTGTGTGGGTTAAATAACATTACAGTTTTGTTACTTAGGTCATCATGGACACGACAATACCCATTGGGGGGAATTTATCAGTCCCTCTACACCAGTTTTATGGCATAGAGGGGTAATATTGTGGTACCCATTTGGCACAAGGCCCTTTCTTGTACCCAATGTACACCACAACCGCTGTTTTGAGCCTTGCTCGCCACATTGTGCTATTTTTAAAAAATTTTTAAATAATCCTCCCTCTCACTTACGTAGTTGACACATTATTGTGTTTAAGTCAGTGGGCAGCTATTCTATTTTCAGTCTTGTTCTGCTACTTCCACCTCAAAATCAGCTTTAAATTTCGCCTGAATGTAGTCTCCATTTATTTCAATGGGAGTCAGATGCTGAATTTGTTCGCTCTTCAGGCTGCAGTATAGAATTTGGTCAAGCAGAAAAATGAATCTTCAAATTCCTGAAGCTGAATTTTTCAGCTACAAGAAATTCAGCCATGTAAACCTACTCTAAAGTACATATAGGACAGAAAGAGGGCAGTATAGTATATCTAGTACAGATAGAGGGTAGTATAGTATATCTAGTACAAGTAAAAGGCAGTACATTGAATATAGTAGAGGTAGAGGGCGGTACAGCATATGTACTATAGGGAGAGGGCAGTACATGATATGTAGTACAGGTAGAGGGCAGTACAGGGCATTTAGGACAGGTAGAGGGCGATACAGTACATGTAATACAGGTGGAGGGCAGTAGATGACATGTAGAACAGGTAGAGGACACTACCGGGCATGTAGTACAGATAGAGGGCAATACAGTACATGTAGTACAGGTGGAGGGCAGTACATGACATGTGGAACAGGTAGAGGGCAGTACAATACATGTACAGGTAGATGGCAGTGCAGTACATGTAGTACAGGTAGAGGTCAGGTCAGTACAGTACACGTAGTACAGGTAGAGGGCAGTACAGAACATATAGTACAGGTAGAGGGCAATACAGTACATATAGTACAGGTAGAGAGCAGTACAGTACATATAGTACAGGTAGAGTGCAGTACAATACATGTACAGGTAGATGGCAGTGCAGTGCATGTAGTACAGGTAGAGGTCAGGTCAGTACAGTACACGTAGTACAGGTAGAGGGCAGTACAGTACATATAGTACAGGTAGAGAGCAGTACAGTACATATAGTACAGGTAGAGGGCAGTACAGGGCATATAGTACAGGTAGAGAGCAGTACAGTACATATAGTACAGGTAGAGGGCAGTACAGTACATATAGTACAGGTAGAGGGCAGTACAGGGCATATAGTACAGGTAGAGGGCAGTACAGTACATATAGTACAGGTAGAGGGCAGTACAGTACATATAGTACAGGTAGAGGGCAGTACAGTACATGTAGTACAGGTAGAGGGCAGTACAGTACATGTAGTACAGGTAGAGGGCAGTACAGGGCATATAGTACAGGTAGAGGGCAGTACAGGGCATATAGTACAGGTAGAGGGCAGTACAGTACATGTAGTACAGGTAGAGGGCAGTACAGGGCATATAGTACAGGTAGAGGGCAGTACAGGGCATATAGTACAGGTAGAGGGCAGTACAGGGCATATAGTACAGGTAGAGGGCAGTACAGTACATGTAGTACAGGTAGAGGGCAGTACAGTACATATAGTACAGGTAGAGGGTAGTACAGTACATGTAGTACAGGTAGAGGGCAGTACAGTACATATAGTACAGGTAGAGGGCAGTACAGTACATGTAGTACAGGTAGAGGGCAGTACAGGGCATATAGTACAGGTAGAGGGCAGTACAGTACATATAGTACAGGTAGAGGGCAGTACAGTACATGTAGTACAGGTAGAGGGCAGTACAGTACATATAGTACAGGTAGAGGGCAGTACAGTACATGTAGTACAGGTAGAGGGCAGTACAGGGCATATAGTACAGGTAGAGAGCAGTACAGTACATATAGTACAGGTAGAGGGCAGTACAGTACATATAGTACAGGTAGAGGGCAGTACAGTACATGTAGTACAGGTAGAGGGCAGTACAGGGCATATAGTACAGATAGAGGGCAGTACAGGGCATATAGTACAGAGGACAATAAGGTACATATAGTAAGTACAGTACATTTAGGGCAAGTACAGGATATGTAGTACATGAAGAGGGCAGTACAATACATCTAGTGCATGTGCAAGTAATTTTTTGGCTTCTTCTGGATCAACATTGCAGTATAATAGGCTTACTGGAGTTGATATAAGTCTTTTTTCAGCCTTACAAACTATGTCACTATGTTTAGATTTCCGTAATTCTGATTTTACTATTGCACTAGTCCTCACTGACACTTCTTTATGCTTTGTGTGGCTACATCTAACAGAAAACCCTGTGGTCAGACGTAGAATTGCAGGTGCACTTATCACTAGTACTTATCACACACAAGACAGACTGACCATTGCAAAAGTCATATTTCTGTGTAGACTTACTCAAGACGAGAAGTTGACTTGCAATAATTGTACGTCTGGTATACGTGGCTTCTCCTACGGTAACATTTATAGAGTAGCAGTAGAAGCCTCCGTAGCCTTCATCAGCGTTATTGGCTAATTTCATAAATACGATGTTTTCATTGCTTCTTTGTGTACACGAGACTGGGTACATGATCTCTCCACACTGTCGGCCAGTCAGACTCCTGAATACTCCACACTCTGTTACATTCCCAGTCGTTTTCTGATTCTTAAATGCAAATCGAACTACGATGGTCACTGAATCTCCGCGGAGGGCGAGGATTAGAAATTCCTGATTCAGAATGATCTCCTTTTCTCCTGACCAGGAAAAGATAAGATCAATGAAAATCTTTACACTGCATATACAATACAACCACTATCAGATCAATACAGTATATAATGTATGCATCCATTAGCCATAATATTGTGTAGGCCTCCATGTGCCACCAAAGCAACTCTGGTCCATCAAAGAATGGACTCCACAAGACCTATGAAGTTATCCGGTGGTATCTGGCACCAAGATATTAGCAGTTAATCCCCTTAAGACCTGTAAGATGTAGGGTGTGGCCTCCATACATTCTAGAATTAAATCTGGAGAATTTGGAGGCAAGGTTCTTTGTCACATTCCTCAAACTTTTCCTGAACAGAGTGACCTTCACTTTATCCTCTTTAAACTTGTTCTGTACAATGTTTAGGTAGGTGGTACTGTCATAGTGACATCCACACGATGCCAGGATCAAAAATTTCCCAACAAAACATTGCCCAAGGGCATCACACTGCCTCTGCTGACTCGCCTTCTTTCCAAAATGCATCCTGGTGCTCTCTCTCCCCAAGGTAAGTGACACACAACCTGACATTCATATGCCATACTTCTCGAAAAGTCCTGATGCTCATGTGTCCATTGTATGGACTTTCAGTAATGACCAGTGGTCAGCATGGATACCCTACGAAGGCCCATACCATACAAGCTATGATGCCTTGTTTCTTCCATTACCTTTCTATAAAAGCCAGTAGGAATATTTTCATTAATTTATGCTATAGTAGATTTGTTTGTGGGGAAGAGGCCCTATGGTGAGCCTTGAGCTCCCATGACTTTGTCACTGTTTCATCCATTACTAGAACTACTTTTGGTAGCCTCTAACCACTACATGCCAAGAAGACCCCACAAGGCCTACCTTTTTAAAGATGTTCTGACCCAGTCATCTTGTCATCATAATTTGTCAAAGTCTCTTATATTCTTATGCTTGACAAACTTCCTACTGCTAACACAACTTTAAGAACTAACTGTTGACTTGCTTCATATCCCCCATCATATCTGACACCCTGCTATTCCCAATTTTGGTACCATCATTTATACTGATTTGAAATGAGAGATTTGCAAAACGGTTCATAACAAGCCAGGAACACTACAAAATTTCCAAAAATCTTGGGTTTGACCAAATCCGAGATTTTGGGGGTTTACTACCCAGGAACCCCTATTATACCCTAGGGCAGTGATGGCAAATCTTTTTAGAGACCGAGTACCCAAACTGCAACCCAAAACCCACTATTTTATTGTAAAATGCCACCACAGTAATTTAACCATAATACTCTGCGGATCCACAATTACGGACAATTACGGACCGGCAAAATATGGTCGTGTAAATGGGGCTTTACAGACCTTTCAATGATACAAAACAACCTTGTACTGAAAGGTAAAATTTTGTATTTGCCATAATTTTGAACAATTAATGTTCACTATTTACATCGCATAGGATCTGTTTTATAGTGACCGTACAAAGTTACAGCCTGTACTAATATCACATCTGCTATAAAACAGATACTGTGTGATATAAATAATGAGGGGCACCCATACAGTACAATCTTCTCCACAGTGGCTACACACAGTACAATCTTCTCCACAGTGGCTACACACAATACAATTTGCTCCACAGTGGCACCCACAAAGTACAATCTGCTGCAAAGTGGCACCCACACAGTATAATCTGTTCCACAGATGGGTGCCCACAGAGAGGGCTCTGAGTGCCTCCTCAGCATGCCATAGGTTCATCACCACAGCTTTTGGGTCTCTTCAGACCCATGAGCATAATAAGCGGTGGCTGAGAGAAGGTACGGTAAAATATAAAAACGCTGATTCCCTCCTTCACTTTTTCTAGGCTTTAATGTTGGGAAACCCACATGAACCAATGTACCAACCGCAGGCCTCAGTGATCTCCCAGGGCCTGTGACATCACAGGAGTGGCCAGAAGGAGCCCAAAGAGGATGGAAGATGCTAAGGAATGTGCATGGGACACCACAAGGGAGCCCAGGAGAGGGGAGGGAAGGTGAATATCAAGTGAGTTTTATCTTTTCTATTGGGATTATTCAGCCATTTCTAAAATATGATACATTTTGAAATTCCTAGCCTCTGTGATAATGCAGTACAGTGCAGGTAGAGAGCAGTACAGCATATCATACAGATAGAGAAGGATACTGCACCTTACCTGGACCTATTACTCTAAGGTCTAAAAAGAAAATCACTTTTGGTTCAGACCAAACAAGTTTGATTTAAAATAAAACAGGTTGGTGAATCTCGCAAATTTTTGCAAAACGAATCCAGCAAGGTTCACCCATCTTTATTTGAGATGCTACATACACGTACATTATATGCAGAAATGTTCTAGGATGAAGGAGAGGGGGTTCGGCCAGTTGAGTGTTCCAGGTGCCGGCATCCAAGGTGCGATGCCAACAAGCCCTGCCTCTTACTAGGGCATTTACATACCAGGCTAGGACAGCAAACTGAATTTTTGCCCTAAGTCATGGGAAGCCTAGTTGTACTTCTGGGGAAGGGATTAATCATGGCACCCTGTACGTGCAGTGCGCCAGTTCTTTACCCCATAAAGCAGGTCCCTAATTCATCAACATGGCACACTCCTTGGTCTATGAATCTACCAAAGGCTTAGAAATGCCAGATAGCCCTTGTCTTTATTTTCAAAATGTTATACAATGAATTGTATTTGGTGCTATTTTGGTGCTGGGGCTTCATAAAACCAAACTGTGACCAGGGGACATTTTTTGTGTTGCCCATTTGAGCTGACAGCCCAAAGTCGTATCTTACCTTTCACCACTACACTGGTGCCATTCGGGTTCTGCCATGAATAAGGTTCTTTACCAGAGAGATGGATTGTAAGACGACAGCAGAACTTCAGCTCATCCTCACTCTTTAAACCCATTACAGTAAGAGATGACGTCCTGGCTCTTGAATCAAAATGGACGGAAAGTCTTCCTTGATATTGGGGGGATGTGAAATTTCTGGAAGAACTGTAAATTTCATCATTATCTCCTCCACAAAAATATTTAGAACTTGCTTTCACTGTAAAACTCACTGTGAAGGAACCTCCAACCTCCGAGTAGGTGAAACTGCAAGGAATAGTGATGGACTCTCCCACGAATGACTCTTTTGTGATGGGCTGATCTACACAATGTTGTTGTGCCCAGGATTCATGGTAAAGACCTTTGGACAGAATGATAAAAATGAGTAAGAACCAAGTTTATGGAGACATCAAAACATACGAGAACAAAATTAGGTGGATGAAATTCTATTTATCAATTGCAGGTGACAGGTCGAAGAACAATCTACAAAATTTTGGATCTGTAACCATGCCACACTTTTTGATGACAAGTTTCCGCATTAATATCATGCGCATGCGCTGTTCCTTTGCTGCCAAGTGCATGCACAGTATTGCTCCTTGTCGTGGGGAATGGCAGCAGCATGCACATGCTCAGTTGGAGACAGGACAGAGTACCTGGAGTGTCGCTATCACCAATGGAACCGCCCTTGTGGCACTTGCAACCTAAATAGCTTAATGTCTTAAAATAGATTTTATAAAGTAGGATGCAGTAAACAGCCACAAAGTTACCCCTGCACATGTTATTAGGGTCCCTAAGAAATGCTGGGAGACACTTGGTGCAACAAATTCACCAGACTCTCATTAACCCCTTCCTGTTCTGTAGCATAATAGCATTTCATAGGGACTATAGAGCTTCTGTGTATCATCGTACTGTTACAGATCTGTGATGTCACCGGTATAAGATCTGTACTAGGGCTATCACTTCCAGTGGCTTAATCCATTAGGTGTCATGATCAATACTACATGATCTACTACAGTAGAAAGTTATTGTATCAATAAATATAGTAAAAGCTAAACAAGAAGAATTGCATTTTTTATGTAGCCCCAAAAAAACTTTTATAAACTTTTATAAAAGTTAAAAATAAAAAAAAATTGCATGTACCCCCCAAAAGATGTCATCTAAAAATACAACTTGTCCTGTAAAAAACAAAGTCCTGATGACTATGTCTATAGAGAAATAAAAAACATATGGCTTTAGACATGCATGTGCTACATATTAAATACCAAACACGAGAACAGTGCAAGAGACGTGATGTCTACCCCCCGGGGGAACCTGTACCACAGGTTGGCTACCCATCTACTCTCCCAACATGTCTGTTTTATCAAATACTTGCATCTCAACATGAAATCACAATTCTGAAGCAATTCTTCTTATTAGGCTAGGGCTACCTGGTGAAATGGGTCATTGGGCATTGCATCTAATCAATAAAGATATTTGGAGTTCGCCTCCCACAAATCTTTATTATACTCTGGGGCCTCTTCAGAACAATGGAGGCCCCAGGGGAGGTGAGGAGAAATAATAAATAGTCACACTCTCTTTCCTTCATTTCTCCTCCCAGCTTTGAGGGCTTCTTCGGTCCTCTTACGACCTCCTTGGTGACATCAGCGGCCATGGTGGAATGCTGAGGCCTGTGATTGGGCATCAGCAATCATGTGGATTGGTCAAAGTCATGACTCAGTGATCTCTTGAGGCCACTTAAGTCACCCAGGAAGAGAAGTGAAGACTCCCCCAAAGAAACAACGATGTCGCAAAGTAGCCCAGGATAGGTGAAGGAAGTTGAGTAGGACTATGTTTATTTGTCTCTCCTGGGCCTCTGCTTATTATACTCTGAAGAGACTAGTATAATAATGATTAGTGATAGAGAACCCAAAAAATCTTGGGTTCAGCCCCTGAGTGCAATAATAGCACTTCCAGTTTTGACCAAACTTCGCTAACTTTCCTAGTATTAGCAAACTTTGTTAATATCCACAAAATTAATGTTGTCAGGTTTGCCCATCTTTAGTCCAAAGTTCGCCCATATCTAGTCCCAAACAAAATTCTCATCCAAAAGTAGACTTCATCTCAGAATGATTGGGAACCACTGCTCTTAGGGTTGTAATGGATGCCAAGAAAACATTCCCAACGCCATTAAACTATTAGCATACTGTAATTTACTTCTATCCTGACCATCCATTTATCAGATCACCAATGCCTTCTCAAGCTCCCTCAAGCCGTAATATGGAAGCTGCTGTTGTCTTCTTCTGGGTATTGTTCTGGTGTTTTCACCATCAGTCTCTAAATGTTAGAGACAGTTGAGCATGAAAATCCCAGGAGATCTGTGGTCTCTGATATCATCTTGCCAGACACCAGAAAACACGTGTAACTGTATAACTGATACAACACACACATTTCCTCTTTTTGATGTTAGATCTGACTCTCTTGATCACGTTGGTGACCTTTATGGATCTAATAAAGTGAACATCTGGGGTTGCGATGCACAGTCCTTGAGCATCTCGTACAATAATTGACCAAATTGTCCTCAATTGTATTGGAGATGTCTGCTGGTAATACTGCAAATTTGGGTCATACAACTGTCACTATAAAATTCCTATCATCATGTGAACACAAACATTTTCTATGGTAAAAAGTTGCAAACCCAATGTAGGTATTAGAATGTGACTTTTACACCCATATGGAAACGTTAAATGGTGGTTGCAGTATCACACAATTGTGCCATGACCTTCATGTGACTGAATGTTTCCTTAGACTCTTGTCTGGGTTATAAAAAAAAAAAAGTATAAAGAAAACATTTGCCCTTTAGAGTCCATCAGGTCTGGTTTCCAACATAATACACATCCTCTTTACCAATGCTACATCACTCCATTCAGATCTTGGATCAAAGTAGATCTTCCTTGGACTACTGATAGATGTGAGGCTGATTTTCTTATTGTGTTGGCTACTTCTGTGCTGGACCTTTTTCGAGAGGTGAGCAACATACCAGTTCCACTTACGTTTGCCTTGCAGACCTCATCTGGAAGGGGGACTGGACACATCATGAACATATATATTTGAGGGAATCTCCCTCCCTAGCCTGTAAGGCTGAAGCCATCTGTTGGATGGTGACCTCCAACCATATCCCAATGGCATAACTCAGTTAATAATATACTGGTTATGAAATACTGGTTATGAAAACATGGTGTACCACCATTGTAGCCGCCCTGATAAATTCTAGAAGGTGTGGGGTGCATGGTTTTCCTCTCCTTTGATCTTTTATAGTGTATGGGGGCCCCAGGGCTCCCTCCAGGAAACATGATCATTATTTGTTTGAGATCAGTATTTCCCAATAAAAGAAGAGAGAACTAGTTTGTAGCAAGAAGGATTCATTACTAATTTTCCAAAAAATTTAGGGTTTGCGAGCCTTAAATATCTTCAAACTGCAGTATATAATAATCAGAAGTCCAGAGAAGTGAAAGTCATGGGTCCTAGGGGACCTCTGAGACCCAAACACATCTCCTCTGAGGCCTGGATGTCACCCAGGAGGCTGGAAGAGACCAGAAGACAACCAAAAAGGACTCTACGGAAACACTGCAGATGTGATAGAAGGTATCAGTTTTTAATATGTTTCTGCACCTTCCCCGGGCCTCCACTTACTATACTGTGGGGACACTTACACACTTTTGGTTCGGACCTTTCCTGGTCTGTGTTTACATGTATGCAGCAGCCAATACCGGCAGGGAAATCTCATGAAACCACAAGTACTGTTAAAGGGGAAGTGTTATGTTTTGGAACACATCTGTATTAAAGATGTTCACTTTGATTTCAGCTCACTGGCCACATTATGACAGGTGGGGAGCCACAATACACAATATAGAAAGAAAAACCACAATGTGTAGGTTGTGAGCCACATGGCTGACAACACCTGACAACTCACATTATTAAAGGGGTTGTATGCGAATTATAGGAAACTGAAGGGTGGCTGGGGAGGGCGTAAAACAAAAAAAAAAAGTCTCATTCATCTAACCTGGATGTACAGTACGAGTCCCCTTTCCTTCGCATGATGGAACTGGTTCACATGATCACTGAGACCAACCAGGTGACATATAAAAGTGATGTCAGCAGTCCCTCTCGAGACTCCTACAATTTCTAGACAACCCCTTTAACCCTTTCATATCTATCATGCACATAAGATGGATGTTGGGTCTTTAAGCATTGCTCCACAATCGGTGGGAGTTGTTTTATGCAGATATCGGATGGCAATGTCCATGATCAAAGATAACTCTGGTGCTCCATCACAGGTATCTTTGGTCCTCTTCTGGCCTCATGGGTGACATTCAATAGCCCCAAGGGGACTGTTGCCTCCCAATTTCAAGCCTCGACAGCCCCCCAGGGCCACTGGAAGAGTTTTGAAGATGCCCATGAGAAAGCACCAGATGCGGCAAGGTAGCCCAGGAGAGGTAACGGAAGTTGAGTATGAATGTTTTTTATTATTTACACCTCCCCTGGGCCACCCCCTGAAGATAATAATAATTTCATGATCGGTTCTATCCGAACTTGTTCCACCAAAACAAATCAAGGACCCGAACCAGAAATGAAACAGATCGTGAGAGGCTCACCCATCCATAATAATCATGATTTGTGGTTGTCTCACCCCCAAAAATCTCTGGTTTAGGTGAACTTGAGATTTTTGGAAAATTCATAATGAACCCGATGTAATATGAACCAGTTTGGTCATCTCTATTTACTGCAGGAAACTTGCAGAAAAGGATTTCCCACGTTGTGATCTTATAATCTGAGCAGGAAGGGCTTAGTGGGTGGTTTCTATAAGTCGCTACTTCCACCTTTTCAATGTGAAGCAATGATTGGATGGATAGATAGAATTCTACAGAATTTATTGCTCACATACAGATACAGTAGCCATGTGACCTGACCCTACACAGAAGCTCCACTTTTTGGTCATTCGTTGCGACATCATTTCCTAATATATCTAAATGGTCGATGGTTTTCCAAACCCCCTGCATAGAAAGAGAGAAATGATAATATGACGATAACTCACTGATTTACAGAAAATCTATGCCTTGCAGTGGGTTCGGAGCTCTGTATCAGAAAAACAGATCTCCAACCACCATGAAGATAACATATACTAGGAAATCACAAAAATGAGCACTTAACCCATTAAGAGTCACATTAAAATTGCAAAAACCCTCCCAAAATTGTCACTTTTTTTATTGCAGATTTTGAATTTACGGCTCAGGTAAATATTCCTGGCACTTAACTCCGCAGCCTGGTGTGCATTTTACCCCTTTAGCGATCCAACATTTTATCCCTCTCCCTCTCTGGTGCCCCCTCCCCTGGAGATGTCTAATGGACAAGAGAATACTAAAATCCTTCTCCTCCCCCTGCAATGTCGGCTGCTCGTGTTCTCCTGCACACTGGCTAAAGTAAGAGTACGAGTATATGTTGCTTCACTTTAACCAGTGATATCTATAAATCTATGGGGGCTACGGACATGATCATGGTCTTGTTGTAAAGTTAGAACCGTTTAAAGTTACAGTGTTCCTGAACGTGTCCTAGTCGGGGTGGATTGTAATGCACTATGATCAAACCCCGAATAAGACATGTTCAGAAATGTAAGGGGGTTAAAGTAGTATTATCATTAAAGACACTTACAGTGCCTTGCGAAAGTATTCGGCCCCCTTGAACTTTTCAACCTTTTGCAACATTTCAGGCTTAAAACATAAGGATATAAAATTTTAATTTTTTGGTGAAGAATCAACAACAAGTGGGACACAGTCATGAAGTGGAACGAAATTTATTGGATATTTTATACTTTTGTAAAAACTTAAAAACTGAAAAGTGGGGCGTGCCAAATTATTCGGCCCCCTTAAGTTAATACTTTGTAGCGCCACCTTTTGCTGCGATTACAGCTGCAAGTCGCTTGGGGTTTGTCTCTATCAGTTTTGCACATCGAGAGACTGAAATTCTTGCCCATTCTTCCTTGGAAAACAGCTGGAGCTCAGTGAGGTTGGATGGAGAGCGTTTGTGAACAGCAGTTTTCAGCTCTTTCCACAGATTCTCGATTGGATTCAGGTCTGGACTTTGACTTGGCCATTCTAACACCTGGATACATTTATTTGTGAACCATTCCATTGTAGATTTTGCTTGCATGATGCTGCCACCACCATGTTTGACAGTGGGGATGGTGTGTTCAGGGGGATGAACTGTGTTGCTTTTACGCCAAACATATCGTTTTGCATTGTGGCCAAAAATTTCGATTTTGGTTTCATCTGAACAGAGCACCTTCTTCCACATGTTTGGTGTCTCCCAGGTGGCTTGTGGCAAACTTTAAACGAGATTTTTTATGGATATCTTTGAGAAATGGCTTTCTTCTTGCCACTCTTCCATAAAGGCCAGATTTGTGCAGTGTATGACTGATTGTTGTCCTATGGACAGACTCTCCCCCCCTCAGCTGTAGATCTCTGCAGTTCATCCAGAGTGATCATGGGCCTCTTGGCTGCATCTCTGATCAGTCTTCTCCTTGTTTGAGATGAAAGTTTAGAGGGACGGCCGGGTCTTGGTAGATTTGCAGTGGTCTGATACTCCTTCCATTTCAATATGATCACTTGCACAGTGCTCCTTGGGATGATTAAAGTTTGGGAAATCTTTTTGTATCCAAATCCGGCTTTAAACTTCTCCACAACAGTATCACGGACCTGCCTGGTGTGTTCCTTGGTTTTCATGATGCTCTCTGCGCTTTAAACTGAACCCTGAGACTATCACAGAGCAGGTGCATTTATAGGGAGACTTGATTACACACAGGTGGATTATATTTATCATCATCAGTCATTTAGGACAATATTGGATCATTCAGAGATCCTCACTGAACTTCTGGAGTGAGTTTTCTGCACTGAAAGTAAAGGGGCCGAATAATATTGCACGCCCCACTTTTCAGTTTTTTATTTTTTACAAAAGTTTAAAATAACCAATAAATTTCGTTCCACTTCACAATTGTGTCCCACTTGTTGTTGATTCTTCAACAAAAAATTTAAATGTTATATCCTTATGTTTGAAGCCAGAAATGTGGCAAAAGGTTGAAAAGTTCAAGGGGGCCGAATACTTTCGCAAGGCACTGTATCTTATACACAGGGAAGGGGATAAGTGCCAGATTGATGTTGGGCCAACCGCTGGGACCCCAAGTGACCAGAAGAACAGGGGTCCAAAAGTCCCTCATGCCTACCACATATGAATGAAGCACCAGTGCAGAAGATCAGTGTTCCATTCACATGCTATTATCTATATCTACATCAAGTACAGGGTACGACCGGGAGGCAGAATTATCTAGACCAGACATTTTCAAGAAAAGTACCCCCTGGTGAGAAAATGACCCAACTGAGTACGTCCAGTAGTAGTGATCTATTATAAATTACTTATAACACTTATGGAATGGCCTCCTAAGTGCCTCCACGTGTAATATAATGGCCTCCACTAAATCCGTACAAATATTAAAATGTTCCCCTCAGTGCCTCTACATGTAATTGAATGACCCCCACATGTAATATAATGGCCCCCACAGTGCCTTCACATTTAATACAATGGCCTCCTCAGTGCTCCCCACATATAATATAATGGACCCCACAGTGCCCTCATGTGTAATATAATAGCCTCCATGTATAAAATGGCCCCCAGTTGTAGTATAGTGGCCTCCACATTGCCCCCTGGTAGCTTAATGGCCAATGCATTGCCCCCACATGTAACATAATGGCCTCCACAAAGCCTCCAAACTCAGCGATATCTATATTAGATGCTGCACTGCAGGCAGGCCCTTTCCTGTGCAGGATGGACACCTCTGAGTGCCATTCTTACTTTAGAAGTGCAATGAGTGCTTCCATTAGTACTAATAAAGGCGCTCATTACCATTACTGGTACTTGGGGAGTGAGTGGTAAGTAGCATTCAGCTCAGTCAGGGTAATAGAATTATCTATAGTTATATAATTTCCAGGGCCAGATGGCGAGGTAGTATTATCTGTATCTACATCTTTTACAGGATCAGACAGACAGACAGTGCTGCCTACTTATATATTAACAGGGTCCCATAAGGAGACAGTACTATCTGTATCTACATCATTTACAGGTCAAGGCAGTAATATCTTTGCCTACATCATTTACCTTGCGAGATGCATTTCTAGAATATTTGCAAGGTCCTCTGGGATCTCTTCAGAGTATCAGTGTTTTTTACTCTGCACCTCCCGAGTAAGAAGAGACCCGAGAGAATAATAATGAATTTTGGGCGATGAACCCCTAAAATCTCTGCTTCAACTAAACCTGAGATTTTTGGAAAATTTATCACAAACCGTTTCTCTCACCTCTCCATAACATACATCCTATATTTCTATATGAACCTTCCCTATTACTTATCTGCATTCTATGCTTTCAAGTCCATCCATCTTTAACAAGTTATACTCGAATAACATCAACCAATTCATAGTAAAAAAAATCTGGTTTTGGTGGGTCCTACCACTGGAATCCCCAGCAACCACGAGAACAGGGGTCCCAGAGTCAGTTTTGTGAATGGAGCAATAGTCTGCATGCAGGACCATAGCTCCATTCACTTCTATGAGACCGATCGAGATAGTCGAATGTGTGCTTAATTCCATCCCCATCAGTCCCATGTATGTGACTAGAGCAATAGTCCTACAGTATATGTGCATTAGTGCTCTATTCACAAGGATGACTTGGGGATCCCTTGGAGGTCTCAGTAGGTGAACCTCCAACTTTCCGATATTTATCCTGAAAGAGTTTGCAAAAGTCCATGAGATCAACTCAAGGTTATCATTAGAGATCATTACAGATAAGATACGTTCTATCAATGGCTTAATATTTTTTTCTGAACTAGTGGAAAGTTTATTGATAATCTGAGATGAGAATATGGAGCATACACAGACTCTTAAAAGGTTCCATCTTAGCTTCTACGAGGTAGTGAAAACCTGTGAAGGACACCCCTCTCCAGAAGAAATACCATGAAAAAGAAGTCTCCAAAGATCTCCAAACATGATCCAACACCAGACCCCTTGACACAGAGTCCACTTGGATCAAATATTTAGCTGCATTGGGAAAATAAGTGCAACCAAAAGGCAAAGATCATTGACAGTCCTGATCGCTACCTACATCTAGTGAGCAGTCTGTAGGACATGTCTAGAAGTTGGACACAGCCCTTACTACATCATATACTCTCACCCAACAGCACAATCTCAGCCATGTAACAAAAAAAGACGGGGTTATGACATAAACAGTACGGTATATCACCTACCCCAGATGAAGCCTACGAGCAGTGCACAGGACATGGTGACAAATGGTTAATGCAGATATCTGTGAAAGAGACGAGAAGAAAGAGGAACCAAATAGAAGCTAAACATGTCACATAACCTAGAAGACGTTTACAAAAATATACTTCCCCTTTTAGCAGGATCTTTATAGGAGGAATACCCACTAGATGGTGTTGTTGGATCCTCAGAATTACTTGTGGGGCGTATTTAGATGGTGCTGGGCTGCCCATCTTGATATGGATGTGACCAATAGACTGGTAGCCAACATGAAGCACTACACATACTCTTGTGACCTGCACCTTATAGAACTCTTATTTGGATAGTAGATGTATGTGACAGAATTCTCAATTCAGCTGCTATACACTTTAGGTTACCATGTCAACCTGAGAAGTTTCTGCAGTTTCAGAAGTTATCTAGGCTTGTCCAATCAGCAGCTGAGGAGACATATATAAGACCCCGCCCTTGTGACCCAGGTGCCGACTGTCATCTGTATTGGACTGATTTACTGACCCTTGGCTTGTTCTTTGGATATTCATTTACCTGCTGATTTTGTCATTGACGTACCCATTCGGATTTGACCCTTGGCTTTCTACTGGATATTGCTTTTGTCTCCTGATTCTGCCTCTGACGTCTTCTGCTGGCTTTGACCCTTTTGACATGGATGACTATTCTCCTGCTTCTGATCTGCTGTAACGTCCTTGCCTGTCTGGGTTTTGGCACCGTCCTCCAGGCGCATGCTGCGGCGCAGGAGGCGTGCCCGGTTGTGATTCTTTTCTTTGGGTTTTTCTTGTACTGTCTGAAGACTGTCCTATTCCCTCACCTCCTTAATTGATTTTCCACCACGCCCTTCTCCTTCACCTTGCTCTCCCCCTGCTCCACTAAGAGTTAACTTTGGTCCTGCCTTGGTGATTGACAGCCTATCCTCCTATCATGTCTGAGGCGGGTTCTTTCTCCCTATTTATTGTTTGCCCACTTTCCTATGGGCGCCTGCTATTGCTTTTTGCTTACTGGCTATACTTCTTGTTATTTGTTACCTGCTCTTCTGATTTTCTGACCACTGGCTTTGACTTTGACTATTCTCTTGGACCTCGACTCTGTGCTGCATTGCTCGATTGTTACCAACCCCTTGGCTAGCTGACCTCCCTTTGTTGTTGTGCATCTTGTCTGCGTTCTGTGTGATCACTTATTATAAGGCGGGACTGTCGACGTGGTTGCTGGCTGTCACCTGGGACAGATCGGGCAAGTTATCCAGGGACAGTGGAGGGGATTCAGCTTAGGGTCCACTGTCTCGTTGTGCCCCTCACCCCTAGTTCTCCA
Source organism: Leptodactylus fallax (assembly GCA_947044405.1). NCBI lineage: Eukaryota > Metazoa > Chordata > Amphibia > Anura > Leptodactylidae > Leptodactylus > Leptodactylus fallax. The sequence goes on from CAMRHE010000457.1 coordinate 1,104,280, forward strand.
GCAGCTTCTGGGGAATCGCTCCTCTAGAGATTCCCTTACAGAATAGCAGGCCAAAAAAAAAAAAAAAAAAAACTTTAACCCTTCTACTCATTACTGGCATGGCTTCTTTTCAGGACCTTGTGACTCGAATGGAGGGTTTGGCAGGTTTGATGTCTGAACTGGCCAACCAGGTACACACACTCACCCAGAATCAAGCTGAGGCCGCTGCTACACCACCTGCTGTCATTTCCCTCCCCAGGGTTAAAATGTTACTCCCGGATAGGTTTTCAGGGGACCGAGGTAAATTTGAGACGTTCAGGGAATCATGTCTGTTGTATTTTCGGGTCAACCCTCATGCGTTGCAGTCTCAGATGGTGGGGGTGGTCATTTCCCTCTTACAAGGGGATCCACAGACTTGGGCCCTTAAACTCCCCCCTGAGGCAGAGGAGTGGACAGATCTAGAAAAAAATTTTAAGTCTTTGGGGGCCATTTATGCTGAGCCTGATCAAATTGGACTCGCCGAGTCCCAACTTCTTACCCTCCGGCAAGGTAAACTATCCGCTGAAACTTATTGCTCTGAGTTTCGGAAGTTGAGTATAACAGCAGGTTGGTGTGACTCTGCTTTGAAAGCTCTTTATAAACAGAGCCTGAATGATTCAGTGAAGGATGTCTGGGTAGGTCACCCTGATCCCCCTACCTTAGAAAAGGCCATGACCTTAGCCGTCCGCATTGACAGGAGACTCCAGGACAGACGTAAAGAGAGGGTGGGGATTGGTCCCACTAAGTCTTCTGTCTATCCCTCTCTTTCTGTTAAAAAATCTGTTTCTCCTTCTGTCACCCCTGGAGATGAGCCTATGCAGTTGGGAGCACTGGATACCAAGGCTAGACGAGAATATCGTCTCCGGAATCATCTCTGCCTGTATTGCGGCACACCGGGTCATCTCATCCGAGACTGTTCCATCAAACCACGTACACCAGCGGAAAACTTCAGGGCCTGAGTGGTATTCAGAAGAACCACAGGCAGTCAGGTATCTTCTGAAAAATCTCACAAATTGATGTTACCTGTGTCTCTGTCCTTTGGGGGCAGATCTGTTTCTGGGCAGGCCCTAGTAGATTCTGGGGCTGCTACTAACTTTGTTAAATTTTCGTTTGTTTCTGCCTTATGTATTGAACTTGTATCATTAGATACTCCTCTGTTGGTTACTGGGACGGATTTTACTCCACTGGCCAGGGGTAAAATCCGTTTTAAAACCCCCTTACTCTCTTTGCAAGTGGGCTCAATACATACGGAGCTCATGAGCTTTTTTGTTATGGAGGATCTCTCGTCTGATATTATTTTAGGGCTTCCCTGGCTAGACCTCCATAACCCTACCTTTGATTGGCCCAAAAAAGAGTTAGTTAAATGGGGGAATCAGTGCTCCTCCCATTGTATTGCTTTGCATGCCTCCGATTGTCTCAGTGAGGAGACGCTTCTTCCTGAATTTCTGTCTGCTTTTCATGTTTTTGATGCTAAAGCTGCTGAAGTTTTACCGCCGCATAGACCTTACGATTGTGCTATTGAACTCCTTCCCGACTCCAAATACCCTAAGGGCAGGATCTTCAATCTTTCTGCTCCAGAACGTGAGGCTATGCGGGATTACACTCAGGATAGTCTTCTTAAAGGTCACATCCGTCCGTCTCAGTCTGCCATGGGAGCTGGGTACTTTTTTGTTAAAAAGAAGGATGGCGGACTGCGACCATGCATTGACTTCCGAGAATTAAATAAAATTACGGTTAAAAAACAGTACCCTCTTCCCCTGATCCCTGATCTTTTCAATCAGATTGTGGGTGCCCGCTGGTTTTCTAAAATTGACCTCCGTGGGACATACAATCTGATCCGGATTAGAGAAGGAGATGAGTGGAAAACTGCATTCAACACCCCGGAAGGTCACTTTGAATATTTGGTAGTGCCTTTCGGGTTATGTAATGCACCCGCAGTATTTCAACACTTTGTTAACGATATCTTTAGAGACTTGCTCGGTCGTTATGTGATTGTCTACCTGGATGATATTCTAGTGTTCTCTCCTGATTGGGCCACACATATTGAGCATGTTAGGAGTGTTTTGCTACTGTTGCGTCAAAACTCTCTCTTTGCCAAACTGTCCAAATGACTGTTCGGAGTCCAAAGGGTCACCTTCCTCGGTTACGTTATTACTCCCGATTCTTTTTGTATGGATCCACTGAAGGTCACGGCTATTAATAACTGGCAATGCCCCTCCAACCTTAAAGCCCTACAACGTTTCTTGGGTTTCTCCAACTATTATCGAAAATTTATTAAGAATTTCTCTTCTATAGTGAAGCCATTAACGGATCTCACAAAGAAAGGTGCCGATGTGACCAAATGGACTCCGGAAGCGGAACAGGCTTTTGTACATCTCAAGAAATGTTTTGTTGAGGCTCCTGTATTAGTACCACCAGACTATGATCGCCCATTTATTATTGAGGTTGATGCCTCTGAAGTGGGGGTTGGTGCCATGTTGTCTCAGGGCTCTGAAAATTTTACGTGTTTGCAACCTGTAGCCTTCTTCTCGAGGAAATTCTCTCCTACGCAGCACAACTATGATGTTGGTAATCGAGAACTCCTAGCCATTAAATGGGCATTCGAAGAGTGGAGACATTTCCTCGAGGGGGCCAAACACCAGATCACAGTATTCACTGATCATAAGAACCTACTATATCTGGAAAACGCTAAGCGACTGCCTCCTAGGCAGGCCCGCTGGGCGCTATTCTTCACACGTTTTAATTTTGTGGTGACTTATCGTCCAGGCTCTAAAAATGTACGGGCTGATGCCCTATCTCGCAGTTTTGGTCCCAGCGGTGCCCCTAAGGATGTCCCAGATAAAATCTTGTCTCCCGGAGTGGTTCTCGCCATTATTACTCCTGATCTTGCTACTTTAGTGGTTAATTCACAAGATCTTGCTCCCAGTAATACTCCTACTGGGAAACTATTTGTACCTCCAAATCTTCGTCTTCATGTTTTGGAGGAAATAACTTAACGGGACATCCCGGCTTCGCTGGGACTAAATACCTTCTCTCCCGCTCTTACTGGTGGCCGTCTTGGTCTCGAGACGTATGTGAATTTGTTGCTACCTGTGAGACATGTGCTAAGATGAAGACTCCTAGGAGATTACCCGAGGGCCTTCTTCATCCTCTTCCTATACCTAAGAGACCATGGTCCCATTTGTCAATGGACTTTATTACTGATTTGCCTTGTTCTCAAGGGAAGACTGTGATTTGGGTTGTTGTGGATAGATTCTCCAAAATGTGCCATTTTGTACCCCTAAAGAAAATTCCTAATGCTCCACGCCTAGCTTCGTTCTTTATTAACCACATACTCCGCTTGCATGGTGTACCGGAAAATATTGTATCTGATCGGGGTGTACAATTTGTCTCTAGATTCTGGAAGGAATTTTGTGGTCGTCTAGGGGTCTCTCTGTCTTTCTCTTCCGCGTTCCACCCGGAGACCAATAGCCAGACTGAGAGATTCAACCAAACTTTGGAACAGTACTTAAGGTGTTTTGTGTCTGATGCTCAAGAAAAATGGAGAACCTTTCTTCCTCTAGCAGAGTTTGCAATAAACAACAGGGTTAACGTCACCACTAAAATGTCTCCGTTTTATTGCAACTATGGTTTTAACCCCAGGTACTCCTCTCTCCGTAGCACCGAGTCTGTTAATCCCACCGCCGAACATACTTATCAGCGACTGTGCACAGTCTGGGCCCAGGCTCGTCAGAGCCTGGTTAAAGCCCAAGAATATCAAAAACGGCAGGCAAATAAAAGACGCTTGCCTGGCCCTGAATACAGAGTGGGAGATCGAGTCTGGCTGTCCACTAGGAATCTGCGTCTTAGAGTTCCTTCGGGGAAATTTGCACCACGTTACATTGGGCCCTATGTCATTTCTAAACTCATAAACCCATTATCTTTTAAATTACAACTTCCAAGTTCTTTTCGTATCCACAACGTCTTCCACAAGTCGCTTTTGAAGAAGTATATCTCCCCTGTCCTTACTTCTTCCAGTCCACCTGCGCCTGTGGTGGTCCAAGGGGAACTAGAATATGAGGTAGGAAAAATTCTGGATTCCCGTCGGGTGCAGAATGCTGTTCAGTACCTCGTGCAATGGAAGGGTTATGGCCCGGAAGAGCGAACGTGGGTTTCTGGTAGGGACCTACATGCGCCACTTTTAATTAATCTTTTTTATCGCCAGAACACTTCAAAACCTGGTCCATCTGGCGAGGGTCCGGAGGCCCCTCGTAAAAGGGGGGGTACTGTAACGTCCTTGCCTGTCCGGGCTTTGGCACCGTCCGCCGGGCGCACGCTGCAGCGCAGGAGGCGTGCCCGGTTGTGATTCTTTTCTTTGGGTTTTTCTTGTACTGTCTGAACACTGTCCTATTCCCTCACCTCCTTAATTGATTTTCCACCACGCCCTTCTCCTTCACCTTGCTCTCCCCCTGCTCCACTAAGAGTTAACTTTGGTCCTGCCTTGGTGATTGACAGCCTATCCTCCTATCAAGTCTGAGGCGGGTTCTTTCTCCCTATTTATTGTTTGCCCACTTTCCTATGGGCGCCTGCTATTGCTTTTTGCTTACTGGCTATACGTCTTGTTATTTGTTACCTGCTCTTCTGATTTTCTGACCACTGGCTTTGACTTTGACTATTTTCTTGGACCTCGACTCTGTGCTGCATTGCTCGATTGTTACTGACCCCTTGGCTAGCTGACCTCCCTTTGTTGATGTGCGTCTTGTCTGCGTTCTGTGTGATCACTTATTATAAGGAGGGACTGTCGACGTGGTTGCTGGCTGTCACCTAGGACAGATCGGGCAAGTTAGCCAGGGACAGTGGGGGGATTCAGCTTAGGGTCCACTGTCTCGTTGTGCCCCTCCCCCCTAGTTCTCCAGCAGCTTCTGGGGAATCGCTCCTCTAGAGATTCCCTTACATCTGCCCTGTAAGTCAATTGTGGGTTCTGGTTTGGTTTCAGTTTTTAGAGCATTTATTACCTGTACAGTTACTTTTTGGAGACAATTCAGACCGTCATATTCTGCAAAGTCCATCTGGCCTTGCGGCTAGTGCTGGTGAAGGTATCTAGGGGTCTGTCTTTGGCTCACAGTGCTGTACTGCTTTTAAATAGTTTGTTCTACTGCTCACTGTTATCAACCAGTTCCTGCTTTTGCTATTAATTTCCCTAGCATCTCAACCATAACAGTATGACTGGCTATTTGTGATACAGTGCCTTGCGAAAGTATTCGGCCCCCTTGAACTTTTCAACCTTTTGCCACATTTCAGGCTTCAAATATAAGGTTATAAAATTTTAATTTTTTGGTGAAGAATCAACAACAAGTGGAACACAATCGTGAAGTGGAACGAAATGTATTGGTTATTTTAAACTTTTGTAAAAAATAAAAAACTGAAAAGTGGGGCGTGCTATATTATTCGGCCCCTTTACTTTCAGTGCAGCAAAAGGTTGAAAAGTTTAAGGGGGCCGAATACTTTCACAAGGCACTGTATGTAACGCTGCATTTCTTACATGATTCCTTTGCTATGCTAAAGTTACTTATGCGCTATGTTTGTCCTGCCGAAGGGATCTGGACCTCATGAACTGTCCCTACTGGAATCAATTGCAGATATTCAGAGACGCCTCCGATAAAGTGCCAACTCCACTAGCAGACAGCTTGTCACAACTGCACCTTCTCTATACATATCAATAGCTCAGTACATAAGTACCACAAGGCATGCAAAGTAGTAGTGATGATACCAATGGTCATCACCAGAATGGGACATGCCAGAAGAAAAGATAGAAGCGTAGTCATGGATGGAGCCAAGGGCCAGGAGTAAAACAACAGGTACTACTGTAGCTGAAGAATCCCAAGGGAAACCCAGAAGTGATATTCAGAAAGAAGGTTGAAGACAAAAGTGAGTGTCAAATGTAGAATTTATTACCTTGACCAGCAAGGCACTGTGACATAGGTAGTGGATTATGGACCCACAAACTATTTTTACTCATGGCCACATCTAAGGGCACTTTCCTAGCAGAAACCCTGGGCTATGCCCTTCAACACCCATACTAAGATGGTCTGAGCTTGGTAGTAGCAGGTTAGAACTATTCTGAATATGGGCTATTAGAACAGTGCATCTCGCGGAAGAAATTGTGATCAATTTTAATTTCCTCAGAACTGAACATTGCTGCCTGCAATGTATGAAAATACATGGAGGATGCGGAAGCCAAATAGAGCAAAATATTTAATGGAAATCCTATCGTAAATATGTTGCTTATGTATTAAATAACTGGCTCTTCAAAGTCCTACTATATTACTGAAGTACTACGGAGGACTCTTTCCTTACATGACAAGTTACATGGAATGGACTGAATGGTAGTGATCAGATAAGTAACACACTGGACACATACACATGAGAATATATCGACTTAACTAAGTTCTAAATCTTTAGTGAGAAGATATTACAAGGGCGCCCAACAGTAATACAAGCAAATAACATCATACTAGACAACCACGGTATAGCGGCCTGCTAGCGGAGAGGTATGCAATGTTTCCTTCCTCCAACATTTCGATATACTGTGGTTGAAAGATGGCAAAATACTTGGTATCAATACAAGGCTAGCTCAGCTTCCTCTTTGTTGGTTGTTTTATATATTTTTATTTTCAAGATTTGTCCTAAACTTTTAACTTATATAACTTTTTAGCTGATCCTTGTCAGACCTGAGAGTCCCCATGTTTAGGCTTTATCCACACGTTGTGGTTACGTTGAGACTTCTGCATTCTGGAATTGATACAAAACTTTTTTTTTTTTTTGTCTTACACAAGGATTCAGGTCAGAAAAAGAAGAAGATGCTGCTATTTTATTATACGAGGCTGCCAAAGTCCTTAAAGAATTTACATTTTATAGAAAGCTATGATATGTCCCATAGAATAGTGCCATGGTCCCACATGTGGGTGCCTTAGTCCCTTATTAGGTTTCCATAAATCCATAGCAGGCAGTAATATTCCTATAGGAGGTTGTCTCATGCCATAGACCTATAGGAGGTTGACATAATCCCATAGAATCTTGCCATGGTCCAATATGAGGTTGCCAAGATCCCTTGGGAGGTTCCCATAGTTCTCTAGTAGGTTGCCAAACAACTAGGAGGTAGTAATAGATTCATGTTATATTCCCCTAGGACATTGACATGATGCCCTTAAATGTTGCTTTAGTCCCAAAGGAAGCTGCCATTGTCCCTTTTCCGGTTTCCATAGCCACAGAGGAGGCTACCATAGTCCTATAGGACACTGTTGCCATAATCCCATAAGATTTTAACTCAGTGCCCTACAATGTGGCCCTAGTCCTAAAGGAAAGTGCCATAATCCTATAGAAGCAGAGGCGTAGCTAGGGGTTCAGCACAGGGGGGCGAACATGTCCAAGTGGGCCCCCAACTTGGACTTGTTTGTATACCGATACTATCAGTATACGGTGAGCGTATAGTGGTATATAGCAGCTCTGCACAGGGCTCTGCAGATGATTTAGGTGAATACAGGGTAGTAGAATTTAGTGACTTACTGGTGACGTCTCTGACTAATCGGTCACATTTCCCATCTCTTTCATGTGGACGGCCATAACCACTTCTTCCAGTCTCTGTAAAGTTTGTAACACGACATCTTTGGCTCCTCACTTTTCCAGGCACCTGACCCACATTGTCCTCACCTGCACACCCATCCTGCTGCTACCCCAATTATAAAATATATAATATAACCCCCTATAATGAATAATACCCCCAAGTGCATCTTTAAGTTAATAACTACCCTGTGCACCCCCTTTAAATAGTGCCCCTTATTAATAATGTCCCAGGTGTTTCCTAATTAAAAAGGGAAAAAAAAATATTGGGGTTCCAATACCCCGGACCCCCAGAATCAGCTGTTTGAATGAACCGTGGTACCTGTGTAAGCGCCGTGACCCCTTCTCTATTTACATAGTGTCATTCTTTTCATAGCGGCCATGTCATGTAACTACAGCCTCGTCCTATACACGTCTATGTGACAAGACTGGAATGACATCACACGGTCTCTATAAACAGACAGCGTGTGATATAAACAGGCGCCATAGCCCCCCATACAGCTCATCAGTGGGGAATCACTTATCTCTTATTGATGTTTTATTCTGAGGATAGATCATCAATAAAAAAGAGCTGGAAAACTCCTTAAAGAGGACCTTTCACGTCCTCATGTATATGCTGTTTTACATACCGCTAGAAAGCCGACAGCTCGCTGAATTCAGCACACTGCCAGCTTTCCCGGTATGTGCACCGGGGCTGGAGATATCGGGGGTCTTAGTTTCACCGTTCACTGTCAGAAGGGAGTTCCTGACAGTCTAGCTGCGCTGTGAGGAACGCCCTCCCTGACAGTTCTCGTCCATAGACTTGTACTGGGGGGGGCGTTCCTTACAACTCAGCGTCATCGCCAGGCAGTAAGGAACGACCCCTCTGACAGTACAGCGCTATGGGCGAGTACAGAGAGGAGGCATTCCTTATAGCCCAGAGATGACGCTGAGCTATGAGGAACGCTCCCCCAGTACAAGTCTATGAACGAGAACTGTCAGGGAGGGCGTTCCTCACAGCGCAGCTAGACTGTCAGGAACGCCCTTCTGACAGTGAACGGTGAAACTAAGACCCCCGATATCTCCAGCCCCGGGGCACATACCAGGAAAGCCGGCAGTGCGCTGAATTCAGCGTGCTGTCAGCATTCTAGCGGTATGTAAAACAGCATATACATGAGGACATGAAAGGTCCTCTTTAAGGCTAAGGCCCCACGTGGTGTCCTGCAGCAAAAAAAGAGCTGCAGGAAAAACCGCAGCGGCGACGCATCGCGGTTTTTCCTGCTGCACTTTGCACAGAAAGTTCGCAGAGGTTTCCTCTGCAGACTTTCTGCTTCAATTATATCTACAGGAAAACCGCCAGCATTTCTGTAGGTATAATTGACATGCTGTGATTTCCAAAACTGCATCTGCAGACACCGATCTAGTTAGAAATAAAGATTGCATTAATGGCGGCCCCGGGGTGGGCCCCCAAAAATTCAGTGGGCCCCGGGCAGCCGCCCCCTCTGCCCCCCCCCCCCGCTAGCTACGCCTCTGTGTAGAAGGTTATCCCTTAGGAGACAGCCAAAGACCCAATGGAGGTGACAGAGTCACAGAGGAAATTGCAATGGTCCTTTAGGAGAATTACATAACATAGCCCCATAGGAGATTGTCATAGTCCAACAAGAAACTGCTGCAGTCATTATTAGTAGTATTTATATAGAGAGCACCATAAATTTCAGGGTGCTGTACATATGCTATACAAAAAAGTAAAAATAGCCATGAAATGTAATGTAGGAACCAACTGATACAAAGGCAGAGAGAACCTGGATAAATCTTGGAAACAACTGTGTGAAGACCAGAGAATAAACCATGTAGGTATTGGAGAACAATTTTTTGACCTCCTTGTATACTATTTTTAAAGTTTTAGGGATTTTAAGTGTAGCGAGAGAAACGAGAAAAAAATGGAAGACATAGATTAACCATATAGCAGAGCTGAGAGTGGATTTGAGAGGATCAAGAGAGATGGGAGGCCATAGAGAAGGATGGCGGGAGATGATGAGAGTGTGGACTAGCATTTTTTTTTTTTTTACACTTATGGTTGAGAAAAAAGCAGACTTGAGAAAAGTTTTTGAGTTGGAGGTGTTAAGGGCTTGGATGTAAAGTTTAGGATCTGACACCTTTCCTGCCATATCCATGTAGGAATAATAGACAGAGAGTGATAAGGAAAGATATTTCATAATTGTTATATTACGGGAAATACAACTATTTACTAAGACATACACGAGGTGACAAATGATGAATTCTGTTTTCTCCATATTAAGTTTTAAAAAGTAGGAGACAAAGAACAAGGATAATATTTTGATAGACACTCTAGAACTTTGGCCTGGTAGAGGTAGATTTGGATACATACAAGAAAAACTCAGTAGGGGGTCCCATAACAGAACCTTGAGGGACACCTACAGAGATATGAGGAGTTGGCGTGTGGGTGAAAGACACGAAATGTATGGTTGGTGATGTCTGAAGAGATCCAGGAGAGGGCCAAGTCTCTAATACCAAGGAATGAGAGAGTTTGTCACAGGACAGAGTGGTTGACATTTTTAAAGGCAGAGGAGAGTTCTTTGGCAGTTAACAGACCATTAGCGGCTTTGGTTAGGGCAGTTTACTGTAATGGTGGGGTTGGAAGCCAGGTTGTTGTTGAAGAGTAATATGAATAAAAGGTATGAGAGGGGTAAACCAATGGAGGAAGACCAGGAGTTGCTAGTAATTGTCGCTGTATCTACAGCGGCAATGACTTCTACCACACCCTCCAGCCCTCAGTAAGGGCTAATGCAGTCAAGAGGTCATCAAAGCAGTCCCTTGGACATTTCCCTCCAGCAAGTCCTCCCGAAGCCCAATGGTGGGTGGAGCGGTTTATTTAAACCCTTCATCAGGCATAAATCCACAATGAGAAGTGAGAAAATCTTGTTGGGTACCTTTTAGCTTCTCTCTGGAACCCCTGAAAGCAGGACTCATCCAAACATGCGGTCTCACTGACAGGGCCACTTCTCAGCCGGTCCTTGATAGCAATCTTCACCTTAGGATGCTGTCTGAGCAAACCCTGGAACAGTCTCTGCTTCAGCACCCCCTTGTAATATCTCTAATTCCTTAGGAATATTTTTCCTCTCACTTCAGCCCTTCTTCTTCTAAAAGCTCAGAAGCACACACTGCTAAAATGGCTGCCAGACACACTCTGCTGCATCTTGACCCACCTCTGCAGAACAGGGTCTCCACGTCACTACTCCAGGGAATTACAGAATTACAGTCTCTTCTATTTCTGAGGTAACAGTGGCCTCTTGTGGTCAAACAAACAAATGTCAGTTTATAAAAAAAAAAAACTTATCTACAAAAACGGTTACATTCATAACATGAGGGCTGTTTCCCCATCTTACATCTTCAGCTCAATCAAGTGGTAGGTTATGCTTAACTTCACATTATAGACAAGGTACATTTCCTTAAAGTAACAGTGAAAAATAGATACATTGAAACAATTCTTCCTAGTGCTCCCAATGGGATGCCATATGACGACAGTTCAAGGTGGATATCTTGTTCAAAGAGTTTAGATGCAAACAGGAGGAGTAGGATGAGGTGATAGCTAAACAAAGAGGATGGACTGATGGATGACTTTTTAAAGATGGGTGTGATGTCTGCTACAATCCACACACAAAGGCTTGCTTATTAGTGGCCATCTGCTGCTTTTCACATTGCTATAGAGATAAATAATAAAATTCTATCTACCTTCAGCAACCACTAGGGGTGCTTATTTTGGTATGTTGAATGCACAGTACATTCAATGAAAGCAATATTTTTTAATGAAAAAAAAAAATCCATGTTTCTCCTTTTATCATTTGGCAAGGCACCAGAAAAGAGCAGAAATCTGTACATGGTCATGCAAAAAATTCAGCGAGTCGTCAAACCCATATAAAAACAATGAATACAAAAACTATAATATTTCATTCAGAACTTGTGTCCTCCATCTCTTCTTCCATTATACATAACTATATTTATATCCCCACCTTCTATAAACTTTTTTTACATCTATATGTAATGTTTATAGGACATTCGCAATGTAGCCATTTATATTCCTCTAATGCCTCAGAATAACAATGGAATTAAGAAAAATAAGCAGACAGGATTAAAAATCCCCTAAAGCCTCGTGCACACGAACATTGAAAAGACAGATGTTAAAAATGGAGGAAACATCCATATTTTGACATCCATTTTCCATCCACCACCTCCACCAATCCATGTTCTTAGCATCTGTTTACAGATGTTGCTCCACTGATTCCAGCACAGTTAGAATTTTCTCTCGCCCCCACCATTCCTGAGCAAGAAGCACAGTTAGTTTTGATGCCTGTGTTATTTAATGCCTGTGTTATTTAACCCCTACGCGCACCAGGATGTATATGTACATTCTGGTTTACGTGACTAAGTATGGCGGCCGCAAAATGACTATACTAGTTGCCGGATTTGTGCCAATTCATACAGCAGGGACTCAGCAGCAGTGATGCAAAGAAATTTTTTTTTTCTTCAAAATTTAGAATTTTTGTATTGTTATTAGGATATGAAAAAAACTATATAAATTTGGTATCTCCATGATTGTATCGAGCTAACATAGCATTTTTGCCACAAAGGGGAAGCCATAAAAACAAAATCCATAAGAAAATGGCGGTACTACATTTTTTTTTTCAATTCCACCTCATTCTGAATTTTTTCCTGATTCCCAGTACATTGTACAGAATAATAAATGGTACCATTTTGAAGTACAACATGTCAAGGAAAAGTCAAGCCCTCATATGAATACGCAAATGGAAAAATTAGAAAGTTATGGCTTTTGGCATGCAGGGAGGAAAAAACAAAAACACAAAAATGAAAAATGTCTGTGTCACGTAAGGTGGCTCTGTAATGTCAGGTGGGCAGTGTCATACAGGGTGGCGTGATTCAGAGCTCTAATAAGAGGCAGCCAGTGTCAGAGCTCAGAATCACACCCGTTGACTGCTCCTGCCTGACACCGCCCTCCTGACAGTACAGAGCCTAAATAGTATATCAGGCACCAAAACTAACAACAATGATTGCTCAGGAATGCCGAGGGCTAGAGAAAAAATTCTAAATATGCCAGAATCAGTGGAACTATTAACAGATGTAAAGAACTGGGCTTGTTAGAAGTGGTGAAAAGTCCTCTTTAAGAACTGGTTCGCTCATCTCTAATAAAATATACTTGATGATGGAAAAAAGTCTTAGAAAATTCATGGTAAGAGGGCATCCTAATATTCTGGTATTTGACTATTTTGCTTTTGTAGTTGCAGAGTGCTTCCATGTAGCATACACCATTGTTTCAATCTGTAATAAAAAAAAAATATTAGAATACGCTAGCTATAGAGTGAATGCCATTTCACAAAACAGAATATTTTTAGTAGTCACAGTATCCTTGGTAGTCTAGAGTAGTAAAGGGATTAAAGGTAACCATAGTTGTGATCTGCTGTGGGGTAATGGGGGTATATATGGTTACTATACAGTGGGGGTATGTATGGTTACTGTATATCTTTGGTAGTGTAAAGCGGTGAATAGGTCAATGGTAATATCCTTGATGGTCTAGGGTGGTGAATGAGTGAATAGTAACACCCTTGATGGTCTAGGTGAGGAAAGGGGTCAATAATACAAGTATTTCACTAGGATGATGTAGTGTCATTGGTGAGAGACCAGTGGAGACTATTGGATATGTGGGAGCAAGAGAAACAGCCGACAGTACTTGTTTCAATAACTTGTTACCCACAGTCTCCCCCAGGAGTCCTCACACAGGCTGAGTAGTGAGTGAGTCCACCTGAAATGCCAGAAGGAGCAAAGAGAAGCAGAAGAGGAGTCCACCAGAAGATGATGACCAGCAAGATGGACCTGGCCAGCACCTTGTAGAGCCTCTATCGCTGCAGGATCTTGTCTATGACTATGACATACTAATCCCACTTATTTTGAGTTTAGCAAGGGCTTATGGAGTAAAGATTTCTGTTCTCACCTTTTCTGTTCTTCAGCCAGATGAGTAAAAAAAACAAGAAGAAGACAACAGCGCGGCAAACACATGAACCAATTATTAGGGTCTGCAACTGTATGTTGTATGGAGCTGATCTGGGTTCAACCTCATCTGTAAAGCAAAATGGACATTAGAGGAAATATAAGAGACAGGGGCGTAAATACCGGGGTAGCAGCGGTAGTGGCTGCCACTGGGCCCGGGACATTAGGGAGCTCGAAGCCCAGTAGCAGCCACTACCGCAAACCCCACAAACACTGCTATTATTATACTCCGGGGTCTTTACAGATCCCGGAATATAACAATAGGGGGCCCAGAGGAGGTGAGGGAACATAAAAAACACTGTAACTTACCTCTGTAGCGCTCCGCATTCTTTGGTCCTGTTTGGTGACGTCCCAGATGTCAGACGATGTCATTATGCATCGCAACACCGGCCTTGATCACGCGAGATCTGGTCCAACATTCAAGATGGCCGAAGTAGCGCACCGGAGTGCATCGGAGCCAGGGAGAGGTAAGTAGCATTGTTTTTTTTATGTTTGTATGCTCCCCTGGGTCTCCGATCATTATACTCTGGGGTCTGAGAAGACCCCAGAGTATAATAATCGTTCATGGGTGGTCCACAATGGGGCATAATACTGTGTGCAGGGGCCACTATGGGGCATAATCCTGTGTGCAGTGGCCACTATGCTGAATAATACTGTGCACAGGAATGTGAGTTGGACGGGGGGGGGGGCATGTCAAATGTTCGCCCTGGGGCCGAGCCATACCTAGTTAGGCCACTGATAAGAGATACTTAACTGAAGTTCACTTACACATCTATGTTTCAAATATATGCTGTGTAGATCAAAAAGATCTGTGACCTAATGTACTTGTATAGATAATATAAAATCTAAAGTTGATACTTACCGCTACAATCTCCAGCACCAAACCCAGATCACATCATTCACTTCAATATGAAGCATAAAAATCTCACTTCTATACTCTACTCTAGCGAATCCCATCCACATATTGCAGAAAAATACCCACAGCGGAAATGATGAAATTTCCAAAACTCCTGACAAAAATGTCAGTTATAACTACGGAAAAGCTGATGGTTTCCCTTTAGGTATAATTAAAGAAGAAAGTCCGCAGAGGAAAACTATTCCAATAACAGAAGTGCCTGCAGGCTGCGGGGCAGCTGATTTGTGTGGGGTTTAGATGTCGGACCCCACAGATCACAAACTGATGACTTATCTTGTGGATAGGTCATCAGTATGAAACCTCCATTTGGGGCAGAAAAACCCTTTGAAGCCAAAGCCCCACGTTGGAAAAAATGCTGAATTTTACATTATTCTGGCTAATCCCATCCAAATCTTGCAGAAAAAAATCTGCAGCAGAAATGTTTTTGTAAATCATAGTATGTCAATTGTACCCACTAACGTTTTCTGTAATGGAGGCAGAAAGTCCACAGAGGAAAACTCTGCAGACTTTCTGCGAAAACACTGAGGAAAAAAAAGGAATGCGTTTCCGCCGCAGTCTTTTCCGCAGCATTTTTTGGCTGTGGCTCACTATGTGGGGCCCTAAGCAGCAAAAACATAACACATGATAACATTTATTGGAGTTTCTACATTGACCGCCGTTACTCACCTCGAACTCTAAGGATTGTGCCAGGACCTTCTTCAAGGATTGTGGTCATACCATTGGGTGTATACTTGTCTTTTGAACACAATCTTATTGCAACACGACAGTAAAGTATCTGGAGCTTGAAAATGCTGTAGGAGAAGAAGATCAGACTGACCAATCAGCTTTGTCTTTCCTATATATTCTGGGTGTATATAGTCCTGGTTAGGATGGTATACATAGTGCTCTCTTGGTTCTCCAACCATCCAGTAGACCTGAGTCCACAGAACGCTTCCTGCAGAATATGGATGTATCATATCTGGTATGGAGAAGCTGCAGTTGATTCTCACGGGTCCCCTAAAGTCCACTTCAGTTGTCTGGTTGATTTTTGAAGCATCACTTGGTTCTTTAAAGGAAATATACACAATATTAGGGAAAAGACTCATATAAGGCAAGACAAGAATCACTATTTGTAAAATCTGAGGACAATGTACAGCGGTCCTTCAATTTTCAAACTTAATATTTGAGAGTTGACCTTTAACAAAACCTGCAACAGTAACTTAAGTATAATACTAAAATTTATTGTAAAGGCCAAAATACACGTAGAGTATAGTGCAGTATAATATGTACAGGAGAAGGGCAGAACATGCAGCACAGGCGGAGCGGATTGCAGTACATATACTTTTGTATCCTACATTACGTAATAAGCTGAAAACCATCTATCTGTCTTCTACCAAGTCATCAGCTCCCCACCGATCATATATACTGATAAGGATAAGCCTTAAAAAACTACATGCTGGACAACCCCTTTAAAGGCACTCTATCATTGGGAAACCTATTTTTCCACTAACACCACGTCGGAATGGCCTTTAGAAATAGTATTCATCTCCTACCTTTATTTTTCTGATCCACTCCGCCATTTTGGAGAATTTTCGTTTTTCTTCTTTATGCAAAAGAGTATTCAGAAAGCACAGGGGGCGTCCCCTGTGCTCAAAGAAGATGCTCTTCCGAAGATCCAGCGCCGCCTCTCTTTTCTTCTGCTGATGCGTCTCCGCCGCGCCATCAGCCCCCGAGTCTCAGTCCCCCGAAATGGCAGAGCCGACTGAGCATGCGCGGGATTAGAATCCCGAACAGAGACTCTGATGATGCGGTGGAGAGGTGTCATAAGAAGAAGAGCGAGGCGGCGCTGGATCTTCGGAAGAGCGTCTTCTTTGAGCACAGGGGACGCCCCCTGTGCTTTCTGAAGACTCATTTGCATAAAGAAGAAAAACGAAAATTCTCCAAAACGGCGACGTGGATCAGAAAAATAAAGGTGGAAGACGAATAGTCTGTAGAAGACAGCTAGCACTCTCGAAAGCTTACTATCAAATATACTTAGTTAGCCTCTAAAAGGTATCACCTGATTTCTTCACTCATCCACTACTTTCTATGGCTAACATGGTACAACATTATACTACTAAAGGCTATTCCGACATGGTGTTAGTGAAAATAGGTTTCCCAATGATAGAATCCCTTTAAGGAAGGATGCCCTCCTGAAATTAAATTTGCCCCATAGTTTTCTTATTGGGGTATAATATAGTACAATATAGAGATTTCTCCCAAGTTCTACTTATACCTAAGACTATATCTATAAGTGGGCATCCTCTATATTTGGAGGAAAGAAGGTTTCTATGCCAACATAGAAGGGAGATTATGGAGCTCTTAAAGAGGAGAATTTACTAAAAGAAAATAACAGCAAACCCTGTGGTCAGATTTAGAATTGCAGGTGCACTTATCATTAGTACTTATCACACACAAGACAGAATGACCATTGCAAAAGTGTGTAGACTTACTCAAGACGAGAAGTTGACTTGCAATAATTGTACGTCTGGTATATGTGGAACCTCCTACGGTAACATTTATAGAGTAGCAGTAGAAGCCTTCGTAGCCTTCATCAGCGATATTGGCTAATTTCATAAATATGATGTTTTCATTGCTTCTTTGTGTACACGAGACTGGGTGCATGATCTCTCCACACTGATGGCCAGTTACACTCCTGAATATTCCACACTCTGTTACATTTGCAGTTGTTTTCTGGTTCTTAAATGCAAATCGAGCTACGATGGTCACTGCATCTCCGCGGAGGGCAAGGATTAGAAATTCCTGTTCCAGAATCATCTCCTTCTCTCCTGACATATAAACGATAAAATATTGTAAAGATACAAAGCATGACAATCTTTACACTGTGTATACAATAAGGCTACTGTATCTCCTCATTGTCACTAATACGCAACAGTTCAATATACACTATATAATGTATTATTAGACATAACACGAAACTACCACGACAATATTTTGTCGGCGTCCTTTTGTAGCAACCCAGTGGAAAAATGGGTAGAGGATGGGATGGGGTGAAGTTATCTCCACTAAACCTCTGGCACTTAGGGCTGGTGCAGCGATGAAGTCTGGATGTTGGTGGTAGTAGTTACCCTGGAGGAGACAAGGGGAAGGTTTCCTGCCTGATGGTGGTTGGGGTGCCCTTGATGGATAAAGGACTAAGGAGACAGTTGGTAACAGTATAAACAACCCTTGAGTTTACTTTCAGGTCATTGAAAAGTTGGTTAAACAATCTTTCTCAAGATGGAGGTACAGCTTTAGGACACAACCGGGCTGGAGCTGAAGTTTACAGATGGTTCTCACTAGAGTTTCTCTAGTTCTGGCAGTTTCTCTCTCAAAGTGTGTTCTTCTTCTCTTTTCTACTGTTTCACAAACTGCATACAATTGCTGAGGCTGTGAGGTAGAAAAAGTTTTCTGAACCTGACTGGAATCTCTTAGGCTCAGTCATGGCTATGAGGTCTGTCAAAAATATTCCTTACAGACTCTATCACACACACACACACTACTAAAATAGTGAGCATAGCTGTGGTACAAGCACTAAAACTGACCTGATCACGCTTAGGGTAGCTACAGAGGAGATTGTCTGTCTCCTCCTTGACTAGAATGTTCTAAGTCAAAGGTATGTTCCATCTAGCCTTCTTCAGTCTCATTGGTCCATCTTAAAGCTGCAACAGGATTAATACAGTAAATGGCAACAAATATGTAAAATTAAATTTCTCAATTAAAATAGTTGCTAACACTTTCGCAGTGTTCCTCTGTTATCAATGGCTCTGGCCCATTACTGCTTGGGCCCCACAAGACCTATGAGGTTATCCTGTAGTATCTGGCACCAAACATTTTCAGTCAAACCCTTTAAGTCCTGTAAGATGTAAGGTGTGGCCACCATTTTTTTAGTATAGCCAACAAATGCTCAAAGTACATCTGGGGAATTGGAGGCCAGGTTGTCACCTTGATCTCCTTGCCATGTTCCTCAAACTATTCCTGAACATGTTTTGCAGTTTGGCAGGTGTATTATCTTCTTTAAAGCGGTCACTATCATTTAGGCAACCTAATGGTAGACGGTCTTTACGACGTTTAGGTAGGTTGTACGTGTCTCAATAACATTCACATAATGTCAGGATATAGCATAGCAAGTCTCTGAGCAACACACAGTCCCTGTGGGCTCGACTTCTTCCCATAATGTATCTTGGGGCCATCTCTCTCTAAGGTAAGTTATGGTCGTACACCCTGAGATTGATATGATACATAATTTGTCAGACCGGGTCACCTTCTTCCACTTTCAATCTAGTTTTGATGCTCACATGCCCATTGTAGGTGCTTTTTGCAATGGACAGGGACCATCATGGGCACTCTGACTAGTCAGTGGCTATGCAGCCCCGCACCCAGCAATCTTTGATACCCTATGTATTCCAACCGCTTTCTATTATAGCCAACCAAGATGATTTCAGTAATTGGGATTTAGCCTTTACTTAATGCCAACAAACAGTAAGTGATCCATGAGTGCCTATGATCCTTTTGCTGGTTGACCACTTTTTCTTACTTTTAGTGTATACTAACCACTACATACCAGCAAATCCCCACAAGACCTACTGCAAAGATGTTCTGATCTAGTCATCTTACCATCAAAATTTGGCCTTTTGTAAAATCTCTAACATTCTTACTCTTGACAATTTTTCCTGTTAATGCATCTTTAAGAGCTTCAACTTTAACCTCAACATATTTGTCACGCTGCAATCCCCCCATTTTGGTACTATCACATACTACCTTCCTGAAGCGTATATATTATATTCAGGAATATACTAGGAGGGCATAGCTTGGGGGGAGAAGGAGGGTTATCCAGGCACATGTCCTAGGTGCTGGCGGTCAAAGGGGTGCTTATACGCCTCTCTGTCTTTTGCTAGAGTATTCAAATACAGGGCTGTGGAATGAACAAAATTTTTGCCTTAAGCGATAGTAAGCGTAATTACACTTCCGTAGAAGGGATTAAAGGGTATTCCCATCAGAATACAGCACTCCTCCCGACTCTTACGGAAACAAGGCAGGGCAGAGCTAATAGGCCTGCTCCCATACACTTATTCCCATAACCTTTAATAATAGCACCCTGTATGTGTAGTGCATCAGTTCTTTAGCCCATAAAGCAGGTTCCTAATTCACCAACATGGCACACACCTTGTTTTATGACTACCAAAGGTTTAGAAATGCCAGGTTGCCCTTGGCTTTATTTTCTAAAATTAGATTTATATTTGGTGCCATTTGGACCTTGAGCTCCATAAATAAGGCGTTTGACCCTAAAACTAGAGTAAATACATTAATAAGCCTAGTGTATATCCAGATGTTATTTATCTTAGAAACCAAACTGTGACCAGGGGACATTTTTCATGTTCTCCATTTGAGTTGACCAAAGTCATATCTTACCTTTCACCACTACACTGGTGCCATACGGGTTCTGCCATGAATCAGGCTCTACTACCAGAGGGATGGATTGTAAAACGAAAACAGAACTTCAGCTCATCCTCACTCCTTAAATCCATTACAGTAAGAGAAGACGTCCTGGCTCTCAAATCAAACTGGACTGAAAGTCTTCCTTGATATAGGGGAGATGTGAAATTTCTGTAAGAACTGTATATGTCTTGATTATCTCCTCCACAAAAACTTCGAAGACTTTCTTTCACTGCAAAACTCACTGAGAAGGGACCTCCATCCTCCGAGTAGGTGAAACTACAAGGTATAGTGATGGACTCTCCCACGAATGACTCTTTCCTGGTGGCCTGATCTACACAAAATTGTGCCCAGGATTCATGGTAAAAACCTTTAGACAGAAAGATAAAAATGAGTCAAAAACCAAGTTTATAGAGACATCAAAACATACGAGAACAAAATCATGTGGATGAAACTCTCCCCACCAACTACAATAGAGAAGGGACTTCTTAAGTTACGCCAATTAGAAAGAACCTATTAAATTTTGGATTAGTAGCCACGCCAGGATTTCTGATGTAACGTTTCCCCCTTTAATGACAATGGACAGTCTTGCGCCTTCGCCATTCATTTTCACCCCCAGCACAGACACAGTCTGCTCCAGGTTGTGAGCAACAGCCAAAGACAGAGGGCCATGATGTTGGGAGGGCCATTGGAAATGGTGGCACTGTCATTTAGGGTACAGGGGGAGACATTATGCAGAACTGTGAAGTGAGATCAAAGCACTTGCTGAGAATGGAGCCGCCCCTGTGGCACTTGCCTTCTAACTAGCATAATGGATTAAAATTGACTTTATCGGAGAGGAAGATGCATTGAATAGGCACAAAGTTATCTCTCCAAATGTTATTAAGTGCCCTGCCAAGCACTGGGAGTCAATTGAGCAAATTCACCAGACTTTTATTAAACCCTTCCTGCCCTGTGGCATAATAGCATGTTACAGGAAATATATTTTTATGAAGCAGCAATGTCACCAGGGAAATATCTGTACCAGCACTATTACCTTACCTTGTCCATTTTTCCCGGACTTCAGGAGGTCGCCCTTCTTTTCAGGATACTCCCAGAAGTCCCCGGGAGATTTGACTATAAGTATGAATATTTCTCTCACTCCATTTCCACTAGATTAACCTCGATACTGATCATGGCATCTCAATGGTTTGCATGGGGGGGTCCCTCTCTTACCTCCCTCAACCAGCAACATCAACACCAAAATCAGAGTCTTATACTGTAGGTGAGTAGGTTGGAATATGGGGCCATATATGATGAATAAAAATTCATCCCAACAAGAATGATGGAATTACAGATTTTTTTTATTGACAGCTCCTTTAGCAGCTAAATAAAATTAGTATGAACAAAATATTAATAAAATCTAAACAAAGAATTTATGTACTGATTGTGTCATCTAAAAATGCAACTTGTCCTGCAAAAAAAAAAACAAAAAACGTTATGGCTTTAGAAATGTAAAAAATGAATGTTATGCGTATTAAATCCCAAACGTGAGTTCAGGGCACATACCCCCTCGAGACATGATGCCTACCCCCTGGGGAACATGTACCGCAGTTTCAAAACCAAGAGAACTCACCAGCTATTCAGATATGTCAGTTTTAGTAAATACTTGCATTTCCCATGAAGTCGCAATTTTGGAGCATCTTGTGATATTAGGCTATGGGTATCTGGTGATGTATCGTGTGACATCAAATCATTGCCGATGAGGTCATCTTGCCACAGGAAACCTTAGACAACCACAATGCAACAAGACTCAAAAAATCCAACAGTGTTGGATTTTTAATCACAGATTGCAAGTTGAACAAGACTTTGCAAACACAGAACAGAATGCCAGTCCCATTCAATGTGAGACTCTGTGACAACGCTGTGATTTTGATGGCCAAATTCAAGTTCTAAAATAGTAACCTAACAACAAGTTGTCTTGTCTGAGACTTGTTGTCATGAGGCACATACCGCCATGATGTATCCCTAGCCTTCTTCATATGTATTTAGTAGGAATCGCAGAGGAGCAGCACAATGCCGTATCACTGTAGCTTAGGGACACACCACTAACTGATCACGCCAAGACGTCAATTTCATAAACCTCATAAATATTCAATTTCTAGGGGGAATAACAGAGGAATGGTACAATGAAGAGTTACAAGAAAAGCTGCTCCATAGTTGCTCTGCTGGAGAGGTGACGGCTCCTCTAAGACGCTGGTTGCCAAACTGTGAGTCGTGACCCAATGGAGGGTTGTGTAGAACATACGGCACATCGATAGCATACATGTGCTGTCTGCACCCATACGCTTCAATGAATGAGCCCAGATTGTAAAACAGACAAGAATAGAACCTGTCCTGAGTTATGCGGCCTGGATTCATTTCCTCCATATGGACCCATAAAAAGCATGGGTCTGTGTACAATAGTTAAAAAAAAAACATGGAAAATATGGTTGTGTGCACTGGGCCTTAGCAATTTTTGGTCTTGTCACAGTGGCAAAAAAAAATTCCTATCATTGTGTGACTGCAAATATTTTCTATGGAAAAAAGTTGCAAACCAATCGTAAGTATTGGTCTGTGACTTTTATACCTGTAGGAAGATGTTGAAGTTGCATGGCTGGTGTGTTGCGTGGCTATTGTAGTACCACACGATTGTACTGCAACTTTCATGTCACTGAACGTGTCCTTCGACTCTTTTCCAGGTTCTAAAAAAGTTGTTAAAAGATTCTGTAAATTCCATCACGTGAAAAATGAAATGAATACTCACCTGTCCCTTCTTCGACAAACCAGCATTGTCTCTTTCCTGGTCCTCCTGGCCTGTGTTTAGATGCATACATCCACTGCCTATTACCAGAGATGAGTCTAGCAGTCTGTAGGACATGTCTAGAAGTTGGACAAAGCCCTTACTACATCATATACTCTCACCCACCAGCACAATCTCAGCCATGTAACAAAAAATACGGGGTCAAGACCTAGACAGTACGGTATATCACCTACCCCAGATGAAGCCTACGAGCAGTGCACAGGACATGGCGGCAAATGGTTAATGCAGATATCTGCGAAAGACGAAAAGAAAGATGAACCAAACAGAAGCTAAACATGTCACATAACCAAGGAGACATTTACATAAATATACTTCCCCTTTTTGCAAGATCTTTATAGGAGGAATACCCAGTAGATGGTATTGTAGGATCCAACCTCGAAGAATTGGAAATCTATGATATCATCTAGTGGGTTTACTCAGAAATACAGAAGTAGATGGTGCTGGGCAGCCCACCTGGATATGGATGTGACCAATAGATTGGTAGCCAACATGGAGCACTACATGTACTCATTTGACCAGTACCTTATAGTTTTATTATTTGGCTAGTAGATATATGAGTAGCTATTTGGGATATGTAACCCTGAATTTCTTACCTGTTTTCTCTGCTATGCCAGAATTAGGTATCCATAGTTTTTGTCCTGCAGAAGGCATCTGAACCTCAGGAACGGCCACTACTGGAATCAGTTGCCAATATGACAAAGTGCCAACCGCTCACAGACTAGGTTCACACCTGCGCCCATTCTTCACCTGGAGATTCCATTCCCCATTCCGCTTTAAAAATGCAGAGAGAGAAGTCCTGCAAGCAGTGCTTTTCTCTCTGCATTTTTCGGGCGGAAACCGGGTGGACCCCATTATAGTCTGCAGGTTTCCGAAGGTAACCACTTTTTTAAGCGGATTAGGTTTCCATTTGGGGGGTCCCCAAGCGGACCCCTGGAACGGAAACCCGAGCGCAGGTGTGAACCTAGCGTCACAGACAGTTTGTCACAGCTACACAGGAGCAGGGGCATAGCTATTTTTAGGAGCTCAGATGCAGATACAGGATCCAGAGTAGTCAGAATAGAGAGAAGCAGCAGAACTGAACCGAACGACCGCTAGCGGGCAAACCGTAACCAAAGTGCAGCACACCCAGTATGAACCAAAGCCAATCTCAGAACGTTTTCACCAGAGCTCCTACTGGTGGAGATGGACTTGGCAATCCCAGACCAGAGTTGGCAACACAGAGGAATGTGCAACAAATTAATTAACCGCAAGCAGGAGCCAGAGAGCAGAATCGCAAGCAACTCACCAGATGAAGAGTAAACGACAGAGCAAGGTCGGCAGTGGAGATACAGTGCCTTGCGAAAGTATTCGGCCCCCTTGAATTTTTCAACCTTTTGCCACATTTCAGGCTTCAAACATAAAGATATAAAATTTTAATTTTTTGGTGAAGAATCAACAAGTGGGACACAATCGTGAAGTGGAATGAAATTTATTGGATATTTTATACTTTTGTAAAAAATAAAAAACTGATAAACTGATAAACAATGCTACTCACCTCTTCCTGGCTCCGGTGCACACCGGTGCGTTACTTCAGCCATCTTCAATGTTGGACCAGACCTCGTGTGAGCCAGGGTAGCGACGCGACACATAATGATGTCGGCTGACATCTGGGACGTTACCAAACAGAGCGGAGCACAGGAGAGGTAAGTAACTTTGTTTTTTTTTTTTTATGTTCCCTTACCTCCCCTGGCCCCCTGATCGTTATACTCTGGGGTCTGAAAAGATCCCCGAGTATAATGATAGCAGTGCTCGTGGGATTCGCAGTAGTGGCTGCCACAGGGCTCCGGGCCCCTTAATCTCCCGGGCCCTGTGGCCACTACCGCTGCTACCCTGGTATTTACGCCCCTGGATATTGGTGTAAGAATCTATCAAATTACATGGCATGGACTGAATGGTAGTGATCAGATATGTACCACACTGGACACATGTGCACGAGAATATACTGACTCGACTAAGTACTAGACAACCACTGAATAGCTGCCTGCTAGCGGAGAGGTATGCAATGTTTCCTTCCTTCTGCTAACATTTCAATATACTGTGGTTAGAAGATGGCAATCTCTCCATCAATACAAGGCTAGCTTGGCTTCCTCTTTGTTGGTTGTTTTATATATTTTATTTTAAAGATTTGTCCTAAAATGGTAACCTATATAACATTTTAGATGATACTTTTTGGACCTCATGAATGAGTCACCATGTTTAGGCTTTACCCACACATTGTGGTCATGTCAAGGCTTCTGCATTCTAGAATTGATGCAAAACTTTTTTGTGTCATCAGTATAAAAGTGTTACTGAAAGACTCTATGAGAGACTCTATGTTCTGTTTAAGGCTGAAAGTATCGATGGAAAAGAGTAGAAGTCCCAGGACAGAGCCTTGAAGGACACCGAGAGAGAAGGTGTGACAAGGAGGTGTGTTTTGTGAATGGGAAACTCTAAATGTATGGCTGGTGAGGTATGAAGGAGAGGGTCAAGTCTGTGATGCCAAAAGATAAGAGAATTTGTAACAGCCAGATTGTAGCCAGTTGAAAAATGAGTTGAAAAAGATGTATCATGCTGGTAAGAGGTGGACATGTTCTTCAAGGAGTTTAGAGACAAACTGGAGTGGTGAGATGGAGTGATAGCTGGACAGAGAGAATAGGTTGAGGGATGTTTTTACAAGGATGGATGTGATGATTATGATGATACGTAAAGGAAGAGGGGAAGATGCCACTAGTTAGAGATAGTTTGAACAGGTGGGATAGGACTGTGATAAACACAATAGTAATGATAGGGTTGAGGGGTGATTGGGTAAAGTTAGATTTGGAGAGTATGGTGAAACTAACTTAGTACCCTACAATGCTGTTATAGTCTCATAGATTTCATTCATAGTTCCATAGACTACTAAAGTTTCATCAAAGGTTGACATATTGCCATAAAGGGTCCCCATGGTTCCTTGGGAGACTGCCATAAGAGACTGAAGTAGCTATGGCTTTGGGACCTATCTTTAAAACTGGTTGAACAGCCATTAAATTAACAATGGTCTGGTGAACTCTGATGCACTCATGCACATTTTAGTCCATACATTCCCATTTCTGTGGTATTAGCTATGGATGAATAATCATTTGGGAACATTCTTGGACTAGCAACCATCAGATGAACATTTCTAGATGATGATGGTCTGTCATTAATTGGCTTAAATGAGTTTTCATTGTTAAATTTCACTAAATAAATCATCTTTTGGGTTGAAATTTCCCATTTGAATGGCACCTTTAGAGGAGCAAAAATATTACATGTTGGTTTGGTCTTGATCAGCTACTACATGTACCCTCAACCCCTCAGGATCAGACACCTAACTTGGACTCCAATGCAAAATCTATAGCATTGCCCACAACTACAGTACCATGTGCCATTTATAAAACTATTGTCGTCTAATATAACAGAGGGGCATTTGAACCCTCTCATGTATTAGGGTTTGGGTGCAACACTCCTATAACTATGTACCGTAGATGGGTGATGGCCAACCTCTCTATTATGGAAGTAACCTTAGGTGGATCACAGTTGAAGGTGTCCCTAAGAGGAGTCTTCGCATCTTTTTGAGGGTTCAGACACATGGTATTCCTGTCTGGTCCATGCCTTTATGTTAATGTCATGAAACACTGGACGCCTAACTAGACAGGAATGTTACCCGTCCACTTGTACAAACTCCACAAACTTGAAGGTTTGCGGCATTTTATATATCAATTGTGTCCGTTATTCCCACAGTCAAGCTCAGTCATTTTGGTTCCAGTTTCCAAGTCGTTGGAGGGTTCTCTGCATCTTGACTACACTACACCAACCACCTATATGGACATCTCTACACCATTGACCATGATCACTCTTCTGCTACTAATAGAAATATTAATAATTCCAAAGCATTTGTCCACTATCACAGCTCTTGGTGTTAGGTATTTTTTTTTTTCATTTTGGACCATTATAAGACATCGCAACGACTTCATATCAGGTGGGAGACTCTTATGATGCAGTTTATCGATACAGATAATCGAAGGATGAATTTTAGGAACCACAGTGTGGTAATATTATTCCTGAGAGTTCTTGTACCTCATGAACTGTGTGTGAAACATTTGTGACCTGTCACTTCCATGTTGTCAGTGGTTATGTCTCCTGTGTGACAAATGGGACCCATGGGGTACATCGATTATACACAAACCAGGTAGAGACAAGAAGCCCCTTATGTTTTACCTCTACCTTTATAATGTGACCGGTGAGAATTGTCACTATGGTAAAATACGCTGGTCGTGATACCACATCCAGATGGGGACTGAGAATAGAATGTGTTACCATAATGTGCTCTAGATATACAGTATATATAGAGGAGAACGTGTACAGCAGGAGTGCAATGTATCAGCGATAGAGTACAATGAGGTAAGTCAGAGGTAAATCTCCATGCCCATGCCCAGTATTGTACCTGCTGACATGGCTATCACTATAGCTCTATGGACTAGTTTTTTCTCATTTCTACAGATTATTTTTAAATTTTTGATAGTTTATTTTTGACTGAAAACAGCTTTATTGACAATTAAACATCTAGTCACAACCATAAACTGGTACACAGTAGAATCAATATGGCAAACATACAGAAGCACAACATACAGTAAAGGCAGAGATCCTACACCATGCTAACACAACAACACAACAGGCAAGCCAATAGGGGATGGGGGATTAGGAAGAGGGGATCACAGGGCCAAAGCTTTATTCAAAAACATAACAGGAAAGGGGGGACTGATCCTCTTCTTCATCGACGTACGGACTGCCCATGTGGAATAGTCTGAGCCTATGCCTCCTAGATGGACTATTAATAGCCAACACCACTAGGGTAAGATACATGTTTTTTCGCAGTGTGCTTTGTCATGTTTGTCCAAAGGGGATACGGGGCCTTCTGGGACCCTCCTCCGATGTAGGGGGAGGCGTTGTGTGGCCACGTAGTTTCCCTCCTCTTCTTCTGCTGATGGGGTGCAAATAGATGTAGGCTCCTTAGTGGGTGAGAGCCCAGGTGAAAGCAGAGAGCAAGACTGGGCGCCCTAAGATTTGGCAACAGAGGGTTGAGAAGGTTTCTTTCTCATTTAAGAAGAGGTGTGCAATAGACAACATTTGTGTGTACTTTTTTGCCCGTGGGTATATAAAAAAAACAAAAAAAAACTACACAGTCAACAGTTGTGTTTAAAATGTAGTAGTGCTATTTATGTACACTATAAGGTAACATTAGTTATGTGTACAATGTAGTAGTGTTATTTATGTACACTATACGGTAGCATTAGTTATGTGCACAATGTAGTAGTGTTATTTATGTACACTATATGGTAGCATTAGTTATGTGTACAATGTAGTAGTGTTATTTATGTGCACTATGTGGTAGCATTAATTATATATGCAATGTAGTAGTGTTATTTATGTACACTATATGGTACCATTAGTTATGTGTACAATGTAGTAGTGTTATTTATGTACACTATACGGTAGCATTAGTTATGTGTACAATGTAGTAGTGTTATTTATGTACACTATATGGTAGCATTAGTTATGTGTACAATGTAGTAGTGTTATTTATGCACACTATATGGTACCATTAGTTATGTGTACAATGTAGTAGTGTTATTTATGTGCCCTATATGGTAGCAATAGTTATGTGTACAATGTAGTAGTGTTATTCATGTGCCATATATGGTTGTAGTAATTGTGTGCAAAGTGTTCAGTATTTTGTTATTAGTTATCCTTACAGAATGGCATCATTATCTGTTTTTATTGTAAAGTGACCTTTACTTGTATAATATGGCAGCACTATTCATATGTACTATGTGGTAGATTTATAGTAATAATGGCAGCATAAATATAGATGAAAGCAAGCAGAAGCACGAGTATAAAATTAGACAAGGGGATAGAATGCAGTTGTGTTTGCAACCTCCACTGTCAACTAGCAAGGCTTTGACTAGGAAGGAGGACATACAGTAATTCACAGATACTGTGTAGATCCCATTGGTTCTGGTTTTGGGTAGTGACGAATAAGGGTGTCCCGGAGACATGGTATAGAATGTTATATATAGGTAAGAGATAGATAAACTTTCTAATCTTCTTATGGCTCTGATGTCAGGCCGGTGGAGATCATCTACAGAACCTTGTGGCAATTCATCCTACATTACCTGGTTCCGATATCTTATTCCATTGGACAGCACTGTACTCTGGATACTCCTGACCTGTTGGGCATCTCCGTTAGTGGAGACATCTTATTTGGAGCAGTATTACCTCTTCATATGGAGAAAGATTACCCCAAGCTTATGTATACTGAAAAGCCAAGGCAAGCTATCTGCAAAAAGTAAGACGTGTCAATAACTCAGTATTTTACTCACCATAGACATAATTTTTGGGTGTTGGTTTTATTGTTCTGTTATTTAATAGTTAATATTTATTTGGTTTAATAATGAATATTTTTTTCTGTATTTAGAATAACCTTGGAAACATACCTTCAGCTACATGTGGTAAAATATGCCACCATGGAGATAAACAGCAACCCAGACCTTCTCCCAAACATCACCCTGGGTTATCACATATATGATTCCTGTTCTGTACTACAGAGGGAGTTGGAGGGGACAATGTGGATGATGACAGGAGATACAAAAGCTGTCCCCAACTTTCAGTGCCAGAGGAAAGACAAACTAGCGGCTATCATTGGCCATTCTACCTCTACCTACTCCATCCTCATGGCTCATATTCTTGGGCTGACCAGGTATCCACAAGTAAGATGAAAGGCCAATCCTGGTTTTCCAAAAGAGCATTAAATTTTGTGTTTATATTTTACTTTCTGATGATGATATTTTCCTTATATTTCTTGGATAAATTTTTTGTGAAATTACTTTTGAGTTGGTTTGTACAACACTGGCTAGACTAGGGTGTAGAGGCTAAGGAATCGACTAGGGAGTGAAGACTAAAGAATCTACTGGTCTTCACTCTCAACTCCTTTGAAGAGGTCATGGACCCCTGAATAGTCATGGACTGATGGCAGTGGGGCTGTCAGGGAGAGGTATTGTCAAAAATTGAGTCAGAGAGATCTTTTACAGACGGGCAGTAAGGATATGGCAGGCCAAGGGGTAAAAAGGGATCATAGGTTGGAGATAGCTGGGACCAGGAGTAGCAGGTGAAGTGTCCAATGTTTGCGGCAGAAACGTAGTAAGGAATCAAGGACAAGGTCAGGCATAGGAGCAATAAAATGGTAGTCCAAACACCCACAGAGCTAGGAGCCATAATTCCCAGGCAATGCATGACAGGGTGTCCCTCTGAATAGGCGACTGGGCTTCACAACATCTTCTGACATCCATGGCCTTGGTTACTATACACCACTGGGATCAGTGAACTGTAGAGTCACAATACAAAGCAATAGGACCAAGAAACCACAAGCTGAAAGCAAAGAAGAAGAAATGATAGGAGTTTACTAAGATGCACAACTAGAA
Source organism: Leptodactylus fallax (assembly GCA_947044405.1). Classification (NCBI taxonomy): domain Eukaryota; kingdom Metazoa; phylum Chordata; class Amphibia; order Anura; family Leptodactylidae; genus Leptodactylus; species Leptodactylus fallax. Next base: position 1,134,683 of record CAMRHE010000457.1, read on the forward strand.
CCAGGCAATAGGTGTAGCTATAGGGGTTTAGCTATGGGGAAGCCATGATAGCAGTCAGGGCCCACTTTTTGGGCTCATCACCTACAAAACTCTATTATGCTCTCAGAGTATAAAAATCAGAGGACCAGGGGAGGGCTGATACTCACCTTCCCTCAAATATCCTGGGCTTTACTGGCTTCCTCTTTTCCTCTTCTGGCCTTCTCACTGACTTCATGGGCATCAGGAAATCATTGAGGCCTGTTTTTGGGCTTCAGCAGTCACATGGGGCATGCCAATGCCATGAAGCTTGTGTTAAAGTAAGAGACCCCTGAGTATAATAATAGCACTTCCAGTTTGAACTGAAAAAGTTTGGTCCAAAACAAAACAGGAGGATGAATCTTCAGGAGGACAAATCTTCAGGAGGATGAATCTTCAGGAGGATGAATCTTCCTCACCCATCCCTAATCCTGCTCAAATTACTTTGCAAATTGTACTGTGTATGGTGAGATCCAGGGAACCAAAATGTTGCCCCTTCTCCCAGTCAACAATCATTATCTGCTTCCAGCATGGAACGGCTTTAGAAAAGAATATTTCAATTTAGTCAATATGTCAATTTAGTACTTTAAATATATATAATTTATTTTTGTTTATTTTTTTGGTAATGAAACTTAATGTCTTGTTTTTTACCAACAGATAAGTCACTTGTCAACCAATTCCCTCCTGAGTGATAAAACACAATATCCTTCTTTCTTTCGAACTGTGCCCAGTGATGCCTTCCAATCTAAAGGTCTGGCTCAGCTTGTTTTACATTTCGGCTGGACATGGGTGGGATTGGTGGCTTTGGCTAATGATTACGGTCAGCAAGGTATTCAGGTTATCAAGCAAGAAATCCTTAAATCTGGGGCGTGCGTGGAGTTCACCGAGTATATTCAGATAGGTAAGCCCAACAGTAACGTTCCTCATATTGGTCAGGTCATAAGAGACTCTACAGCTCAAGCTGTGGTTATATTCTCTACTGATGTCCACTTCCTTCCCCTACTTGAAGAACTTTTGAGACAAAATGTAACTGAGAAGATATGGGTAGCCAGTGAAGCTTGGTCAACCACTTCATTATTTTCTTCAGAAAAATATGCCAAGCTTCTTGCGGGAACCATTGGTTTTGCATTCTACAGTGGAAATATTCCTGGTTTCCAAAAATACCTGAACCATCTCGACCCCACCAGCCTACCAGAAAAGCATTGGAACTCGATGTTCTGGGAAGCAAATGTAGGTTGTGCCTTTTTAGACTTTGAAAATGTTGCATTTCCTGGACAAAGACCTTTAGGAAACTGCACCGATAAAGATAACCTTACAGATTTTCATATGTACTTTAGGCATGTGTCCAATATTCACATGTCATACGATCTTTATAGTGCCATTTATGTGATTGCCAAAACTTTGTATGACCTGAATACATGCGGACCGAGAAATGGTCTTTCCGTTGACAAAGGCTGCTCAGATTTTTGGAACTTTACACCTTGGCAGGTAAATATTGGTGGTGTTGCTGATGATATCATTTTTTTCAGAGTGTTTAGATGGTTCTTGAACCACACCAGAAAAAGCTATTAATATTAGAGGATATATCTGGTTAGAAACCTGTTTTATATTTGGAAATTCTGAGTTAAGGGGGTTAAGCCATAAAATATATTTGGATATTTATATATGGATAGAGGATAAATTGCTGATCGGTGGGGATCTGACTGCTGAGACCCCCACCAATCCTGAGAATGGGAGTGCTTTACCCCCATTGTAAATGCAACCACTGGGAGGGCAGCCGAACCCTCAGAGGACACAGATGCACCCATGCTCCCATTCACTTAAGTGGAAACACCAGAGATAGCCAAGTGCTGTACCTCAGCTATCTCCAACACTCCCGTAGAAGTCAATAGGATATGTCTTTGCCTACCATTGGTTACAGTGAGCTGTCTTTGCCGCAGCTGCATTCACAATAGAGGTAAAACACCCCCGTTCTCAGGATCAGTCTGGGTCTCAGCGGTCAGACCTTTATCAATCAACAATTTATTTTCTATCTTATGGATAGAGGATAAATATTTTTGTGACATAACCCCTTTATAAGACAGAGGTCCCCTATTTAAGATATTAATCTATGATCAAGAGAATAGTTTCAAAAAGCATCTCTCAATCTCTAGATGAAGAATCTTCATGCATTGCATGGGCAGCCTAATAATTTGAATGTGGACTGTGTAATGCTTTATTTCCCCTGTAGTAGCACTGCAGGGTAATGGAATACTTGCTTACAGGCTAACATACAGATTACATAAGAGCTTGTCAAAAGTGAACCTCTGTTTTAAAGGGAGTCTGTCACCAGAACCAGCATATCACCCCAGCCCTGCAGATAGATAGGTTAGCGTCACCAGAACCAGCATATCACCCCAGCCCTGCAGATAGATAGGTTAGTGTCATAGATTGTAAGCCCTTGCGGGCAGGGCCCTCTATCCCACTGTACCAGCTGGTCTCTGTTAGCATTATCTCTTTTGTTTATCTGGTGTACCGTATGTAAATCCGCAAATGTAAAGCACCATGGAATTAATGGTGCTATATAAATAAACAATAATAAAATAATAATAGTGTCACCAGAACCAGCATATCACCCCAGCCCTGCAGATAGGTTTGTGCTACCAGAACCAGCATATCTCCCCAGCCCTACAGATAGATAGGTTGGGGTCACCAGAACCAGCATATCACTCCAGCCCTGCAGATAGATAGGTTAGGGTCACCAGAACCAGCATATCAGACCAATCCTGCAGATAAATAGGTTAGTGTCACTAGAACCAGTATATCACCCCAGTCCTGCAGATAGATAGGTTAGTGTCACCAGAGCCAGAATATCACCTCAGCCCTGCAGATAGATAGGTTAGTGTCACCAGAACCAGCGTATCACCCCAGCCCTGCAGAAGGATAGGTTAGTGTCACTAGAACCAGTATATCACCCCAGCCCTGCAGATAGATACGTTAGTGTCACTAGAACCAGTATATCACCCCAGCCTGCAGATAGATAGGTTAGTGTCACCAGAACCAGCATATCACCCCAGCCCTGCAGATAGATAGGTTAGTGTCACCAGAACCAGCGTATCACCCCAGCCCTGCAGAAGGATAGGTTAGTGTCACTAGAACCAGCATATCACCCCAGCCCTGCAGATAGATAGGTTAGGGTCACCTAAGTCAAACAGTGTTTTCCCCTTGTGAATTGCTGCCTCCATTGCTGAGATATCGCTTTTTTGTCATAATATAAATGAGCTCTTGGAGCAGTAAGGGTGTGGCCATTTCCCTCTTTGGAGCAATGGTAAGGCCCTTATTGCTCCAAAGAACTAATTTGGATATTGACACAAACAGCGATATCTCACCAGTGTAGGCACTCATTCAGTCAGGTGACATTTGAGTCAACTATCTATCTTCGGGTTTGGGTTGATATGATGGATTCTGGTGACAGACTCATTTTCATAGGTCATTTTCTGGCGACACATTTCCTTTAAATGGTCAATAACTTTCAACAAATTTTGTCAAAGTGAGTAAAACAGCTAAATATAAAATACTTTGTAATATATCTTAGCAAAGAAAAATGCTTCTTTCTCTACTTATCAGCCTCTTTTCCTCCTCTCCTCAGCTCCCCTTTCCTCGGCTCACTGGAGTATTGTACCAGATTACATGTGCCCATATAAGTCTATGGAAAGGAAAGAGGGAAGGAGAGAGGAAGAGGCGAGTGAGAGAATAACATGGTGCTGGAGCTTATAGTAAGTTTTCTATCTCACCCCAAGTTCTGTTGTCACATTATAATTTTCCATAAATGTTGTGCTTGGCTGAACCTGAAATTTTTGGGCTCCCACGTAGTGTCAAACACTCATTTCTTGGCATCTTCCGGCCTCCTGGGTGATATAACTTTATATCTATGCTTATATGATTTTTTCATCATGATTCAATAAACATTTGCAAATTAAGAGAAAGACAACCATAAATGTGCTGACTCTAGTGGCAGAAATGACTTTGCTCTTTTAAAGGGGCTGGATATCATAGAGTGAGTCTTCCACTAGAGACTTCTCCATGAGTTAGGATGGCCAATTTAAGATTGCCAATTATTACATGGATAGTTAATTATCTGAATGCCCCTTGCAGTGGGAAATGTTTAGTTTGTGATGGCTTCCCCTGGCAAAAACAGATGTTCTCCAGATGTGCTGGGGCCTGGTCATTGCAGTATAAAAGGGGTTGTGTCTGATAAGGTGGAACAACCAAGGAATTATAGACAAATGAATCTTTACTGGACACAGTAAATAAACAATATGCAATGTCCTTGCAATATTTCGGCAGATTCGGAAATATATGAAGACAGCCAGAGTAACGCTCAGCAGTGGACGAGACATGTTTTTTGATATTAATGGAGATCCTCCTCCGGTGTATGACATAGTCAACTGGCAAGTGGGCTCGGATGGTGGACTGGTCCAAGTCAACGTAGGACAGTATGACTCCTCAGCTTTAATCATCAATACCAGTTCTATAAGATGGAATGGGGGTGACACCAAGGTACACATAGTATACATGATCTCAAATGATCAAAAATGTATCAAATCTAGTTTTGCTGCTGTATTATATTTATAGTTTTTGCAAATGTTATTACTATTAGTATTATTATTAGTAGTAGTATGATCATTTATTATTCATTAATTCCATGGTGCTGTACATTATTATATTAATCCCATTGTGCTGTGCATTATTATATTAATCCCATTGTGCTGTGCATTATTATATTAATCCCATGGTGCTGTACATTATTATATTAATTCCATGGTGCTGTACATTATTATATTAATCCCATTGTGCTGTGCATTATTATATTAATCCCATTGTGCTGTGCATTATTATATTAATTCCATTGTGCTGTGCATTATTATATTAATCCCATGGTGCTGTACATTATTATATTAATTCCATGGTGCTGTACATTATTATATTAATCCCATTGTGCTGTGCATTATTATATTAATCCCATGGTGCTCTGTACATTATTATATTAATTCCATGGTGCTCTGTACATTATTATATTAATTCCATGTTGCTGTACATTATTATATTAATCCCATGGTGCTGTATATTATTATATTAATCCCATGGCACTCTGTACATTATTATATTAATTCCATTGTGCTCTGGACATTATTATATTAATCCCATGGTGCTCTGTACATTATTATATTAATTACATGGTGTTCTAGACATTATTATATTAATCCCATAGTGCTATACATTATTATATTAATTCCATGGTGCTCTGGACATTATTATATTAATTATATGATTCTGTACATTATTATATTAATCCCATGGTGCTCTGTACATTATTATATTCATTCCATGGTTCTATACACTATTATATTAATCTCATGGTGCTCTGTACATTGGAGGGTTTACATACAATACACAAAATACACAAAACAAGTACAATACTAAAAGTGGCCAACTGGAACAGTGGTATAAAGGGCCCTGCCTGCAGAGCTTACAATATATGAGGGAAGATGGATAGAGACAGTAGGTGAGGGAAAAAGCTATTCAGAGGGTGGTGTGGTGAGGGCTTTGTAGGCTTTTCTGAATAGGTGAGTCTTCAGTATGAGGAGATCCAGGAGAGGGCCAGGTCGGTGATGTCAAGGAATGAGAGAGTTTGTAACAAGAGGGAGTGGTCGATTGTGTTAAAGGTGGAGGAAAGGTCAAGGAAGAGGAGGACAGAGTAGTGCAGCTGAACTTTGGCATTTAGTAGGTCGTTTGTGACTTTGGTTAGGGTAGTTTCTGTGGAGTGATAGGGTCGGAAACCTGACTGTAATCTGTCAAAGAGTAAGTTGGACGAGAGATAGGAGGATAGTTAAAAGTGACTGTGTTGTTCAAGGAGTTTTGAGGGATACAGGAGTGGTGAAATAGGGTGATAGTTGGTTGGAGAGGACAAGTCGAGGGATGGTTTCTTAAGGATAGGTGTAAAGGTAGCATGTTTAAAGGCAGATGGGAAGGAACCTGTGGTGAGAGAGGCTGAAGAGATGAGTTAGAGCAGTAGGGAAGATGTTAGTGAGGTTGGGGATGAGATGATATTGCATTGGGTCAATCACAAAGGTGGTGAGATGGGATTTTGAAATTAGGGTGGAGAGCTTTACGTTAGTGACAATGAAGAAGGTTAAGGATGAAGAGCACAGAACAGTTAGGTAGAGTGGTTGTGGGGGGTTAGGCTGAGGCTCTCTCTGTTGGTGTCAATTTAGTTTTTGAAGTAAGAGGAAAAGGCGTGTTCGTTTTGAGGTTGGGGTTCTTTTACAGAGAAGAGGGATGAGAATGTTAGCAAATTGTGGTCACAGAGCATGGTGGGAGAGCTAGAGAGGTTGGATAGGGAACAGAGGTGGGTGAACATGAGGTCCCAGTGTATGTCCACCTATGTGAGTGGCAGTGGAGGACCACTCATTGAGACCAAAGGAGGTAGTGAGGGATAGGAGTTTGGAAGCAGAAGAGTGTTTTGAGTCAATGGAGATGTTGAAATCATCCATGATGTTAGTGGGGGTGTTAGTGAAGAGGATGTGCATTAGCCATGTGGTAAAGTGGTCGATGAAGGTGGTGGTAGATCCTGGTGGTCGAGGTAGAGGCTGGATTGGGGTGAAGGAACAGTTGTCAGACAGGAGAAGGCCAACACCTCCCCCAGGTTTGTTGTTGGGGCAGGGAGTGTGCAAGAACTGAGGGCTGCTATAGGAGAGCGCATCCGGGGGGAGTAGTGTCTGAGTAGTGTCATCGCTTGTCACCACCCATTAGTCTGTTGTGGTGACTCCCATCTTGGTCTTCTCTTCTACTTCCTCTGACGCAGTGCTGGACGGCAGCAACTGTGCATGACGGGCCGCCATTTTCCGGTGGTCCGTACTACACCTGTTGTGAAAGACCACCGGAAAATGGCGGCAGTCCAGCGCTGCCTCAGAGGAAGTAGAAGAAAGAAGATACAGAGAAGACCAAGATGGGAGTCACCACAACAGACTAATGGGCGGTGATAAGCGATGACGCAATGGGTGCTCACTGCCACAGAGGAACACCCCGGGTTCTTCGTGAGGATCATTTCCATAATTGAAGAAACAAATTTTTACAGAAATGGCTGGGAGAAGACAACAATGAAAGGTAGGAGAAGAATGGCCTTTTTAAAGGCCATTCCAATGTGCCATTAGCTTAAAAGTGTTTTTTTAAATGATACATTCCCTTTAAGGAGTTACGTGTGGTGATGCTGGTTGAGAGTTGAGAGGAAAAAGATCTGACAGTAGGGATGTGCTGAGGTGGTCCAGGATTAGGAGATATGTCGTTGGCAGTAAGGAGAAGAAGGGGGAGGGATTGCAGGTGTGAGTAGGAGAGAGGGTGTGAGGGAGTTGTGTGTGTCTGAGGTGGAAAGTTTGCAGGTTTGGGAGTAGCTCTGTGGAGAAGGTCAGATGGTGGGGTAGAACAAATGGAGAGGTGGAGATTTTGTTACTGACACTGGTGGTTTAGGTTTGAAGAGTCACTTTTAGACGTAAGGAAAGAACAACAGTGGTTACGGTGATAAGCATAATTCTGGTGAGTGCACTTAAGCATTACACTTGAGCATGTTGCACTGAATGGACCAAGGTCAGATCTGACCTCTGCACCTCTCTTGATGAGCTTCAAGAGGTAGTCACCTGAAATGGTTTTCACTTCACAGGGGTGCCCTGTCAGGTTTAATAAGTGGGATTTCTTGCCTTATAAATGGGGTTGGGACCATCAGTTGTGTTGTTCAGAAGTCAGGTGGATACACAGCTGATAGTCCTACTGGATGGAGTCTTAGAATTTGTATTATGGCAAGAAAAAAACAGCTAAGTAAAGAAAAACGAGTGGCCATCATTACTTTAAGAAATGAAGGTCAGTCAGTCCGAAAAATTGGGAAAACTTTGAAAGTGTCCCCAAGTGCAGTGGCCAAAACCATCAAGCGCTACAAAGAAACTGGCTCACATGAGGACCGCCCCAGGAAAGGAAGACCAAGAGTCACCTCTGCAGCGGAGGATAAGTTCATCCGAGTCACCAGCCTCAGAAATCGCAGGTTAACAGCAGCTCAGATTAGAGACCAGGTCAATGCCACACAGAGTTCTAGCAGCAGACACATCTCTACAACAACTGTTAAGAGGAGACTGTGTGCAGCAGGCCTTCATGGTAAAATAGCTGCTAGGAAACCACTGCTAAGGACAGGCAACAAGCACAAGAGACTTGTTTGGGCTAAAGAACACAAGGAATGGACATTAGACCTGTGGAAATCTGTGCTTTGGTCTGATGAGTCCAAATTTGAGATCTTTGGTTCCAACCACTGTGTCTTTGTGCGACGCAGAAAAGGTGAACGAATGGACTCTACATGCCTGGTTCCCACCGTGAAGCATGGAGGAGGAGGTGTGATGGTGTGGGGGTGCTTTGCTGGTGACACTGTTGGGGATTTATTCAAAATTGAAGGAATACTGAACCGGCATGGTTACCACAGCATCTTGCAGCGGCATGCTATTCCATCCGGTTTTGCATTTAGTTTGACCATCATTTATTTTTCAATGGACAATGACCCCAAACACACCTCCAGACTGTGTAAGGGCTATTTGACCAAGAAGGAGAGTGATGGGGTGCTACGCCAGATGACCTGGCCTCCACAGTCACCAGACCTGAACCCAATCCAGATGGTTTGGGGTGAGCTGGACCGCAGAGTGAAGGCAAAAGGGCCAACAAGTGCTAAGCAACTCTGGGAAATCCTTCAAGACTGTTGGAAGACCATTTCAGGTGACTACCTCTTGAATCTCATCGAGAGAATGCCATGAGTGTGCAAAGCAGTAATCAAAGCAAAAGGTGGCTACTTTGAAGAACCTAGAATATAAGACATATTTTCAGTTGTTTCACACTTTTTTGTTAAGTATATAATTCCACATGTGTTAATTCATAGTTTTGATGCCTTCAGTGTGAATCTACAATGTTTATACTCATGAAAATACAGAAAACTCTTGGAATGAGAAGGTGTGTCCAAACTTTTGGTCTGTACTGTATATATATATATATATATATATATACTATCAAGTCCTAAGGATTAATTACATAGTCTGTGTTACAGGTGTGAACAGAGGTGGAGATACATGTGGGCTAATGCAGATAGAATCAGAGGCAGGGAAGGTTTAGGGGATATAAGTGGAGAGTACAGGATTATCTACTTTTATGAGAGGCAAAAAAGACTGGGCTCTTTGGATTTTTTTTTCCCACTACGGCGCTCACCATACACCGGGCTTTTTCAGACAAGGGGATGTATAATTTGTTTAGGTTTATTTTTGCTTATTTTCATTCACATCTAGAGAAAGGGAAGGGGGATTTGAACATTTATTTATATATATATATATATATATATATATATATATATATATATATATATATTTTTTTTTTTTTAACTATTTTATTAGCCTTCCTATCTTTTGATTGCATTTCTCTACATAGCTCTATGATCATTAGGCTTCCGGCTGTCATAGGAACAGGATGGCTCCTGCAATCTCGCGGCACGGGGATGTCCTACAATGGCAAAGGCAGATACAAAAGGTCAAAAGCCCAGATACCACCCTTCCTATTACTAGGGATAAGCAAACCCAAATTTGAGACAAATTTTCCTAACGTTTCAGGCTTGACCGAACTAGAAACTTTTAGGGTTCACCACCCTTGAAACATTATTATACTATGGGGTCTCCTCAGAATATAGTAAGTGGAGGCCTAGAGAAGGTGAGTAAAAATAACAGAGAGTTATATTTGCCTTGGCTCACCTCTCCTGGCCATTTGGTGGTCCCCTGGCATCCTCTTCAGTCCTCTGACTGATGTCATGCGTCCTGGGGTCACTGCTGAGACCCGTAATTGGAAGAGGTCAAGTGGGGCATGCTGACGTAATGACGTTGGGTCATAGTGTCATGACATCAGCAGTGACCTGTTACCATGATAGTGGGAGCCTATTGAAGGTTCCAAGGCTTGTCATTCCATTGTGTCTATTACAGGCTGCGCTAGACAAGTAAGAGACCTATAGTGAATTTACAATACATTGCTATATATTTAGCCCTCAATGTTGATATAAAATGTATTTCTAATGTATCTACAGTGTCAGACCAGCCCAACTGAGTACCAGAGAATCCTCTGGTTGGCCCAGGTTCCAACACAATAATAGCCTAATAAAAGGCACCCAAATTTGAAGGGTACTATAGTCTCTTCACTGGGGTTTGAAAGACAGGCTCCAGAATCATTTTATGTGGTGGGCCCAAGGAACCTCAGTCCGAAGCTATGCGTCTACCATCATCAAACAACTGGTCACGCCAACAATGTCAAACAGATATATTATGGGGGTCTCAGAAAACTCTTTCAGATGACCATATAGCATATCCAGCTAGGACGAAGAGAAGTAGATTTTATGGTTATATATATCCAACCTGCCCAATAACAGGTAAACAGAGAGAGACATTGCCTCTATTCTTATGGTTCGGTAAAGTGCCTCGTGTACAGAACTTCAGAATAAAGTTTTGTCCGTGAAGAGCAATAAAGGGGCTATGCCATTAAGGCCACTTATCCCCTATCCACACTTATTTGGCAGCCCCATACCAGTGAGTGGACTTTTGGTTCCCCCTGTTCTCCCAAACTAACCGCTAAGTCCCCCAGCTATCTGTCACTTATCCCCTATCCTGTAGATAGAGAATGTGTCCTTAATGGCACAACGCCTTTAAGGAATATTAGTTTTTGTGAAAGTCAAAAGTCATCATGACTGGTACCTGGGCCTCAGAGGGCAGGTTAAGACTGTGAAGGGACAGCACAACTAAATCCATGCAGCAGCCACTTCATTCTCAGGATCGGTGAGGATTCCAGAGGTCAGACTCCCACCAATCTTAAAATGACAGCATATCCTACCCATATGCTATCACTTTATGAGATCAAAATACCCCTTTTATAAAAATAGTCCCCCATTTAGGATCCTCAAGTATTACATGGGCAGCCTCTCGACTTAAAGGACACTGTGTAAGACCCCATGCACACGACCAAGTGTACATCCAATGTGGGGCCAAGTTGTCACCCGAGTGCATTCTGTGTTGCATTTATCTCTATGGGGACTTGAGATTCATTCTGTTCCAATGACACTGAGAAGGATAAGACCTGCTTTATTTTCATGGGAATAGAATGGACCATCGGACGCCCCCTTGAAGGAGCAATGGATGGGCATGGAGCCTTTCCAGGGCTATGATATTTATCTTAATTTCCTATTCTCATGCCACTGACATCACATCCATTGTCCTACGAATAGGGATAAGCTGCAATACCAAGTACAGCCACTATACAATGTGCGGTGCTCTGCTTGGTAAGTAGTGAAGAGGCCACAAGAATCGATATCATAGTCCTGGACAACCCCTTTAATATCCCTTTTGAATGGCTATTGAACTCTTGCTGCCAGTTTTTACTCAGGAGATCCCAACAGAAGAACATCATGTTCGGTGCTAAATGTCGGGGAGTCCAAAGCAGACAATCCATTTAATGTTAGATTGATCTCTATATTGCCATATTGCAAAAGAGCAGATGATCACCAGTCGTTCAATTAAATGTACCATACCAGCACACCATAGCACCATCTGAAAAGTAGTCATGTGATACGTTAAAGGGGTATTACTGGCTAAAACTATTGATGACTATTCTAAGCATAGGTCATCAATATCAGATCGGTGAGAATGTGACAGCTGACACCCCTCAATTATCTGTTGTCAGCATCTGATATGCAGAGAATGGAGCAGAAAACAGACAGCGCTGTTCTCTGTGTAGTGGCAGGACCATATACTGCAGATCAGTTTCTATCCACTTGAATGGGAGTTAAGTTGCAGTGACTAATTTCAGCCACTACTCAGACAATGGCGCTGTCTGCGCTTGCTCTGTTCTCTGTGTATCAGCTGCTGAGAACAGATCGGGGGGGGGGGGGTGTTGGATCCTCACCCATGCGATATTGATGATCTGCCCTTAGGTCATCAACAGAGATGAACAATACTCTCAAGATTTGTTTCATGAACATTTCCTCTGCAAGTTTCCGGTCTTACCCAGAAGTGCTATTATTATACTCTGGGGTCTCTTCAGACTACAGAGTATAATAATCGGAAGTCCAAGGGAGGTGAAAACAATAATATACACCCATACTCACCTTCCCTCACCTCTCCTGGGCTCCTTTGCGGCGTTAGGTGCTTTTTCCTGGGCCTCTTTCAGCCTCCTGGGTGATGTCAGTGGTCCTGAGTCACCACTAAGACTTGTGATTGGGTCTCAGCGAACATTAATGTCATGACACTTTTATATAAGCTTCATGAAGTCAAAGTACCCCAAATGACTACTGAGGCCCAATCAGAGGCCACCGCGATGACTTAGGGTCGATGACATCACCCAGGAGGATGGAAGTTACACAGGAAGCGGCAAAGGAGCCCAGGAAAGATGAGGGCAGGTGGGTATGAGTGCTTGTTGTATTTCCACACCTAGGACTCTAGAAAGACCCCAGAGTATAATAATGATTAGTTAATGTGAACCCAAAAATTTTTGGTTCAGGTTGGAAAATTTGTAACAACTTGGGTTTATTAAGAACTGGTTTGCTCATCTCTAGTCATCAATAGTTTTGGTCCAGAAGCCCCTTTAAGGCATGAGGGACTGTCTAATGGAAAATAATATTGAATTCTGCCAAAATAAGTAAGTACATTTGGTTACTACTATTTCCACTATTTACTACTAAATGTTTCATGCTTTTTCCAAGAATGTACTATTAAAAAAAAACAAAAAACACTTGGCCATCCCATTATTGCCGTTTCCTAGATTGGCCATGCCAACTGATCATGCAGGACATAAAAAATCTTTTAAGAATTGAGAAATGCCTCAAAAATGCTCTACTTTGTTATAAAATGTATAATTTTGGTTTTCTCTCTAGGTTCCAACCTCAGTCTGCAGTGAAAGATGTCCTCCAGGTTTCAGAAAAGCTCCCCTTAGTAGAAAACCTACGTGTTGCTTTCAGTGTATCCCCTGTGCCCTCGGAGAAATTACTAATAATACTGGTAAGTCACACTTGTGGGGGGATTAAGAACCACCAGATTTACACGAGAAAACCTACATAGATGGGAATAGTTGTGTTGCATCCTTGGCTCACTGCCCTTTGCTGTGCCAAAAATATTCCACTTCCCTCTTTCTGTGCCTCGGTCGACACTTTTTATGAAAGTGGATGGCACATGACAGGGATGCCTTGGCCCGACAAATGTACTGTAACTCATGCCAGAAAACTGACCAGTTCTTGACAGGGTTAGATTTCCATTCTGGCGCACGGAAGTTGGAAGGCAGATCCAGTCCCATTCAAAAAAAACTTAGTCCTAAGAACATTTATGTAGATGTGCGTAAAATTTCTTTTGTTCGTCTTTCTTGCAGATGAGAATGAATGTCTAAAATGTCCATGGGACCAATGGCCAAACCAAGAAAAAGATAAATGTCTACCAAAACTTATGGAATACCTCTCTGATGAAAAGACCTTAGGCATCTTGTTGATGTCCACCAGTATCACATCCTCCATAATTCCTTTAGGTGTCCTCGGTCTTTTAATTCATTACAAGGCTACACCAGTGGTAAAAGCCAACAATTATATTGTTAGTTGTCTTCTCCTGGTCGCCATGTCCCTTTGCTTCCTAACTTCTCTGGCATTTATTGGCTATCCAAACAATATCAAGTGTCTTCTACGCCAAGTGACCTTTGGTATGGCTTTTGCTCTCTGTGTCTCATGTATCTTGGCCAAAACCGTTATGGTTATGATTGCATTTAGGGCCACAAAACCCAACAGTGGTCTGACCAAGTGGGCTAGACCTGAAGTATCATATCTGGTGATTGGCCTGGGGACATTTCTTCAGCTACTAATAAGTGTTGCATGGTTATTGTTCGCACCTCCGTACCCACAATACAACTTGAATGCAAAATCTGGAGTTATCGTAGCTGAATGCAATGAAGGATCCCTCGCAGCCTTCTGGTGTACTACTGGTTACTTAGGCTTACTGTCCTTGGCTAGCTTTCTTGTGGCCTTCTTAGCTAGACATCTTCCTGGTAACTACAATGAAGCTAGATTCATCACCTTCAGCATGTTGGCTTTCCTAAGTGTCTGGGTGTCTTATATTCCGGCCTCGCTCAGCACCAGTGGTAAATATACAGTGGCCATGGAAATTTTTGCAATCATTTCCTCAAACTGGGCCATGCTGGGCTGTATGTTTGCCCCTAAATGTTATATTATTTTGTTTCGACCCAATAGGAACTCAAGAAAACACCTCCTGGGGAGGAGATAAAATAATGAAAAATATAATAATCATAATTATGTGGCAATATCAGTGTTATACAAAAACGGAAAATAAAATACAGAATCGCTGTTATGATGCCTATTATTTGTATGTATTGTGGATTGTCTGTTTCTCACTACAAAAACAGGAACCTTTTTATTTTCTCCCAATAATAGCACCACTCTTGTCCAGGGGTTGCTTCTGGTATTACAACCCAGTCACAGGAAAATTTAGCCTTTGGCCACTCAAATGGAAGGAGTCATTCTGGGAATCTCCCAATGTCCTCTACTAGGCTGTAGCTGAAGCCTGTCCTGTCCTTGACAACTTGACCATCGAGCATCCCTGACATGAGTCAACTGGCAAGCTGCAACAAAAATATTAGAAATGCCAACCATTACATTTTTAGGTTACAATACTTTATGTACTGTCCACCAAATGGTTCTTGTCGATGCTGTCAGATTGCCAAGGACAACTTAGGCTTCAGGTACAAACTAGAGGAAGACACTGGGGAAATAGAGAATGGCACCAAGCAGATTTTTTGGGGGGAGATTCAGCTGTACAAGACTGACCAAAAGCTACATTTTTATTTGTCACATGTTGATTCACTTTGAAGAAACACTTACTAGAAACAGCCCATGACCATAAGTGGCTCCATGTATGGAAAAAAAAAAAAACAACTTTTTTTAATCTGTTAACTCCTTTAAGCCACCAAAAACAACGTTTTCATTCCCTCACAATTGATCCACCAAAGTTCACTGGAACGTTCAAGATATTTTGTGCAGAGTTTTGTTATCAGTGTCAGGCCCCCTTCTACTACACGCCATGGTGTGGTTTATCTTTTTGCCCAGTGTTTATATGGCCATCATTATCTACTGTGTCTCCACATATGTGTAACCATGTGTGTTGATATCAATTTGAGTTGAGAACAATGTTTATATGGGTGCCCATTCATGGAATGTGATAGTTTGGTGTAACCAGAAAAGGGCCCATCCTCAAATTATGGAGCATTTCCTAGGGCCTGCCCATAAATCATAGAGAATGGTTTCTAAACCTTAAAGCGGTGGTGTAGTTATGGACACTTTTCCTCTATCCACAGGTCAGGGGATAAGTGTCCGATTGCTGGGATCTCGATCTCTGAGTCCCCCAGGGATCAGGAGGATGGGAGACTGAAAGCCCACCTTCAGCCTACATGTGAATGGAGCACCAGTGTGCATGTGTGAGCAGCACTCCATTCATTTCTATGAAGTTTGCCAGGACTGTAATCCCCAGCAGTGCCTGCAGCCCCATAGATGTGAATGGAGCGTTGGTCACACAAGTGCACTGGAAATCCATTTACAAGGAGGCTTTAGGGGGAGTTTTGGTCCCCCATCCTCCTGATCTCTGGGGGACTCAGCAATCGGGCTCCCAGCAATCGGACACTTATCCCCTGTCCGGTGGATAGAGGAAAGGTGGATAAGAGTCCATAACGGGACAACTCCTTTAAGTACTTACACACCACATAAACCTTAGGTACGTGTTGTACTGCCAAGATACTGTGTCATCTTAAGACACACCCCTTCCCCACTAAGCCACAGCCTCTTTCCCTAAGCCAAGAAACCTTGTTGTGTCAGACACAAAAGGTATGGTGCAACCATGCACAGCAAGTTTTTTGGTGCAATGCTGAAGAATTCTGGTGCGTTTTGATCAGTAAATCTCTCCCGTCTATCAGATACTTTTCAGATCCGTGGGGGAACAACTGCCCAGACCCCAATGATCAGGAGAATGGAGCAATGGGCTGGCACTGCTCAATTTATTTCAATAGGAGTGCGAGAGATAGTACAAGTATAGTGGTATTACACACGTGGACAAAATTGTTGGTCCCCCTCATTTAATGAAAGAAAAACCCACAATGGTCACAGAAATAACTTGAATCTGACAAAAGAAATAATATATAAAAATTCTATGAAAATGAACAAATGAAAGTCAAACATTGCTTTCCAACCAGGCTTCAACAGAATTTTAAAAAAGAAAACTCATGAAACAGGCCTGGACAGAAATGATGGTTCCCTTAACTTAATATTTTGTTGCACAACCTTTTGAGGCAATCCCTGCAATCAAACGATTCCTGTAACTGTCAATGAGACTTCTGCACCTCTCAGCAGGTACTTTGGCCCACTCCTCATGAGCAAACTGCTCCAGTTGTCTCGGGTGTGAAGGGTGCCTTTTCCAGGTGGCATGTTTCAGCTCCTTCCAAAGATGCTCAATAGGATTTAGGTCAGGGCTCATAGAAGGCCACTTCAGAATAGTCCAATGTTTTCCTCTTAGCCATTCTTGGGTGTTTTTAGCTGTGTGTTTTGGGTCATTATCCTGTTGCAAGACCCATGACCTGCGACTGAGACCAAGCTTTCTGACACTGGGCAGCACATTTCTCTCTAGAATCCCTTGATAGTCTTGAGATTTCATTGTACCCTGCACAGATTCAAGACACCCTGTGCCAGATGCAGCAAAGCAGCCCCAGAACATAACAGAGCCTCCTCCATGTTTCACAGTAGGGACAGTGTTGTTTTCAAGATATGCTTCATTTTTCCGTCTGTGAACATAGAGCTGATGTGCCTTGCCAAAAATTTCGATTTTTGTCCCATCTATCCATAGAACATTCTCCCAGAAGCTTTGTGGCTTGTCAACAAGTAGTTTGGCAAATTACTTTTGTCATATTCAAGTTATTTCTGTGACCATTGTGGGATTTTCTTTCATTAAACGAGGGGTAACAACAATTTTGTCCATGTGTGTACAACCCTTCCAATTGAAATGAATGGGGTTATACAAGTTTCCTGTTCTACTGATGAGGGGGGTCTAGGCAGTCGGATAGGGGATAACTTGCTTTTGTGGGAAACCTCTAAATTCCCCCTAATATATCATGTATAAAGACAACTACAAGGAGAACTACATAAATCATTGTGTCTCAGATATTCCTCTCCGAGGACTTGAGATTCCCAACGTGAGACTTAGGAGATAAATACGATACAAAGATGTCCGGAACGCACATTCCTCGCTCTATAAATAAGCAGAGCGATTAACAACTCCCAATGGGAAAATTCACTTAGTGATTCCATGTTCATCTGGGATTGAGAATATCCTTGTAACATGTATATATATAGGTATACATGAGATGGCAGCTGTCCCACTCAGTACGTTCATACAGTATGTCTGAGCTCTAACACAAAACTACCAGGTATGTCACTTATTGTGTCTTTTATCTATTAGTATTCTCCTTATTTCTTTTACACTGTAATTGATCTGTTGTTGGACTCATTGGGAGGAGATTTTATTTATAATGATATGAATGTAAACAGGAACATAAAAAACAAGAAACTGCACATGTACAAAATTTAATCATAAAATAAAAAAATAAAAAAAGAGAAAAATTGCAAATATATCGTAGAGAAGCATTACTATAATCTGGTAAATGGATTTTTTTTTTCTTATTTTATTTATTCGTTTGGTACTTACAGTATAGTACAAATGTCTTAGGCAGGTGTGGAAAAGTAAGTAAAAATAAAGTAAGTAAAAATAAAGAACGTAAGGATAAAGTAAGTAAGAATACTTTAAAATATAGAAGAGTTAATAGTTTATTTTTGTCAATTAATAAAATGAAGTGAATGAAGAAAAAAATGTAAATCCCATCAATATTTGGTGTGACCTTTGCCCTTTTGGGGAGGAGTCCTGGAAATGATGATCCGGCCCCCACAGATATAGCCCTGATCTCATCATCATCCAGTCTGTCTGGGATGACATGAAGAGACAGAAGGATTGGATAAGCAACATCCACAGAAGATCTGTGCTTAGTTCTCCAAGATGGCGGTGGGAACAACCTCCCTGCCCAGTTCTGCCAGAAACTGTCTGCAAGTACAGAGAAGAACTGATGGAAGGGCAAAGGTCCATTCAATTCATTTAGTTAACTTACAAAAATAAACTATTAACCCTTCTATTTCTGAAATCATTCTTATTTTGAAGCATTTTTCCACACCTGCCTAAAACTTATGGTTTTCTGTGCATATTATTATTATTATTATTATTATTATTATTATTATTATTATTATTATTATTACTACTATTGTTGTTGTTATTACATTTAAAATATGATTTTTATTATTTGGAAAATTATTGTTATTATTTTGTATTATTCTTATTTATATTTATCTTGATCATATTTACTATTAACACATTTAAAATATAATTTTGATAGAATATTATTTTTATTATTTTGAGTTATTCTTAGCTATATTATTTTATTGATCATATTTACCATTATTATTATTTTTTTAAATTTTAAATATTAGTTTTATTTATAATGAATTTTAATAATTTCAATATTGTTTTAATTATTTTGTATCATTATTATTTATATTATTTTTTCTTTATCATATTTACTATTGTTATCATCACATTTAAAATATGATTTTTAAGTAATACTATTTTATTATTTTGAGTTATTCGTATTTTTATTTTATTATTTGGCATACTATTTCTATTATTTTGCATAATTATTATTTATTATTATTCTTAGAAGTAATAGTAGTGATATAGTAATAGTATAGTAGTAGAAGTAGTATAGTAGCAGTAAAGTAATAGTGAGTGTAGTAGCAGAAATAGTATTATAGTAGTAGTAGCAGTAGTAGTATAGGTGCAGTATAATATATTATTATATAGTATTATATTATTGTAGGAGTAGTAGTAGTAGTATAATAGTAGAAGTAGTGGCTGCAATAGTAGTAGAAGTAGTAGTGGTGGCTTCATTAGTAGTAGTCAGGGCCGGTTTTAGACAAAGTGGGGCCCTGGGCAAAAATTAAAAGCGGGGCCCCAAATGCTGATATGCAAACAACACCATTGTCTTCCAGTGACAACCCCTATAATAACGCCTCCTTTCTGCCAACAAAAAAAGTAATAACAAGCCCCATTTACCACACACAATTCAAATGAGCACCTTTGTACCACCTTTTGCACCCAATCATCAGTTATTATAGCGCCTCCTTATAAATAATAGTCCCTGCTTATAAATAATCTTACACCTTTATTAATAATAGCTCCCTTATAAATAATAAATAGTGCCCTGTATCAGTAATATTCCCCCTTATCAGTAACAGTCACCCCGTAAAAATATTACTGCTCCCTTAAAAATAATAGCCCAATCATAAATAATAGTCCCCATTATCACTAATAGCCCCCTTTATAAATAAGCCCACTTAACAATTATACCCCCCTTATAAATAGTTCCCCTCTTATAAATAATAGCCCCCTCATACTTAAGTTTCCCAATTATATATAGTAACCCACCCTTATATATAATAGTTCTCTGTTATACAGTGTCGGACTGAAGGGCCTTAGGCCTACCAAAGGAACTTGTTCTGGGGCCCCACCCAACAGCTTCCTGTTAATAGCCTACACCACGGCTCCTTCACTGCAGTCTTACATATGTGCTGACTATCTGGTGTTACTGAGTATGTTCCCAGTATAGTCGGCCCCTATAATACTGTGCTGGCCCCAATAACTCCATGGCCAGTTCATGCACAGTACTGTATGGGGAATGACATAGCCATGGGGCACTACACATATGTGCAAGATTATAGTGAGGGAGCTGTGATGCAGACATAGCACACAGTGCTGCCAGCAGGAATTGTGAGCCCCCCCCCCACAGTATAATGCTCTACATGGTATATAATGCTCCACAGTATAAAATGCTCTCCTGAGCCCTCCAGTTTCCCCACATGGTATATAATGCTCCACAGTGACCCCACACAGTATAAAATCCTCCCCTGAGCCCCCCATTGTGGTCCCACATGGTTTGTAAGGCTCCACACAGTATAATACTCCACAGTGGCCCACACAGTATACTACCCCTTAGTGGCCCCAGACAGTACAATATGCTCCCCAGCAGCCCCACACAATATAATATGCTCCATACAGTATAATATGCACCCCACAATGCCCCCCCAGTATAATTCTCCACAGTGGCCTAACACAGTATAACATGCTCCATAATGACCTCCACACAGTATAATATACTCCCCAGAGGGGTTCCCCCAGTATAATGCTCCACAGTGGTCCCCCACAGTATAATATGTTCCCCACAGTCTCCCCCAGTATAATGCTCTACAATGGCCCCACAGAGTATAATATGCTCCCGAAAAGCCCCACACAATATAATACACTCCACAGTGGCCCCACACAGTATAACAGGCTCCCCACACTGTCCATTCCCCCAGTATAAAGCTCCACAGTGGCCCATAGTATAATATGCTCCCCAGAGGGCCCATGCTAGTATAATGCTCCACAGTGCCCCCTCCAGTATTTTGCTCCACAGTAGGCCCCACGCAGTATAATATGCTCCCCAGAGGTCCCCCTAGTATAATGCTCATTAGTCCCCCCCAAATAATGCCCCACAGTGGCGCCACGCAATATAATATGCTCTGCTGATGCCCCCCCCAGAATAATGCTCCACAGTGACCCCACTCAGTATAACATGCTCCAGAATGGCCTCCACACAGTATAATATACTGCCCAGAGAGGTTTCCCCAGTATAATACTCACAGTGGCCCAAAACAGTATAATATGCTCTCCAGAGCCCCCCCCAGTATAATGCTCCACAGTGGCCCAAAACAGTATAACATGCTCTCCAGAGCCCCCCCCCCCAGTATAATGCTCCACGGTGGCCCCGCACAGTATAATATACTGGGGGGCCCCTCTGGAGAGCATATTATACTGTGTGGGGCCACAGTGGAGCATTATATTAGGGGGGCTCTGGAGAGCATATTATACTGTGTGGGGCCACTGTGTAGCATTATACTGGGGAGGGGGCCCTCTGGAGAACATGTCATATTCTGTGGGGCCTCTATGGAGTATTATAAAGCGGGGGGGGGGCTCTGGAGAGCATGTTATATTCTGTGGGGCCACTTTGGAGCATTATACTGGGGGGCCCCTATGGAGAGCATAATGCTCCAAAGTGACCCAACATAATATAACATTATCTCCAGAGCCCCCCCCCCACACATTATAATTTTCCACAGAGGCTGAACAGAATATAACATGCTATCCAGATATCCAGAGGGCCCCTTCCCCAGTATAATGCTCCACAGTGGCCCCACACAGTATAATATGCTATTCAGAGGGGGCCCCACACAGTATAATATGCTATCCAGAGAGGGCCCCCCCAGTATAATATGCTATCCAGAGGGGGCCCCCAGTATAATGCTCCAAAGGGGCCCTACAGTGCTATTATTATATTATATTCTGGGGTCTCTTCAGACCCCAGAGTATAATAATCGAAGGCCCGGGGTAAGTAAGGTAAAATAACAAACAGTTATACTCACCTTGTGCGGTGACCAGATGGAAGGTAACGCTGCAGTTGGGATTGCGGGGTGCAAACAGCGCAGACTTGTCACGGTCTCTGGGCACGAGGGCGCAGCGCTGGTGCTGTCCCACGTTACCACCACTGGTACCGGTGATGAGGGGGCTGCACAAATGTTGGTGGTGATTGTTCCCCCGGGGCGCTTCCCCTATACTGTGCCGACTGGTGGTGTTTGGGGCGCCCTGATGTTGTCGGTGCAGAGTCAGACACAGAAACGGTTGTAAAGTTGAACTTTTACTTCCATGGGTGTGGAAGCACAAATGCTTAAACAGTTTCTTCAATACAAAACAACGGGGTACGCCTGGTGACACAGCAAAGTCCTGGGGTGCAGGGTAGACTTGATGAAAGGTGTTCCTAGCCCTTATACTTCAGTGTTACAGCCCTAAGGTGCGTCTGGGCTCCTATTTGGCTCATAGGAGGATGCCCACCACCATACTAGTACATAATATTCCCCACTCACGTTATGTGGTCCTGATAGCTCAGAGTTTCGGGGTGCAATAGTCAGGGTGGCAGGATATTCCACAGGTCTGGCCTTGGCCCCTGGATCCTGTGATACTTGCTATGGAGCACGTGTTCCAGAATGTTCTCTCCACAGTCTCAGGCTGACAAGATAATGATGCTTGACTTCTTTCAGGGCGATGGCTAGGCAGACAGGGGACAGGATCTTCTGAATAGCTGGAGTATGTCAGCTCTCCAACCTTCCTGGGCCTGTCTAGGACTTGAGATTCCTGCACTAAACTCACTGCTTTCTTCACAGGACATCACACTTATCTCCTCACCTCCTCCTCCTAACACTCCACACTTCTAACTCCTCACACGCAGAACCTTCCTGCAGGGGTGTTACCATGGGGACCCAGTGATCAGCTGACTCCTCCCCTTTTCCCAGGCGATGTCCTCCCATTGGACATTTGGTTACTATTCAATCCTATGGGAGGTGTAATGCATGTGTGAGGCTCACTAGGTGGCGCTGTGTTGTGTGAGACTCAGGACCCCCTGCTATGTCACACAGGCTATGAAGCAACAGGAAATAATACAATGCACAGAGATCACCCTCAGCCCAGCCATAGCCAGCTCTGGGATGCCACACTTGTCTTACCTCTGCTGGGCCTCCTCGCGCTGCGCCGCTATTCCCGCCGGCGACCGCTTCTTCTTCTCTGCGGCTGACGTCGTGCGTTGTGGACGTCACCTCTGAGACCTGTGATTGAGCCTCAGCGATTACGTGAGGCACGCCCCACGTGACCGCTGAGGCCAGGCCTCAGCGCCTCAGCAGTGATGCCCGGAATGCCAGAAGATGACGTCGGACGCCAAGGACAGGTGAGTAAAAATGTTTGTTATTTTTACTCACCTCGGAAAGGGGCCCTACGGTCCCTTTCTGTTATTGCTTTGGCCGGGCCTGACTCCGGGATCCGGATTCATCAGGTTCCGGATCCTGGGGGCCCCTTTGGGGACGGGGCCCTGGGCAATTGCCCAGTTTGCCCCCCCCCCCCCTAACGCCGACCCTGGTAGTAGTAGTAGTAGTAGTAGTAGAAGTGGTGGCTGCATAAGTAGTAGTAGAAATAGTGGCTGCATTAGTAGTAGTAGTATTAGTGGTGGTGGTGGTTGCATTAGTAGTAGTAGTAGTAGTAGTAGTGACTACATTAGTAGTAGTAGTAGTAGTAGTAGTAGTAGAAGTAGTGCCTACGTGAGTAATAGAAATAATAGCAGTAGTGGCTGTAGTAGTAGTAGTAATAGTAATAGTGACTGTAGTAGTAGTAGTAGTGTCTGTATTGTAGTAGTAGTAGTAGTAGTAGTAGTAGTAGTAGTAGAAGTAGTAGTAGTAGAAGTGGTGGCTGCATAAGTAGTAGTAGAAATAGTGGCTGCATTAGTAGTAGTAGTATTAGTGGTGGTGGTGGTTGCATTAGTAGTAGTAGTAGTAGTAGTAGTGACTACATTAGTAGTAGTAGTAGTAGTAGTAGTAGTAGTAGTAGAAGTAGTAGTAGAAGTAGTAGTAGTAGTGCCTATGTGAGTAATAGAAATAATAGCAGTAGTGGCTGTAGTAATAGTAATAGTAATAGTGACTGTAGTAGTAGTAGTGTCTGTATTGTAGTAGTAGTAGTAGTAGTAGTAGTAGTAGTAATGGTTGCATTAGTAATAGTAGAAGTAGTGCCTGCATTAGCAGTAGTAGTAGTAGTGGCTGAATTAGTAGTAGTATTATTATTAGTGGCTGTAGTAGTAGCAGTAGTGTTTGCATTAGTAGTAGCAGTAATAGTAATAGTAGTAGTAGAAGTAGTGCCTGCATGAGTAGTAGTATTAGTAGTAGTAGTGGCTGCTGTAGTAGTATTAGTAGCGGTTGAATTAGTAGTAGTAGTAGTGGCAGTAGTAGTAGTAATAGTTGTGACTTCATTAGAAGTAGTAGTTTTGCCTGCATTAGTACTAGTAGTGGCTTCATTAGTAGTAGTAGTATTATTATAAGTGGATGTAGAAGTAGTAGTAGTAGTAGTAGTAGTAGTAGTGACTACATTAGTAGTAGTAGTGGCTGCATTAGTAGTAGTAGTAGTAGTAGTAGTAGTAGAATCAGTAGTAGGGGCTGCATAAGTAGTAGTAGTAGTAGTGGCTGCAGTAGTAATATTGGCTGCAATATTAGTAGTAATAGGAGCTGTAGTTGCTGCATTTGTAGTAGTGGCTGCAGTAGTAGTAATAGTATTTGCTGCATTAGCAGTAGTAATAGTAGTAGTAGTGGCTGCAGTAGTAGTATTAGTAGCAGTTGAATCAGTAATAGTAGTAGTAGTAGCAGTAGTAGTAGTAATAGTTGTGACTTCATTAGAAGTAGTAGTTTTGCCTGCATTAGTACTAGTAGTGGCTTCATTAGTAGTAGTAGTATTATTATAAGTGGCTGTAGAAGTAGTAGAAGTAGTGCCTGCATGAGTAGTAGTGGCTGAATTAGTAGTAGTAGAAGTGATTGCTTTAGTAGTAGTAGTAGTAGTAGTAGTAGTAGTGGCTGCAGTAGTAATATTGCCTGCAATAGTAGTAGTAGTAGTAGTAGTAGTAGTAGTAGTAGTAGAATTAGTAGTAGGGGCTGCAATAGTAGTAGTAGTAGTAGGAGCAGTAGTGGCTGCAGTAGTAGTAATAGTAGTGACTGCATTAGTAATAGTATTTGCTGCATTAGTAATAGTATTTGCTGCATTAGTAATAGTAGTGGCTGCAGTAGTAGTATTAGTAGCGGTTGAATCAGTAATAGTAGTAGTAGTAGCAGTAGTAGTATTAATAGTAGTGGCTTCATTAGAAGTAGTAGTTTTGCCTGCATTAGTACTAGTAGTGGCTTCATTAGTAGTAGTAGTATTATAAGTGGCTGTAGAAGTAGTGCCTGCATGAGTAGTAGTGGCTGCAGTAGTAGTAGTAGTAGTAGTAGTAGTAGTGTCTGTATTGTAGTAGTAGTAGTAGTAGTAGTAGTAGTAGTAGTAGTGGTTGCATTAGTAATAGTAGAAGTAGTGCCTGCATTAGCAGTAGTAGTAGTAGTGGCTGAATTAGTAGTAGTATTACTATTAGTGGCTGTAGTAGTAGCAGTAGTGTTTGCATTAGTAGTAGCAGTAATAGTAATAGTAGTAGTAGAAGTAGTGCCTGCATGAGTAGTAGTATTAGTAGTAGTAGTGGCTGCTGTAGTAGTATTAGTAGCGGTTGAATTAGTAGTAGTAGTAGTGGCAGTAGTAGTAGTAATAGTTGTGACTTCATTAGAAGTAGTAGTTTTGCCTGCATTAGTACTAGTAGTGGCTTCATTAGTAGTAGTAGTAGTAGTATTATAAGTGGCTGTAGAAGTAGTAGTAGTAGTAGTAGTGACTACATTAGTAGTAGTAGTAGTAGTAGTAGTAGTAGTAGTGGCTGCATTAGTAGTAGTAGTAGTAGTAGTAGTAGTAGTAGTGACTACATTAGTAGTAGTAGTGGCTGTAGTAGTAGTAGTAGTAGTAGAATTAGTAGTAGGGGCTGCATAAGTAGTAGTAGTAGTAGTGGCTGCAGTAGTAATATTGGCTGCAATATTAGTAGTAGTAGGAGCTGTAGTTGCTGCATTTGTAGTAGTGGCTGCAGTAGTAGTAATAGTATTTGCTGCATTAGCAGTAGTAATAGTAGTAGTAGTGGCTGCAGTAGTAGTATTAGTAGCAGTTGAATCAGTAATAGTAGTAGTAGTAGTAGCAGTAGTAGTAGTAATAGTTGTGACTTCATTAGAAGTAGTAGTTTTGCCTGCATTAGTACTAGTAGTGGCTTCATTAGTAGTAGTAGTATTATTATAAGTGGCTGTAGAAGTAGTAGAAGTAGTGCCTGCATGAGTAGTAGTGGCTGAATTAGTAGTAGTAGAAATGATTGCTTTAGTAGTAGTAGTAGTAGTAGTAGTGGCTGCAGTAGTAATATTGCCTGCAATAGTAGTAGTAGTAGTAGTAGTAGTAGTAGTAGTAGTAGAATTAGTAATAGGGGCTGCAATAGTAGTAGTAGTAGGAGGAGCAGTAGTGGCTGCAGTAGTAGTAATAGTAGTGACTGCATTAGTAATAGTATTTGCTGCATTAGTAGTAGTAGTGGCTGCATTAGCAGTAGTAATAGTAGTAGTAGTGGCTGCAGTAGTAGTATTAGTAGCAGTTGAATCAGTAATAGTAGTAGTAGCAGTAGTAGTATTAATAGTAGTGGCTTCATTAGAAGTAGTAGTTTTGCCTGCATTAGTACTAGTAGTGGCTTCATTAGTAGTAGTAGTATTATAAGTGGCTGTAGAAGTAGTGCCTGCATGAGTAGTAGTGGCTGCAGTAGTAGTAGTAGTAGTAGTAGTGATTGTTTTAGTAGTAGTAGTAGTAGTAGTAGTAGTAGTAGTAGTAGAATTAATAGTAGGGGCTGCATAAGTAGTAGTAATATTGGCTGCAATAGTAGTAGTAGTAGTAGGAGCAGTAGTGGCTGCAGTAGTAGTAATAGTAGTGACTGCATTAGTAATAGTATTTGCTGCATTAGTAGTAGTAATAATAGTAGTAGTATAGTAGTGGCTGCATTTGTAGTAGTAGTGGCTGCAGTAGTAATAGTACTATTTGCTGCATTAGCAGTAGTAATAGTAGTAGTATAGTAGTGGCTGTATTAATAGTAGTATATTAGTGGCTGCATTAGTAGTAGTAGTAGTAGTAGTAGTATTATGTCAAAGCATAAAGAACAAATTAGAGGGCCATTCACCAATCTTCATACACAGGTTTTTTTTAGTCCATGGCAATACATAGAGCAATGAGAGCATGAAGTCACATGAAATGACTGTAGGTCAGGGTCTGCCAAGAATTGATGCTCTAATTTGTTCTTTGTGTTTTGAACTATTTGGGCAGTATCTGCTGGTGAGTAGAGCACCATGAAGACAGGAGGGCTATCAGAGGGGATTGGGGACAGTGTGGATTTCTATGGGGAAGTACTACAGTATTAGTATTTGTTATCATTTTTGGTATTACACTAGTCCGGTTGTGTATTTCATATATCTTTATAACACCAGGCCGGAGATGTTTTTCTACAAGATATTATGGTCACTCATTCAGTATTACCTCGCCATGACCTCCCAACCAAATGGGCACAGCTGTACTCTGGATGCTTCAGACGAGATGGGCATAGTGTGGAGCGGAGACATCATGGTGGGAGCAGTATTATGTTTACATGTGAACAAAGTCAATGATAAGATAACATACCAAGAGAAGCCGGGGCCGGTCATCTGTAAGAGGTACAGAATTCCTGTTTTATTCCTGTATTCTGATATATGATGTAGTCATGTATAAGCCTTAGATTTCACCAATAAGATATTTATCCTATCTCCTGGCTGATGTAGGAAGCACTGCATCCACTTCAATAGGAAAGGCGCCATACATACAGAGGTGGCTGTGTGTGGTACTGCTAGTACTGGGAAATAGAGACTTGGGAAGGGTTGTTGCTCTGAATGGTCATGTGAAGATTCAGAGACCACTTACGAACCCAGAAATATGCTAAATACGCTTGATAAAAAGGAAAAATTAGCTCCAAAATGACCGATTTTCTAATAAATCTAGTGACATTGCCTGGGATTCAAGCCAAAATAGAACATCTCCTCCGAAAGAAAGACCCACCAGCAGAAGTTTCAAGGTTATTGCCCCTCATCAGTGCAAAGAAGGATACTGGTTTGACTAGGTGAGAGGTCATAGACGTGGTACTATGTCACCTTAGAGAGAAATTGTCTTTGCAGGCCCCCTTGTGTTGTGTAGAGTCTTACAGACCATACATGCTTTACTAATGGAAAAGGAATTGAATATGCAAATGAAATGTTACTAGGTTTCTTAGAAAACCAGGCATTGAGCTATAGGACGGTATTTACCAAAAGATGGCAATAGAACAAGCTTTCCTTTATCATCAAGGAAAACTTATTTACATATTCCCAGCTCCATACAGCTGATCAGTCCGGGGGCTGGAGGTCGGCCCCCATTAATCAGGTATTTATGGCCTATCCTGATGATAGCTCATAAAAATTAAGCCTGGACAACCCCTTCAATCTTAGATCATTGACAGAGGGCTCCCTCACAACATCTAGTGTTCCTTCCCAGGTCTCTTCTGGCCTCTTCTGGCCACCTGTGTGATACTGAAGGTGGTCACGTGTATTACTTCAACATTATGGTCCTTGTCATCAGAGGCCTCAGCAGTCTCCTGGGGTTCCTGTCATAACCTAAGTTGCCAGAAGATGCACGACACAGAACATTAGGTGCTGCAAGGGAGCATATAAGGTGGTGTGACTGTTTACTATTTTTACACCCCTGGGGCTCTGATGATTATACTCTAGGTTCTGAAGAGATTCCAGAAGATAATAATAACACTTCCAGTTCGGACCAAAATTAAACCAGTGGGCAAACCTTGCGAATATTCATGAAACAAATCTCACAAGGGTCACCTATCTCTGGTGTTTTGTAGTAGTGCAAGGGTGATGTTATCAGCATAAAGAAGGTAATGAAACCCAAATATACTAAATTGTCAAAAAGTGGCTAGGTAAAGAGAAAGGGGAGAGGACCTAGGACTGAGCCCTGAGGAACTGCAACAGAAAGGGGGAAGAGGAGAAGACGTGGAGTCAGCAAATGACACACTCAATGAGCAGTCAGAGAGGTAGGAAGAAAACCAAGAAAGAGCAGTGTGCTTGAGGCCAATAAATTGTAGACGACTATGGAAGAGTTGGTGGTCTACAGTGATGAATTCTGAACAGAATGGCTGCCATTACAGAGGAGATCGCTGAAGGCTATAAACCAGACCCTATAAATTTACCTTTGGATCATGACTCCATATTTATAATAAGTTGTTCAAGAATTTTTGACCATTTCCATTTCTAATTCTTACAGATATCAACTGGATAAATATCTTCAGTTACAGACCATAAGATACGCAATGAAGGAAATCCACAATAATCCCAACATTCTCCCCAACATCACTTTGGGTTTCCAGATTTACGATTCTTGTCGGGTTCTTCAGAAGGAACTTGAAGGCACTTTATGGATGATAACTGGGCAGAATAGAGGTATACCCAACTATCAGTGCCAAAAGAGGAATCGGCTGGCTGTATTCATTGGCTACACTACTTCAACATTCTCAATACTCATGGCTCATATTCTGAGTGTTATCAGGTATCCACAAGTAGGTTGAGATGAAAAGTTTCTGAGCAATATTATTTATTCATTATATTTTGACCCCAAAATCATGTTCACAACTGCCAACATAAGAGCAGAATTTACCTTGAATGATGGTGGTTGCAGTGCCTTCAACCTATGAGACTTAATATTATATGTCTGCTTTTTGAGCTGTATGTTTCACTAGTTGACCAAGGAAAGACCATAAATAAATGACATTTTTGAATAATATTATTGTATTTTTCTCACCATAGATCAGCCATGTTTCCACCAGCTCCCTTCTAAGCGACAGGATTCAGTTCCCATCCTTTCTTCGTACTGCCCCCAGTGATGCTTTCCAGTCCAAAGGACTAGCCCAACTGTTGTTACATTTCCGATGGACCTGGGTGGGGATGATCGCTGATTCTAATGATTATGGATACCAGGGCATACAGGGAGTGAGACAAGAATTCATCAAATCTGGAGCTTGTGTGGAATTCTTAGAGTATGTTCAGAACAATCGTCCAGATCGCAACTTTCCACGGATCATCCAGACCATGAAAAAGTCCACAGCCAAAACTGTCATTATCTTTGCCTCTGATGTGGATATCATTCTGATGTTTGAGGAATTTCTACGTCATAATATCACTGGAAAGCTTTGGGTGGCCAGTGAAGGCTGGGCAACGTCTAACTCATTGTCTTCCGATAGATATTCTAATCTCCTTGCCGGAACATTGGGCTTTGATTACTCTCGTGAACCCATTCCAGGGTTTCAAGACTATATTGAGAATTTTAATTACTCAAAGGTGTTAGAAGAGCCCTGGGATGGGATGTTTTGGGAGGGTACAATCGGTTGTGCTTTCCTGGATTTCACCAATGTGACCTTCAACCGTGAAGGGCCAAACAGAAATTGTACAGTGGATGAAAGATTGCAAAACTTGCAGATAAGCCTGCATAATATCACCAATTTAGGAATGTTGACCAACCTTTACAATGCTATATATGTAATTGCTAAAGCTATGCATGACCTGAGTTTATGTAGAGTCGGAGAAGGTCCTTTTCTTAACGGAAGCTGCTCAGATATTTTGAACATTAAGCCATGGCAAGTAAGAAATCTGCACTTGAAATAAGAAATTACAGAAATGCCAACAGGTGTGCCCTACCTGTCCTCTTAGCTAGATATGTCTTTATTAGAGATGAGTGAACCTTGTGAGATTCATTTCACAATTATTGGCTAGGTTTGTCGGCCTGTTTTTGTTTTGTTTTTGTTTGGTCTAAACTGGAATTGCTATTTTAGACTCTGGAGTCTCATTAGACCCCAGGGCATAACAAATAGAGGCCCAGTGAAGGTGCAGAAACATAATAAGCACCTTCTCTTACCTCTCCTTGGCTCCCTCGCAGGAGCCTTCAAGGTCGTCTTCAGTAATCTTCAGGTGTCTTCCAGTCTGCTGGGTGACTTCATTGGCCCTGGGGGATGGCTAAGAGTTATGATTTGACCTCAGTGGTCATGTGTGGTGTGCCAACATTATGCTGCTTTAACATGACCACTCAGGACTATGGGGTCTGTTATATCACCCAAGAGGCTGGAAGACATCTGGAGAGGACAGCAAGGGAGACCAGGAGGTAGAGGGAAGGTGAGTATCAGTGTTTATTATGTTTCCATACCTCCTATGAGCCTCCACTTATTAAACTCTGTGGGTCATGAACCCCAAAAGTTTTGGGTTCAGTCGAACCTGAAACTTATTGAAAATTCGAATACGGTTTGTTCCAAATTGATTTGCTCATCTCTAATTTATCACAACTTAAGCAGTTTTCTAAAAACAATGGGGCAAATTGAAAGGGAAAGGGTAGACCTCATTATGCCCACCTCCTCATAAATCAGGCCCACCCTGTGCTTTTATGACTTTTCATGCCTCATACATTAAAGAACTGCCGTACAAATGCATTATGAATCTCCCCTACTACTTTAGTTCTGAAATTTCCACCTTATGAGAGTGATACCCCACTTTGATTTTCCTGCTGTCAAATGAGGGCTCATTTTTTTGTGGGACAAGTTTTATTTCAATGGCACCATTTTGGAGTGCATACAGATGTAGCCTTTTTCAACTGCAACCGAAAAAAGTTGAGCTAAAGAGGACTGCAACTCTTTACGTAAGTCATAAGCCGTCAAGTTAAAAAAAGGCTAAATCTGCATAAAGCAAACTCTGCTATGCGTTTCCTCACCCACCAAGTGTCATCTATAGTTTTGGTGTCTTCTTATAAAACAGAAATCACTTTCAGCATGCTTCCACTCAGGCACAGGGTTTGCAGTAGTCATGTAACTAGGAAAAACTGGGCCCCATATCAAGTTTGGACTGTCCCCTCCAGCCCCCACACGGTATAACCCCCACTTTACCGGCCCATACGCAGTATAACTCCTCATTTACTTTTAGCCACATGGTATAATGCTCCCTTTACTGGTCCTCACAAGATATAAAACCTCCTTTCCTGGCCCCCCACATGGTAAATGCCCCCCTTATTGACCCCACACATTTTATATTGCCCCCTTTATTGGCCCCATGCAGTATTCTGACTCCTTTACTGGACTCCCACACATCAAAGAACTGCCCCCTTATTTACCCCACACATTGTATATTGCCCCCTTTATTGGCCCATGCCCCATGAAATAAGTGCCCCCATATAGTGACCATGTGCCACAGATCATGTCCCAATGCTGAACAGAATCAAAAATGTCCTGATGCTGTTCAGCATTGGGAAGCGATGTGTGGTACATGGGTCCCCATGGAGGCTGAAGGCTAAAGGGGAAGCCAAGGATGCCATGGTCAGGAGAGGGAACGGTAAGTAAATAGCGGCCATTAACTGATGGAGTAATCCAACAGTGGGAAGAGCCCCATACCAGCACTTATGGCTGGTATGGTGGTAGTTCTGCCCTTGGTCCAAGGATGGCATCTACATCTGCAAACCCTAGCTATGCCCCTGGATTTACTCTTTCAGCTTCAGAATGGTATCACTGGTACATGCTATTTTTTTAAAAAAGTATTTGTTGCCTAAATTTGAGCTACTATACATACCCAAGATCTCATGTCTATTCTTGTACATGTATAACAGGAAAGATAATTTCATCGTATGGTATATAGTTTTTTGTATTTATTTTATAAAATACCTAGAAATCATCCAAATTCTCATAATAGGTTCTCCATTACATAAAGAAGGTTCAAGTAACATTAAGCAATGGAAGACATTTATTTTTTGATGAAAACGGAAACTCCCCTCCGATATACGATATTGTCAACTGGCAAATTGACCGTGAAGGTTCAATGAAACAAGTCAAAGTGGGGACCATTAACTTCACATTTACTTACAGAGGAAACCTTAATATTAACACAAATTCCATCCATTGGCCATTTGGTGATCAAAAGGTAAGAAAATGAAAAAAAAAACTATGTTAGCAATAGTGATTACACTCACAGATGTGACCAAACGTATCTGGTCTCCAAATAGGTTAAAGAGGTTTTTTCAGCCTAAAATTATTGATGATCTATCCAAAGAATAGGTCATCAATATCAGATCGGTAAGGGTCTGACACCTGGCACCCCATCGATCAGCTTTTTTCAGTAGCTGACGCATAGAGAATGGAGCAGGAAGCAGACAGCTCTGTTCTCCTTGTGTAATGGACAGAAAAATACATTATAAGAAAATATTTTGTAAATGTAAAAAAAAAGGATCACACATTTTTTAACTTTTTTTTTCCTTCTAGGTCGGACTAGGAATTGCTTTTATAATGCACTGTAATATTGGTATTTTGCAGTATATGATGTTATGGTAACCCACTGGTACCAATAGACGTATGTGAAAAAGTACTTTAAAATAGAATATTTGTCAAATTAAGTTTTTTAAAATTTTTGAGATGTGTGAAAGAGATTATAAAATAACTTTACACCTTTAAATAATTTCTAGGTTCCAATCTCTGTATGCAGTGAAAGTTGTCCACCAGGTTTCGGAAAAGCTTCAGTTCCAGGAGAACCAAGTTGCTGCTATAAATGTGTGCCCTGCTCTCAAGGAGAGATTTCCAATGAAACTGGTGAGTTTGATATTAACGCTTTGTTACAAAAATGCCAGTATTTTTTTTTAAGAAAAATATATGTAATCTCTTTACAGATTCAATTGATTGTTATGAATGTCCTTGGAATGAGTGGCCAAGTGTGGAGAAGGACAGATGTCTACAGAAACCCATTGAATACCTCTCCTATGAAGAGACTCTGGGCATCACTTTGGCATCCACTGGTGTTTCTTCATCCTTTGTCCCTATCGTTATTTTAGGTCTACTGATTAGCTATAAGAACACCCCCATTGTCCGAGCCAACAATTACACCATTAGCTGTCTTCTTCTCATCTGTTTGTCCCTTTGTTTTTTGTGTTCTTTGGCATTCATTGGCTATCCCGAATATCAGAAGTGCCTATTACGTCAAGTGGCCTTTGGCATGGTTTTTGCATTTTGTGTTTCATGTATTTTGGCCAAAACTATCTTGGTTATGATTGCCTTTAGGGCTACTAAGCCCAACAGTGATTTACGGAGATGGGCCAGTCCTCAGGTGTCCTACCTGGTCATTTGTATGGGCACCATCATTCAGTTCCTCATCTGTACTATATGGCTTATTATTTCTCCTCCCTTTCCAGAATTTAATGTCAAAGCCAAGACTGGAGTCATCATTATTGAATGCAATGAAGGTTCACCCACTGCATTTTGGTTTACCCTAGGATATCTCAGTTTTTTGGCCTTTATTACCCTTCTTGTTGCTTTCTTGGCAAGACAACTTCCTGACAGCTTCAATGAGGCCAGGTTCATCACTTTCAGCATGCTGGCATTCCTCACCGTATGGGTGTCCTTCATCCCAGCTTCACTAAGTACAAGTGGTAAATACGCAGTGGCCATGGAGATCTTTGCCATCATGTCCTCTAGTTGGGCTATGATCTGCTGCTTGTTTTTTCCTAAATGTTATATTATTTTGCTTAAACCTCATATAAACTCAAGGAAACACCTTCTTGGGAAACATGTTATACCAAAATTCAATTAAAAAAAGTTTTTTTAACCACAAAAAGTTGTTCCTGTATATTCCAGAAATATATGCTATGTGCCTTAGAACAAGTTCTTACAAGTTATGGTTAGTAGTTAAATAATCCTTTGACATACATCAGGATACCAGAACTCTGACTATGGAGATGTTTAGAACCCTGACCAGGAGTGGTGGACACAGATAAAAGAAGAACTGTTCAAAACAGTATATGGGTCCATCTAGATATGAATGAAATTCCCAAAATTTATATAGGGTTCAATTTGATCAAATTGGCTATCAGCCTCGATTTGGTCTGAAT
Source organism: Leptodactylus fallax (assembly GCA_947044405.1). Taxonomy (NCBI): domain Eukaryota; kingdom Metazoa; phylum Chordata; class Amphibia; order Anura; family Leptodactylidae; genus Leptodactylus; species Leptodactylus fallax. The sequence goes on from CAMRHE010000457.1 coordinate 1,169,389, forward strand.
AAAGTTGGTCTGAATCAAACTCCCCCAATTGCCCTGAAAAATCGTGCATAACAACCCAAACTCTCCTAGGACTGTATCTTATCCCTTTCAAGTTCTTTAACACCAAGGTTAGTAATATGAAAGTGACAGCAATATATATGGCTATGGGTGAATGGCCGATTTGCCAAAATCCAAAGGTTTTAGCAAATTTGTAATGGATTAGTGCCAAATCGATTCTTCTCTAAGATCTTCATTCTAAAATTAATACAAAGACAGCTACAAAGACATAGACATAGAAATGAGCCTGATCCCTTACTTGTGGTCAGATAGACGTAGGCAGCTATAATAGCCCCTGTACATATGTCATATTATCTACAGTTTAGGTGCAACATGAATTAGACCCCCATAGACAATACTGCGTCAACAAGTATTTTGCATCTACCTATGAAGCCAACAAAAGATACGGACACACGAGGTTGCAAGCATATTTATCTGGGTCTAAACCAAGGACAATCTACTACATATCCAGCAGGTGCTGATTTTTCCCCAGTGAATCCTCAGTCACTGCCCCTGGAGTAGTCTCTACTAGCAACACAAACTGTTGATCTGGACCTTTTACCACTTCTACAAAATGCAATTCTTTCAATTTTTCAATAAGTGCCAATTCACTGGTTCCAGCATAATTAGTTTTTTGCTACCCTCACTGTTTCCAAATAGGGATGAGTGAACCGATTTGGACCTAATTTACCGCATAGTATAATAAGTGGAGGCTCAGGGGAGGTAAGTAAAAATAACAAACCGTTATACTCATCATGCCTTACCTCTCCTGGGAATCCGGGAGTTCTCAGGCATCCTGTTAGGACCTCTTCTGTGATTTGCCTCAGCAATCATGTGGGGCATGTTGACATCATGACGCTTTTACCCAGTGTCATGACGTCAGTGTATCCCACATGACCATTGAGGACTGTAACATCAGCCATAGACAAAAAGAGGCCTGAAGAGAACGCCTTGGGACTATTGGACACCGCAAGGATGCCCAGGGGAGACGAGGTAAGGTGATTATAACTGAATGTTATTTTACTCAACTCCCTTGGGCCTCCACTTACTATACTACAGGGGCTGAGGATAACCCAGAGTATAATAGTGGCACTTCTGGTTCGTACCAAATAAGTTTGGACCAAAAGAAACAGGAGGATCAAATGTCACGAATATTCATTGAAATGAATATTCACCCATCTCTATTCCTGAGCAACCAGTGCCATTAGTTTTGGTGCCTGGTATGCTATATAGGCTCTTAATTGGCTGGTGAGTAGTCCTGAGATCGAGTAGACAACCTGAGACCTCCCACCTGACAGTAAAGAGCCTAATTTACACATTGGATATGAAACTAACAGCAGATAGTACAGGATAGAGAAAAAAAAACAACTTCTCCAGAATCGGTGGAGTCGCAACTATTGAAAGATACAAAGAATTGGAGCTGGTGGAGGTGGTGAAAGATCCTCTTTAAGACTCTAGATCAGGGGTCCCCAAACTTTTTACACAGGGGGCCAGTTCACTGTCCCTCAGACCGTTGGAGGGCCGGACTATAAGAAAAACTATGAAAATCCCTATGCACACTACACGTATCTCATTTTAAAGTAAAACAAAAAGGGAACAAATACAACATTCAAAATAAAGAAATAGTAAATTTAAGTCAACAAACTCACCATTATTTCAATGTGAAGTATGGGCCTGCTTTTGGCTAATGAGATGGTCAATGTCCGGTTCCATATTTGTCACTGCTAGCCGTAACAAGTGATGCAAGTGCACATCGGTTAGTCTAGATCTGGTTGGAGATTTCAGATGTTTCATTCTGGAAAAAGTCTGCTCACAAACATAAGTGCCATTCCCCCCCACCCCATATAGGTCCCATGCCCCCCCCCATATAGGTCCCATGCCCCCCCCCCATATAGGGCCCATGCAGTCTCCCTCATATAGGGCCAGCTCTCTCCCCCATATAGGTCCCATCAATCCCCCATATAGATCCAGCTCTCTGATCCCCCTCCATGCCCAGTAAAAAAAAAAGTGAAAATATACTTTACCTAGCACTGCAGCCGCTCCCGCGCTGTGGTCCCAGCTCCTCTGTCTTCGGCTGTAAGGCCTAGATGAGCACGTCGTGCGTCATGACGTGATCATTCTAGGTCCGGACGACGAGCGCCGAGCGTCTACACAAGAACGAGACTTCCCGTGTAGCGCTCGGTGGGTTATTTCAATTGTAAGCGCCTGTGCCCTCACAATTGAAATAACAAAAGGAAATTGCGACGCGGGCCGGGTGCGGATGACGAGCGCCGAGCGTCTACACAGGAACGAGACTTCCCGTGTAGCGCTCGGCGGGTTATTTCAATTGTAAGCGCCGCCTGTGCGCTCACAATTAAAATAACACAAGGAAATTGCGACGCGGGCCGGGTAAATGGCCTCCAGGGGCCGGATGCGGCCCGCAGGCCGTAGTTTGGGGACCCCTGCTCTAGATAATATGAGTTATATGCTGTCTTCTGAGGAGACTGCCATAGGATGCCAATTCGATGCATGCCAGAAGATGATCACAGACAATAAATCCAGATGTCCCAGAAGTCCAGGGTCCTTCTATCCACTCAGACCTTCACAAAAGTCATAGAGATCACAACTGAAAGAAGTGAGCTGTAAATTTACAATACTTTGTAACTGGAACATTGTTCATTGGTAACAGCTGACTTATAGAAGGATTTAAGACACCAAGTATTGGGATCAAACAATGGAGTTGAGTTCGGTTGTAAGAGTTACAGAGGAACATGCGAAGGTCAGGACAAGTAGCAAGAAAACATGGCCAAGTATACAGGCCTGGCCAATGCCAAATGGAACAGGAATAAACAATCTGACTTCAGGAACCAAAAACCTATTGATCAGGCACTAAGGGAAGAGTCCTTAGGGTACCTTGGGCTCTTAGGATGTGGCCATTTAAGATGTCAGGAGCCAGTGCATTCCCAGCCTAAGAAGCACTGCAGGACACCGGCCACTGAGCTAGCAAATAGTTACAGAACATTCCCTTACACCCCTCTTCTTAGGGTTGTAGAGAAATTGATGACGGAATATATCCATAAGAGAAGGAGTATGAATGTTTTCTTCGAATTCCAGTATCTCTTCTAGATCAATTTTTTCCAGTCAATGAGATAAAATAATTTACCTCTGGAATTTTTTTTTCGAGAGTCTGGTTGATCTCATACTCATCATCACAACCAGATGGAGGCCCTGGATGAGCTGCAGAGTTCTTGAAGAGGTTGCAAGAGAGAGACATGAAAAGTATCTGCAGGAAAGATGCAATTAGAAGTTTGTAGCCCACCAATGGTATTTATGGACTTGGGAAAGGAGGAGCAAGTTTATAAGAGGGGCCTTCAGACGAATGTACTTGAAAAAAGCTAACCTTCGGGGACAACTAAAGAGGAGGTCTGGATTTCTTTCCACTTTGTTATTCTGAAAGCAAAATATGATCTTACATAACCAGTCCTTGGTTTCTTGATAAATTTTCAGATAGTCGACAAAAATTAGCTACTGGCCCAGAGGTCACAGAATAAGGAAGAGACACCCTGGATGGTTGTTCATAAGCAACAAAGAAGGGCAAAGCTTTTGAAGTTTTTCTAGTATGATTGTCATAGGCGAACTATGCCCAGGCTAGCAAGTTTGCCAAGTTGTCCAGCAGACAAGACGTTTATTTAAAGGGGTTGTCCAGGCAAAAATGGACAACCCTTTTAACTTTTAAATCAGCCGGGGGCATTGAAAAAAAAAAAAAAAAAAAAAATCATGCTCACCTGTTCCCGATGCTCCAGTGTCCTCTCGGTGCGTTCCGGTCCTCCTGTTGAACGGGTCTCTTCCAGAGTTCTGCTGAAGCCACTGATTGGACTCAGCGGTCACGTGAATCACATGCGATGGCACTACCTGAGACATCATAGGTCCTCTTCCTTAGACCTGCTGAGATTGTTAATTGGCTTCAGCAGTCACGTGACCGGTGAGGTCAATCAATGGCTTCAGCGGAACTCTGGAAGAGACCTGGGAGAAGCCGCCATAGCAGAAGAACTGGGATGCACTGGGAAGACACCAGAGCATCAGGGACAGGTGAGTATGCATTTTTTTTTTTTTTTCACTGCCCCTGGCTGCTTTAAAAGTTAAAGGGGTTGTCCAATTTTGCCTGGTCAACCCCTTTCATTTTGCAGGAATCTGCATTGCCATAATTTGCACCAAACTTTTCAAATGTTACACAATAGGGGTAATTCACCATCACATCTGCACCAGTTTTCTGACGTAGCTGTGTAATAATATGGATCCTTTTTCCTTTCTACTTCCCCAATCTACAATTTGCTCACCCCTTTCAGCGACAGTGGGTGAAGTCAGACAGAGCGGGGTGAGCCGAAGAGTCATATTTATTATAACTCAAGCCAGTTTCCTGTGGTAAAACATAATAAAATCAATATAAATAATGTCGCCGCAATGATGTTTTGGAAAAGTGGCTTTGTCATCTTTAATGCAGAGTGAACTCCATTGAGAAAAACACAACGCAGTCCCCCCAAAAATGTTAATAAAAACTAATCAAAACATTATATGCATCCCAACATGGTGGCAACTAAAAATACAACTCGTCGCAAAACATGAGCCCTCATATATATATCTTAATAGAGTAATAAAAGTTATGAAGTTTGTAAGGTGGAGATGAAAAATATGAAAAAAGTTGCCTAAACTATCCTGGGTCCTCGAAGGGTGGAATTGTGGGGTGGAGGGAAATGGTGCTTTAATTTAACCCCTTCACGCATTCTCACGTACATGTACGTGGGAGAATGTGGTTAGTTACTGCATCCCCACGTACAGGTACGTTACGGTGATCGAGCGGGCTCAGAAGCAGAGCCCATGCGATCACCGCGGGAGCCCGGCTGTATTTGACAGCCAGGCTCCTGCTGCAACAGCGAGGACCAGTGATAACACTGATCCCCGCTGTTTAACCCTTAAGATGCCGCGCTCAATAGCGACCGCAGCATTTTAAGTGTTTGCTAGCGGCACTGAGTGCCGCGGGCGGCATCGGGAGAGAGTGTTAGCTGTAACTGACAGCTAACACCCTGCTCCTTAACCTCCGATCGGCGCTTAGCGCCAATCGGGGATTTTAACCCCTTGGATGCCGCAGTCAAACATGAAACATGAAACATTTTTTATAAATAAATACAAAAATATTGATCAATGTTTACCACTAACATGAAGTACAATGTCTCAGGAAAAAACAGTCTCAAGTTAAAGCGTCTTAAAGTTATTGCCATATAAAGTGACATATGTCAGTTTTGAAAAATGAGGCCTGGTTTTTAATGCACTTTTGGGCTCAGACCTGAAGGGGTTAAGGAGCCTTATACCATGTTCCTATATATGCTATAAACGTATGATAGACCCACACTATTGTGGAGAACGGAGGTCCCCCAACCGGTGCCTGTCACATCCAAAATGAGGATGAATATAGAGGTGGCCACAGCTCAACTTTCTCGTTTTTTACTTTTTACGCCTCCCCTGGATGGTGGTATATCTAAGCCTCCCTATTATACAATGGGGTCTTAAGAGATCACAGACTATAATAATTTAATTTTCGACTCTAAATGATTAATCAGGGAACCGAGCCCCCCGTACCTGAAATGAAACGAATCTTGTGAGTTTCACCCATCTCTACTGCTTCTACGGGAGTCAAGGAAACAAATACTCAACTGTATCCTCATCTACCATAGCACAGATGCTGGACTGTCTCCATAACTCCCCTAGAAGTGAATGGACTTCTACTTCTCCTTTGATCTTCTATCTGGACAGAGGTCATGGGTCAAGGAACCTCCTTCTCCCCATAGGTCCCGGCTGTGTGTCCTGTATCTATGAGACTGTTATTACATATCATAGATTCAGACTGAAGGAGATAATTCTGTATCCTCTCGTAAAGGGAGTCAATCCCTCGGCTCATACAGCTCATTGCTGTACATCATTATATATAATTATGGATTTGCCCATTATATCGGGAGGAGATAATATCCGTGCTGGGAATGCGTTCATGTAGAAGTGACCTCTACCAGCTCTGAGACGTGTACTCCCTATCATCATCAGATGATGATGATAGGGAGTACAGAGAACTGAACCAGGATTTTGTGGACTGGTGCCACCGGAACCACCTGAAGATTAACGCGGGGAAGACCAAGGAGATGGTGGTGGACTTCCGCAAAGGCAGAAGCCCTCCTAAACCAGTGGACATCCTGGGGACGGGCATCGAGATTGTGAACACCTATAAGTACCTGGGTTTGCTCCTTAATAATAAGCTGGACTGTGCAGATCACATGGAGGCCCTGTACAGGAAGGGCCACAGCAGGCTCTACCTTCTTAGGAAACTGAGAGCCTTTGGAATCCGGGGGGCACTTCTTAGAACTTTCTTCAACTCGGTAGTGGCATCAGCCATCTTCTTTGGAGTGGCCTGCTGGGGGAGCAGTATATCAACCAGGGACAGAAATATACTTGACAAGCTGATTAGAAGGGCCAGCTCTGTCCTGGGGAGCCCACTGGACCCAGTGCAGGTGGTGGGTGACAGAAGGATACTGTCTGTGGTGAGCTCCATGCAGAAGAAGAAGTCCCATCCCATGCATGAGACTGTGATCGCACTGAGCAGTACTGTCAGTGACCGACTGCTCCACCCTAGGTGTGAGAAGGAGCGCTATCGGAAGTCTTTCCTCCCCACCGCGGTTAGGCTGTACAACCAACACCGACCTAAGCGGAGATCATTACACACAGAGAACTGAAATATCTCTCTGCCTGTTAAATCCCCAACCCCCTCCTCTGCTACGTCCTATCTGTCTGTCTGCTATTAATGTAATGCCTCTCACCTTGGAACATTCCTGTACATGTTGTATTTGTATTTGTATCTGCTTATCTTTGCTGCTGTAACACACTGAATTTCCCCATTGTGGGACTATTAAAGGACTATTATTATTATTAAGGCAATCCCCAGGATGCACGAGAGGTTCTCATATAAGAGGTGAGCTCGGGAAATAACAATAGGATGTGGGTGAGAAATAGCAGGTGAGTGGAATATACACCGTGGTCTTTCAGGACAGCGTACTCAAACCAAAAGTGACAGACAACCAATTAAACAAAGCAGCAGCCATTAACAGAGACAGTCTGCTCACATATAGAGAGACCCAGAAAGAAGCCCGAGTGCCCCTAGTTGTCACCTACAACCCACAGCTGGAGATCCTACGAAGGATTGCCAAGGAGCTCCAACCTATACTACATAGGGACAACAGACTCAAGGACATATTTCCAGTCCCCCCTCTCCTCTCCTTTCGACAACCACCAAACCTGAGGCGCATTATCGTCCGGAGTGCCCTGAAGGCCCCAACTGAAAATGGCACCTCACCTTGCCTACATAAAAGGTGCATGACCTGCAAGCACATCCACACCGCTGACAGTGTACCTATCCCACAGTCACAACAGGTGCACAGAATTAGGGGGACATTTTCCTGCAGGTCTTCCAATGTGGTGTACCTCATAATGTGTGTGCAATGTCCCACCACAGGCCTCTATGTGGGGGAAACAGGGCAGAGACTCAGTCAACGAATGAACTCACACAAATCCACCATTAATAACAGCAGAACCGATCTCCCAGTGGCCGCACATTTCTCCGGAGAAAACCACTCTATTGAAGATTTGCGGGTTGTGGTTTTAATGGGACATTTTAAGACACAGGAGAAAAGAAAAGAAATGGAGTATAAATTTATGCAAAAATTTCAAACTCTGCAATTTGGACTTAATATTCATGCCAGCTTCATGTCACACTATGTTTGAACCATGAACTGAACTCAATATTCATGCCAGCTTCAAATCACACTATGTGTGACCTGTGAGGGTCACAAATCACCTCCTGATAGCAAACAGATAACAGCAAGAATTACTGATCCCTCCGTCACGCACCACAAGTTTCCAGACTGTTTTTTTTGACCTGTTGTAAATAACTTCTCTACTTAGATTGCAATTTTTTTTAAGGACTCTAAAATGCTTTGAAAACCATGTGTATAAAAATCTGTTAATTTTCAGTTCTTGTATCACACCATGTCTGATGAAGGGAGCGAGTACTCCTGAAAGCTTACTTATAAATATACTCAGTTAGCCTCTAAAAGGTATCGCCTGATTTCTTCACTCTTCCACTACTTTCAATGGCTAACACGGTACAACATTATACTACTAGCGTACTACTCAGTCAGTAGCCCAGATGTTCTAATAATCAGACAGACAGTCTGATACTACACCAGATTTATCACAGTGGCTGATGCTGGAGGATAATCTGGCACATCTTTACACTGTCTACTGTCACTTTTTTACAACAATTTTGGTGCCTTTTTGTCACATTGTGTCGCATTTAACCATGATTCTTTTTTCCGCAAATCCACACCCACTTGTCTAGTAAGTTAAAAAAATTTAGCACAAGAAAGACGCCAATGCCAATGTCTAGTTATAACTGCATTAATTATTCTGGGATGTTATGTATAAGTTTATTGTTTGTGATACAGCCTGCTGAGCTTTGTATCTAATCCTAATATATGCAATATATGTGTACTGAGGTGGTGTATCTAAGCCTGTCTTGAGTGTTAGGGTAAGTTCACACTTAGGATTTTGCTGCTCATTTTGATGCAGAATCCGCCTCAAATTCAGCCTCTCAATCATTTGAGTGGGAGGCAGTAGCTGATTTTTTCAGCTAGTAAAAAAATAAGTGTCCTGCTCGTTCTTAAGCCGAATTCCTCCTGAGAACACCCATCGAAATAAATGGGAGGCAAAAAATATACCTTTTCCGTCGGTAACAGAATTTGGAATTTTTGCCTGCCCAATGAAGGCAAAATACAGTGGCACTTCTCCAAATTCAACATCAAAATCAGCTTCAAATTCAGAATCGAAATCCTTGTTGGTGTCAGACAAGCAGAAAAAAATCTGCTTCAATTTCCTGAAGCGTAAATTTTCTGCTTGACAAATTCAGTGTCAAATTCCTTTGTGTGAACACACCATAATAGTCATTATAGACTGTCAGTAATAAACAGGCAGTCAACCTCTTAGACTACACCACTGGCATGGCCAAATGAGCAGAAACCGAGGGCAGTACTGCATCAGCACCCCACAATCGAGAGTATTTTGGATCAGTATTTCGTATGGCCAGAGAGTGCCAATGTAGAATCTAATGGTTTAAACTGATCAATGGTAGCTAGAGATAGGCAAACCTTCATAGATTTGTTTCATGACCATTTCATTTCCTACCAAATTTGTGTGAAAGTTTCATGATGTCATCAGTCCCTTTATAAATGCTGAGGTCCAATCACAGGCCTTTGCGGTCCCCTGGTAGACACTTACATCTAAGAGTCATGCCGTTGGTGCATCCCATGCCATTGGCCTCTGACATCACCCAGGAGGCCAGAAGATGACTGAAGATGCCGTGTAAGTGGTTAGGAGAGGTGAGGACAGGTATGACTCTTTATTATTTTTCTGCACTTCCCCTGGGCCTCCACTTATTATACATTGGGGTATGAAGAGACCCCAGAGTATCGTAATGATTCATGGGGGGTGAACCTCAAACGTTTCGAGTTCAGCCGAACATGAATTTTTGAAAAAAATTCATAATGCAACTGGCAGGTGCTCATGCCATGATCTTGTAGATACCTTAGGCCATACCCACAAGATCATCATGATGGAAACCCAGTATCCATCGTAATGTGGGCACTAGTACCCAGCATGTTCGACTTGAAGATGCGGTCATGACACACTAGGAGGTCACAATGTGACTCCATTTACTAAGTGAAGGAGTCGCAGGGTGACCCAGTGATCTTTGGTTGCGCAATGCGAGAAGTGGCCAAAGTCACTGTGTAGCCCTAGTCTTTTTGCTATCATTTTGTATTACGATTGGTCTTTTTTATTATTTTTTGTTACTATTATTTCTTACAATATTTAGTAGCAATAATGACCAATAGTCCAGCTGTCTATTTTATATATCTTCACAGAAGGCTGAAGAGGTTTTTGTTTAAGATACTATGGTCGTTTATTCAGTATTACCTCACCGTGGCCTTCCAATCCAATGGGCACGGCTGTACTCTGAATGCTCCAGATGAGACGGGCACAGTGTGGAGCAGAGACATCATGGTGGGAGCAGTATTAGCTTTCCATGTGGACATGCTATATAATAAGACAACGTACAGAGAGAAGCCGGCACCGGTCATCTGTAAGAAGTAAGGAATTTCTGATTTCTTTCCTAATATATGATCACTTTGGAACGTTGGTGGTACCCCATGAAATGGGTTAAAGCCACCCACAAGGGAAAAAGAGTAAATAGTGGGTTAAAACTGAAAAATCTGCTATGATGATGCCTACTCCTATGCTTTGTGGTGCATGAATAGTTAATGCCTATGTTGTTGGGGGCGTTTCCTTCTCAACAACAGAATGTTCTAGAATCAAGGCAGAGTTTAGTTTATAAAAGGACTATCCTGCCCCCAAAGGCAGTGAGTGGTAGTGTTAGAGCAGTCAGCTCATAAAACATCTCTGTGCTCCCTGGCAGGAACAAGGGTCCACACGTTGGAGATGGTTGGCAATGATATTGTTGTCTTGTCACTTCAATGTGTACGGTTTCCATATAAGGAGAAGGACACACGGGAGATTGGCTTGATTCTAACATAAGCCTCTGCAATGCCTGGGAAGACACCTAGCCAAAAAAAATTTTTTTTGATCTCAGCTGACCGCTTAGGCCCTATTCACATGACATTGAAAAATGCGTGTGACGTCCATTTTTTGAATGACCATGACACAGCCATTTTTAAAACAATGAGAGTAAATGGGCATATTCACATGTTTTTTTATGGACCGTTTTACACGTCCATCAAAAAAACTGAAGTACTAATTTTGCCAATTTTGATGGATACAAAAACAGACATGTGAATACACCCATAGATTCTCATGGGTTTAAAAATGGCCAAGTGATGGCCATTCAAGAAATGGCTGTCAAGTGGCCATTATTTTACTGACTCGTACCACTTGAGTTCAACCCAAATATTCCATATTGTTGTTTTACGAAAAAAAATAGAGATTTGTCTAGGGTGAACTAAAATGGTCGCCGCATTACACTCTGGGGTCTCTTGAGACCCTAGATTATAATTGGTGGAGGCCCAGGGAAGGTGAAAAAAGTAAAAAAAAACATTGATATTCTTGTCTCTTTTGGACCTCCACGTGGCGTCCGGCACTCTCCTGGAGATGTCATGCATCCGGGGTCACCACTGAGGCCTGTGAATGCACCACCGGCAGTCACATGGGCATGCTGTATGTCATGACACTTAACTTTCCCAATCATAGACCTCAGCAGTGATTGGGACGTCACCAAGGAGGCGCAGAGGATGCCGCAAGGAAGCCAAAAGAGATAACGGAAGGTGAGTATAAATTTTAGAATTTAAGCAAAAATAAATAAATACTACACAGATCAAACACGGAAAAAAAACTAGGATATACAATGTCTATTTTTTTTTTTTTTTTTTCAGGCAGCAAAATGAGTTAGCTATTGCGGAAACGCAGCTTTTTCTGTTGCAGATTTTGCTGCGGTTTTTTGAGCCAAACCCAGGATTGGATTGAGCAGAAGGGAAAAGTATAAGAACTTCCTAGATATTTCACATTCCTTCTGGGGCCATTCTTGGCTTTGGCTCAAACAAACACAGCAAAATCTGCAACAAAAAAGCTAAGTTTCTGCAACGGTGGGCCTCAGCCTTAATGTGTTTTCCATCAACGTGTCTGTTAGTTAAAAAAAACAGGTGAACATTATTGAATTTCACTTATCCAGTGAAAAAGATAAATTAGCCAAAAATAAGACATTAAAAATTGACCCATAAACTTGTATTGGGTCCATCAGACCCCCAAAGCAGACAAAAATAAGACATGTCATATATATTTCATGGATGCTATTCACGGTGTGGGGGAGGTAGCTTGGTAGCAGCACAGGTACGGACCCAATTAGTTAGAGACAGGGACACAAAGCTCTGGTGCAACAGGTTTATTTGAAAAAAAATGGCAAAAAAAAATAAATCTTACGTCAGGTAAAACAGGCAAAGTAAACACAGCCTTAACTTCAGGCAAATACGAAAACAAAATCCTGCTCGTCTGAGCCTCTAACTGAACAGAAATAATCCTAGCTATACGTGTGACTTGCTCCAGCCACACGAACAAAACAAAATAGCACAAGGCCCAGGTCTCACCAGACTCTCAGCTCCAGACAGACCCAGGCGCCTCCACTCTCTTCCAGGGTCTGCCCTGAAGTGCAGGCTCTGTAGGCTTTTATGGGCCAGTAATGAGGCCTAGGACTTACACCTGGGCTGAGGCCTACTCAGAACCCGCCCTGGACCAGACATATGTTAAAAACCGGGAGCTAATATAGCGAGACTCCAGTACTCTGCCAGTCACCTTCTCACAACTGTCAGTTAACAGAATGGACGTGTGTATGTCTCCATTGACTTCCATTGTTCTAAGAACAGATGTGTGACCGACGTTAAAAAAAGTTACATATCTGTCATGTGTATGGGGTCTAAGAACCCCATCTCTAGGGATCTAAACATGTAAGAGAGCTCGGTCTTTTTCCAGGATATGTTTAATACATGATCCCAATTTTTTTTGTATATAATAAAATGTGAGGTTTTACAACTGTTGCCTGGATGAGAGCCGGACACATCACATCACCAAAAAATCTGGACTGTACATTGGGCGCATTTGCAGTACGAACCTAGTCAAAAGAAAGAACTCCTTTCATCATACTAGGAGCACCTGCCTCTTCACGGCTCTACAGTTCTATTCTGTATATAGTGTAGACAGTACACGCATGAGGAGGTATCATAGATCACTAAGCTACAAGGAGTCCCATCTCCTGACTAGGTTCAGACCAGGAAGTCCAGGCAATGTATGGACCAGATTTTGTGGTCCAGATTGCCCAGTGTGCATGGGGCCTCAGGCCTTATTCACACTTCAGTGTTTGGTCAGTGATTTGCATCAGTGATTCCTTGCCTAAACTGGGTGGGCTAAAAACACAGAATGGGTGCAAGTTTTTCCATTATCCATATCCACTGGTTTTGGCTCACAATCAGGGATGCAAAACACTGATGTGTGAATAAGGTCTAACCCTGGATTAGGTAGTGAGTACAGAAAGGGAAACATTCTTGGTGATAATCGTGACTATCTTGAGCTAACTGGTTCCGAGTTCCTGAATTACTGTACCAAGGGTCTACTGCCCTACACTCAAAGCATCATTGAGTACAAGACAGTAGACCTCTCTGTATGATGCTGTGAGTTTAGTCCGGGATATGCACCCGTCATATGGATCGAGCTTCTCGGACCAAATTTGGCTTCTTAAATGGCCTTTTGAATGCTCATGGGCACAAAGTAAATTTTTGGTTATTACTGTATGTCAAATTCACAGTACTGGATTTACTACAAATCACCTCATAACCCTCGAATCATAAATCTACTATTCTATTAAGCTGTAAATGAACTTTTGACCACTTTCCACCATTACTTTATTCTAGTTCTCTTGATGTTCAATTTTATAGATATCCAGTGGAAAAATATCTTCAGTTACAGACCCTAAGATACGCAATGAAGGAGATCAACAATAATCCTGAAATTCTCCCTAACATCACTTTGGGTTTCCAGATTTATGATTCTTGTTTAGTACTCAGGAAGGTTCTTGAAGGCACATTATGGATAATATCAGGGCATAATAGAGGAATACCCAACTATCAGTGTCAAAAAAAAGAATCGAGTGGCTGCTTTCATTGGTTACGCTAGTTCGACGTTCTCGATATTTATGGCTCATGTTCTGAAAGTTCTCAGGTATCCACAAGTAGGTTGAGATGATAAATTTTTGCAAAATAAGATTTATTTATAAATGTTATACTATAGAATGTATATACAGAAAATGTATACCCTGCCACCGGAATCCATCACCATACTGCCACTCAATGCTAATATAGTACACCATAAAGGAAGAGAGGGAACCAAGATCCAACGGACTCCATTATAGTCAATGGGGTTTCTCGAGCTCTGTAGATGCCCACTCCGACAGACCAGAAGTCTAGTATAAACCTAGTACAACCCCTTTAAGGCTTAAGTAATTTATATTATATTGGTGTTCAATGGAATAGATGAACATATTGAGAAAGATATCGCAAATTTTTGAAATAAATTTATTCTGTTTCTCTCATTGTAGATCAGCCATATTTCCACTAGCTCTCTATTGAGTGACAAAATTCATTTCCCATCCTTTCTTCGTACTGCCCCCAGTGACTCTTTCCAGTCCAAAGGACTGGCCCAAATGTTGTTATATTTCCAATGGACCTGGGTGGGGATGATCGCTGATTCTAATGATTATGGCTACCAGGGCATACAGGGAGTGAGACAAGAATTCCTCAAATCTGGAGCTTGTGTGGAATTCTTAGAGTATGTTCAGAACAATCCTCCAGATCGCAACATTCCACGGATCATCCAGACCGTCAAGAGGTCCAGAGCCAAGACTGTCATTATCTTTGCTTCTGAAGTTGATATCATTCAGATGTTTGAGGAATTTCTTCATCATAATATAACTGGAAAGCTTTGGGTGGCCAGTGAAGGCTGGGCATCGCCTACCTTGCTGTTTTTCGACAGATATTCTAAACTCCTTTCCGGAACATTAGGCTTTGATTATTTTAGTGAGCACATCCCAAGGTTTCAGGACTTTATTGAGAATTTTAATTTCTCCGAAATAACAGGAGAGCCCTGGGATGGGATGTTTTGGGAGGACGCTATTGGTTGTGCTTTTCTGGATTTCAAAAACATTACCTTCAACCGTGAAGGGCCAAAAAGGAATTGTACCATGAATGAACAATCTGGAAACTTTCGGATAAGCCTTAGTAATATAACCAATTATCGAGTTATATATAACCTTTACAATGCTATACATGTAATTGCAAAAGCTCAACATGACTTGAGCATATGTAGAGTTGGAGAAGGTCCTTTTCGAAATGGAAGCTGCTCAGATATTTCTGACATTAAGCCATGGCAAGTAAGAAGCCTGCAATTGAAATTAGGAATTAGGGGAATGCTTATCTATAATATTCTGGTATTAAAAAGGTTATTTTGATCACTGGGTTTCCATCCTCAAAGCCTCCCATTCCTCCTCACCAGCAAGACCATAATGGGAGGAGTTGTGGAGTATTGGTTGAGTATTTTTGCTGGTTATAATACAACCATAGGGGAGGAATGGAAACATTTTTGAAGCTTTTACCACCTATTCAATGGATTCTTATAGGCTGGTGAGGCGTCCATACTAAAAATCCAAGAGATCGTATAGTATAATAAATGTGAATGGTGTCCAATGTGCATCAATTTCCGAAGTAAAATATACATATAATGTGGATTTCAGGCCACCTTCTTAGTGAAAGTTTTTCACTGCAAGGACACATGGTCTTAGGGTACATTCACATGGAGTGTTTTAGAACCTCCTAGACAAAATGACAAAATTGTTTTACATTTCTCCTTGTGTCACAGGATAACCAGCTTTTAAAAAAAACATGCTTTTCGATACTCTGCCATGAGATGTCTATCCTATATGTTTCTACCACCCAGTGCTTACGATGTGGCTTGCAACATGCCAAGGGAATTACTAGCCTGTCACAATAATGTATTGAATTTATTTCATGAGATTTTGGATTTGTTCCCAAATTTTGACCTAATTTAAGTATGGAAATATATGTACATATCATCCAAAATTGTGTGACTTGATACACTAATGCAAAAAAGTGTATTATAGTAAAATTAACCCATAGATGAAGAACAATTTGAGATCTAAACCATCCTACCGTGAAGTTGGCTCCAAAGAAAAATCTGGTCCAGGGTTCCACACTTACCATGTAGCCTTTATAATGATGGTATCATTTTATAAAACATAGGAGCCTCTGAGTTCCTTAAGGCCCAAGATGATTACTTTTACCTTTACACCCATATAACTATACACCTGGATTTGTTACTCCAGTACCAGAATGACTGGTCTTGTACATGTATGAAGGAATATACACCTTACATCATATAGTTTTTGTATTTTTTGGGGTGAAGATTCATAGTTTATAGAATTACTAATGTTCCACATTCTCATCATAGGTTCTCCATTACATGAAGAAGGCCCGGGTAAAACTAAGTAGCGAAAGGGATTTGTTTTTTGATCAGAATGGAGACCATCCTCCAATATACGATATTGTCAACTGGCAAATGGACCTGAAAGGTTCAATGAAACAAGTCAAAGTGGGGACATTTAGCAGCACGACCACTCACAGAGGAGCCCTTAATATTAACATAAGTTCTATCCAATGGCCATTAGGTAATGAAAAGGTAAGAAAAAAACTGCAGTGCCACTAGATGTAGCAATGGACTTTAAAGAGAGCCTGTCCTTTTAGGTGACTTCAGAATAGTGAGCCGTGTGTGTATACAAGAGGATTAACAATTTCAGAAAAAATGTGTCCTACTATACTTTTTGCCCTAAAAAAAAGACTGATGATAGAAAACTGATGCACATTTGTATCTGATTTTACTATTAAAAAAACAAAAATGTTGCTTTAAATGGGCAGCAATAATATTATGTGAATGGGCTCTAGACAGGCAATATACAGTACTAATACATTTCCTTCGTATGAAGCTTAAAACTAGAAATACGTAATAACCTTTCAATAATGTGACCAATTTTGTCCCTTCAGATTGCAGAACTTTTTTCGGTTTTTGATTACTGTATTCTTGAAGCAATAACATTTTACATGTTCCATCTTAATGTATTCATTAGGACTATTTTGGAGTATATAGAATTTACAGATTGTCCCCTTTATGTCCAGTCTATGTAAATTAACTGTGCTAGTAACTGGTTAATATACTGTACATGTTGACTTTGATGATACTTACTGGCAGCCTATTAGGCTCTACCTTATGCAGGGCCTATTAGGCTTACCAACATAGAGGACGTATGGGCTTTAGTTAGGTCCATAGTGCTCATGGCATCCTATTGGCTCAGATAAACTTACATAAGGCGCCCACTCCCTCTGTTAAAACACTTAGATGTCTCCATTCCTACTGATGTAGCATTCAAGGAGGTAAAGAAGACGGGATTGGATTTATCATTGAACTTGACTATTCCAGTGGGATGTCTACTCCAGCTATTTACTGTACTATTATGTCATGGGAAGAGAAAAAGTTATATTATTTCAGATTTCACTTTGTCTAAACATTTTTTCAGATCAAGGAAAATAAGGAACATTATTTTTTTTACTTACTTTTAGGTTCCAGTTTCCATTTGCACTGAAAGTTGTCCACTAGGTTTCCAAAAGGCTTCAATTCAAGGAGAACCTAGTTGTTGCTACAAATGTGTGCCCTGCTCACAAGGAGAGATTTTCAATGAAACCATTGTAGTGACTGGTACAGGCTAAAGGTATCAGTGTATTGACTGGTACAGGCTAGAGGTATCAGTGTACTGACAGGTACCGGGTAGAGTTATCAGTGTAGTGACTGGTACAGGCTAGAGCTATCAGTGTAGTGACCGGTACAGTTTAGCGTATCAGTGTAGTGACCGGTACAGGGTGGAAGTATCAGTGTAGTGACCGGTATAGAGTGGAGGTATCAGTGTAGTGACTGATACAGAGTGGATGTATTAGTGTAGTGACCGGTACAGGGTAGAGGTATCAGTGTAGTGACCGGTACAGGGTGGAGGTATCAGAGTAGTGACTGACACAGATTAGAGGTATCAATGTAGTGACCGGTACAGGGTGGAGGTATCAGTGTAGTGACAGGTACAGACTGGAGGCATCAGTGTAGTCACCGGTACAGAGTGGAGGTATAAGTGCAGTGTCTGCTGCAGGCTAGAGGTATCAGTGTAGTGACCGCTACAGGGTGAATGTATCAGTGTAGTGACCGGTAC
Source organism: Leptodactylus fallax (assembly GCA_947044405.1). NCBI lineage: Eukaryota > Metazoa > Chordata > Amphibia > Anura > Leptodactylidae > Leptodactylus > Leptodactylus fallax. The sequence continues at coordinate 1,187,372 of CAMRHE010000457.1, forward strand.
AGGGTAGAGGTATCATAGTACTAATCGGTAGAGGGTGTAGGTATCAGAATAGTGACTGGCACAGATTAGAGGTATCAGAGTAGTGACCGGTACAGGCTAGAAGTATCAGTGTAGTGACCGGTACAGGGTAGAGGTATCAGAGTAGTGGCAGGTACATGTAGAGGTATCAGTGTAGTGACCGGTACAGGCTAGAGGTATCAGAGTAGTGGCAGGTAAATGTAGAGGTATCAGTGTAGTGACCGGTACAGGCTAGAGGTATCAGTGTAGTGACTGGTACAGGGTAGAGGTATCATTGAGGTGACCAGTACAGAGCAGAGGTATCAGTGGAATGACCGGTACAGGGTGGATGTGTCAGTGTAGTGTCCGGTACAGGGTAGAGGTATCAGAGTAGTTATTGGTACAGGGTGGAGGTATCAGTGTAGTGAACGGTACAGGGTGGAGGTAACAGTGTAGTGATCTGTACATGGTAGAGGTATCAGTGTAGTGACCAGTACAGGGTGGAGGTAACAGTGTAGTGATCGGTACAGGGTAGAGGTATCAGTGTAGTGACTGGTACAAGGTAGAGGTATCAGTGTAGTGACTGGTACAGGGTAGAGGTATCAGTATAGTGATTGGTACAGGGTAGAGGTATCTGTGTAGTGACCGGTACAGGGTAGATGTATCTGTGTAGCGACCAGTACAGGGAAGATGTATCAGTATACTGTAGTGACCGGTACAGAGTAGAGGTATCAGTGTAGTGACAGATACAGGCTAGAGGTATCAGTGTAGTGACCGGTACAGGGTGGAGGTAACAGTGTAGTGATCGGTACAGGGTAGAGGTATCAGTGTAGTGACCGTTACAGGGTAGAGGTATCAGTGTAGTGACCAGTACAGCGTAGAGGTATCAGTGTAGTGACCGTTACAGGGTAGAGGTATCAGTGTAGTGACCGGTACAGGCTAGAGGTATCAGTGTAGTGACCAGTACAAGGAGGAGGTATCAGTATAGTGACCGGTACAAGGTAGAGATATCATTGTGGTGGCTGGTCAATAAATAATGTTTTGCTAAGTAACAGTCATGAATAATAAATTATAACGAGAACATCAGATGAAAAATTAGAGGTATATGCAGTATATTGTGGTACCTCTGTATACTGTGTGTATAATCATACATTCCAGACTGTCGGAGAGAATACTGCATCCTCTTATGACAAGAGCCAATCCCTCAACTCACACAGAAGATTGTCTTATTATATCATTAAATATAATTATGTATTTCCCTTTTATATCCGAATAAGATAATATCTGTGCTGGAAAGATTCTGGATAGAAATTTCCCGTCTTCCAGGACTGAGATTTGTAATTACCTATACAATTCCCAGGACAAGTGAGAGCTTCACATATAAAAGGTGAGCTTGGGTAATAGCAAAACAGTATGGGGGAGAAGTATGAGGTGAGTAGAATATTTTGTACAGTTAGGTTGTATATTATAATGTATAAGGCCATATATAAAAAATATTGCTGGGTCCAGACTGCGTTTGAGGCTGTTGTCAGAGGTGTAGGTACAGGAGTATTTTCCCATGTAAACCTCTGACTTTTGTTACTGTATAGAAGTAGGAAGATATCTATCCTCCATCAGTACAAACATCCTCCACTAGTGTAAGCGTCCTCCACCAATGTAAGCGTCCTCCATCAGTACAAGTGTACTCCATCAGTGTAAGCGTCCTACACCAGTGTAAAGCGTCCTCCATCTGTATAAGCGTACTCCACCAGTGTAAACGTCCTCCACTAGTGTAAGTGTCCTCCATCAGTGTAAGCGTCCTCCATCAGTACAAGCGTCGTCCATCAGTGTAAGCGTCCTCCACCAGTGTAAGCATCCTCAATCAGTGTAAGCGTCCTCCATCAGTACAAGCGTCCTCCATCAGTACAAGCGTCCTCCATCAGTACAAGCGTCGTCCATCAGTACAAGCGTCCTCCACCAGTGTAAGCATCCTCCACCAGTGTAAGTATCCTCCATCAGTGCAAGCATCCTCCATCAGTGTAAGTGTCCTCCATCAGTGTAAGCGTCCTCTACCAGTGTAAGCATCCTCCATCAGTGTAAGTGTCCTCCATCAGTGTAAGTGTCCTCCATCAGTACAAGCGTCCTCCATCAGTTTAAGCGTCCTCCATCAGTGCAAGCATCCCCCACCAGTGTAAGCGTCCTCCATCACTGCTTGATTTCATGGTAGGTTTAAAGGCTATGTTCACCTTTGCAAACAATTCTTTTTACTGTCCCAATGAATCTTAAATGAATAATGGATTACCTTTTATTAAAAAAATTCGTACCATTCAGTTTCTACGGCTCTTCGGCAGTTCTTGTGTTTCCATGGTAAGCGACAGCAAACAAATCCTGTGTAGACCTAGACATCAACCCTGCCCCTTCTTTGGTGGAGTTTACCAGAACATGTCCAAAGTGCAAGGACAAGTTGGCAAGTACGTGTGTGTCTATGGTGGTTGGAAAGTTTACAGGTTTGTTGTTGAGAAGATAGATCTCCATGTAAATGTATCCTTCCTTACCTGTCCTCGGATGGACATGTGTATCATGGACATATATGTCTATGTGGGGTCACCCAGTGAATTGCAGCCTTCTAAGACTTTTGTTAGGATATTGTGATATTGTGTTGAATTGTTTCCGAGACAAATTGGAATCCTTGACCAAACTGGAGATCATTTCAGTGTGGTCACATCTGTAGGTCTATGTAATACTGTAGGCTGAGCTCAAGATACTCAACACTCAAGATACATGAATTCTTACAATTTTATTCCCTGGTCCTGAAAATGATGCAAAATCTTCTCCGTTTATGACCCGTTCAATATTTGCTACTGTGTTTTTTACAGAAGATGTGGCTTCTCTTCATGCTGTATATCTTACACTTCTGTGGTTGCATTGATTATGGTTGCAGATTGACCAGCAGCGAGCTCACAGGCATGTCCTTGTCATGTGGACAAAATATACACAAAGATAAATTACAACGAAAGTCCAGTTCCAGCCATCTGTAAGACGTAAGGATTGTTTCTTATCTATTGTTGTGATGCCTGCTGAGGATTTAGGTGAAAGTCAACCACTGTGATACTAAAGGGGTGTTCCAGCCTTATGCAAATAAAACCTAAAGGGGCATTTAGATCATAGACTTTTATGGTCTATCCATAGATCAACATAGCTAGAGGGCTGCAGCGGTGGAAGTTAGCCCCTCTGCCACATAAAAAGACACCAGAATTATAAATTTCACATGGAAGTCCAGTTACAGACTTTGCAGGTTAACCCAGGACCGGAACTAGACATAGATGGGGTAACGATATGTTGCTCTTTTTCAATTATACCTAAAGGTACGAATGTGTTTAGGACCTGTTACTGAAGAAGGACTTGTACAGATATGGTCAACTGACCATATCTGAGCAGGTCCTGAAACCATGGGGTGAAGCATCAAGCTTCTACATAGCCTTGTAAGCGTGTATAGGGTCTAGTCTGAGGTCTATATTTATTTAGGAGGTCTGGGGTCCATATAAGTTTAGAGGGTCTTGATTCTATACAGTCTGTTATAGGGTCTGTATATATTTAAAGAGTTTAGTCTGGGATCTATTGGAATTGTATTTATTTAGAGGGTCTGGGGTCTGCATTTATCTAGGTTTTTTGGTCTGGTCTTATTGGTTTAGGAGGTCTACAGTAGTATGAGGTCTTTATTTGTTTAGGGTTTTTGGTCTGTATCAGTTTAGGGGGTCTAGTCTGGGGTCTGTGTTTAGGGATCTGAATTTATTCAGGGGATTTAGTCTTGAGACTGTAATAGTTTAGGGGGTTTGTATTTGTTTAAGGGATCTAGTCTGGGGTCTGTATTTATAGTGAGATCTGATCATAGTCTATATTTTTGGAGCTCAGGTTTGTATCTTTTTGTGCTCAGTGGTCTGCACATTTGGGTACTTTGTAATCTTCTTTTCTGTGTCTATATGTTGGGGTCTAGAGTCTGAATGTATTTTGAGGTCTAAGAGGACAGGGTCTGTTAATTTTGGGGTGTGTTGAAGATGAAGTCATAGCAGTGTTTGGGTCATGTTCTATGATCAAAAATAGGCAGACATATTGTAAAAAAAATCCTGAGCGTTGCTTATGTATGAAACCTCCCTGATGTTACTGGTCAAAAGAAAGCAAGTACGATCTTGAGGGAATATTAACTTCTTGACCATATTGTCCTCAGCTTCAGATTAGAGAACTACCAACGTGTCCAAGCCGTGCATTTTGCTGTGAAGGAAATTAACAAAACTCCAGATTTCTTGCCAAATGTCACCTTGGGATTCCAGATCTTTGACTCTTGTGCAGTCCTCCAGAGGGCAGTATCAGGAACCCTACAGCTGCTGAGTGGATATGGAAGACCTCTGCCTAATTATCGATGTGAGCAGGACACCCGTCTGGCCGCAGTAATTGGACATTCATTATCTACGTACACAATGTTACTAGCTCATGTACTGGGGCTATACAGGTATCCACAAGTAAGTGCTGGGGCATCTATGTCGCTAAATGTCCTTATAATGGTATTTGATCATCTGCTAAGGTGCAAGGACCTCCTAGGTTCTCTTGGCCTGTTTGACCTGAATCAGGAGTAGCATTTATTGATATCATCAGTGTCGGACGGGCCCACCAGAGTACCTGAGGATCCTCCCATGGGCCCAGATTCTAACACAATAATGATCCAGCAGAAGACATCCAAATTTTAAGGGTACAGTTGTCTGTTTCCTAGAGGTTGTTGGTGGGTTGGCCTTCAGAATTATTTCTTGTAGTGGGCCCAAAAAACCTCAGTACAACACTGAACATCATGTTCTATGTATAAATATATACTCCCTATTTTTGATATTTTGGGATCCAGTGGAGGTGTAATTATTTTCAGAGGGAAAAATATCAGACTCAATGTTTTTGTCTAAGTTTCCATTACAGATTAACCTTTTGATGGCCTCAGTAAAGTACACTGAAGTACTATAGCAATATAGGTTGGAGTATAGTTCCTTTTTTCAACCAGTACTATCAATTTATGAAATTTCTTTGAATGTTTGGGTACAAATTACAATTACTCCAAAGCAATCCTGAAAGAAAAAACCCAATGTGTTAGTCTGTCTGGTCATACTTGCTGATGTCCTCCTTTTGCCCACCACACTCTTGTCGTTGGCACTGTGTTTCTGTCCTTACCTGCAGGATGGGCTGGAAAATGTAGTCACCATACATTTTCATTACATGGTACCCATTCAACAATTGGTGATCATGTCAAGTCTGCTAGAGTGGGATCTTGTTTGGCTTATAGAGCAAGGGGCTTCCTATTAGGCCTGGGTCCAAAGATTATCTCTAAAATTTTAATAAATCATTATTGAAAAATGTAAAGCACATTGTATATAGTGTATATAAGCTCTAAATAAACATTACAAAAATGAGTAGTGAAGTGTGTACATGGCGAATAAAACTATTCTCATTATAAGAATTTCATTCTCTATTGTTTAGCAGTTTCCCACATCCGTAGTTTGCAGTTTTCCCTGAGCTGGAGGGTGGAGACAATTATCATATGCTGCTCACAGTTAGCAAAGGAGAATATACTCCATAACTGTGTCTCTACTATTCAGAAATAAGCCTAATACCATGCAGGACATATGCAGAGAAGTACTGACTTATAATAATGTGACTAAAGTACTTTGGTTGTGATAGAAAGCTTATATTTTGCACTGAATCCGACTAAACTTGTGTTTCTGCTGCTATGTCTCTCATTCCTCACTCCCCTCTCCATAGACTTCTATAGGCATCTATAATCTTGGTCATGTGACCTGCAGTCATTTTGAAGTGGCTACAGCAGAATTTTCAGAATGAAAGTTAGTTTTGAGGGAAGGGCCAATAAAACAGCCTGATAAGAGCAGAAAGAGGTATTTTACTTTGATATGCTACAGTATATTATAAAGTTTCTTATAGCCCCCTGTACTTGATTCATGAAAAGTTATCGACAATTTAAGCCTCTTATGAAATGTGCCTTCATGAGTTGTCTAAATGGGTCATACTAACATTTCTGAATCATATTTTTCACTAAAGGATATTCTTTTATTTCCCAACAGATCAGTCACTTTTCCACGAGTTCTCTCCTCAGTAACCGTATTCAATTCCGCTCATTCTTTAGAACAGTCCCCAGTGATGCCTTCCAGTCTCAGGGTCTAGCACAGCTGGTGTTGCAATTTGGATGGACCTGGATTGGTCTTGTGGCTATTGATAATGATTATCGACAACAAGGTATCCAAATGATCAAGAGGGATATAATAAAAGCCGGTGCTTGTGTGGCCTTCACAGAGACCATCATCTCCAGTCAACAAGATCGAAATGCCCCACATATCGCTCAAGTGGTTAAGGAGTCAACAGCCACAGCGGTGGTCATCTTCTCTACTGATTTAGACTTAGCCTATGTACTGGATGAGATGTTGAGGCAAAACATCACAGGGAAAGTATGGATTGCCAGTGAAGCTTGGGCTACTTCAGCTTTCTTGTCACTAAGTAAGTATTCAAAACTTCTTTTTGGGACAATTGGTTTTGCCCTCCATAGTGGAAGCATGCCAGGATTTGGAGATTTCCTCAACAGGATCAATCCATCCATGGTCGTGGGAAGGCAATGGATTAAAATATTCTGGGAAGAAGTTTTTGGTTGCAAATTTCAAGACCAGAACATCTCTACAACCTCTTCAAACTCATCGATGAAAGAATGTACCGGCCAGGAAAGTCTTGAGAGTATCCTGAACAGCTACAATGACATTTCTAGTCTGAGAGTGACATGCAATATTTATACAGCGGTTCATGTTGTAGGAAAAGCTCTGCATGATTTAGGCAAATGCAAGAAGGGAGATGGACCTTTTCCCAATGGAATATGTGCTGATATTAAGAACTTTGAGCCTTGGCAGGTTAGTGAAAGCTCGATAAAAGAACTTTTTTGACAACATTCTAACCAACACGACTATTGTAAAATGTTCCTCATACACATAGATGCTATTTATTATTCCTAATAAAGTATTTGAAATTTATGGATACCTATGGACCAGCATAGGAGCTGAATAGATATAAGGGTGGAAGAGTTTTATTTTATGAAGATTATTTGCAAAGTCTTCTTATAAAATTAGGTGTAGAAATGCCCCCTCTTGTGTTGGGTCTGGCACTAGTTGGGAAAGGTAATTGTCTTCAATTATTACCAAAAACGTGTTTCCTTTGTTGGATCTGCAGGTTTCTGTTTCCCAATTTATATCGGGATATATAAGTCCTCCACAACCTCATTGTTCTTAGTTGTAACATTTCCCTTCTTTGACGATACTTGGAAACTTATAACAGACCCCTATTAGTATTTTAACTTTCTTTTTCCCTAATTTCCACCCATAAGGACTCAACATCTTCATTTTTTTCACAAATGTCATCTTATAGCACGGGCTTTAAGCAAGATTTTGTATATAAGGAAACCCCGCCCACTTTCTTATTTAGATGGTCTTACCCCTGCATATTTACAGCACAATCATAGCTAGAGTCCAGCCTTGTCTCGCTTATCCCCACTATGACATATTCCTCTTCCAACATTATTACTTTTGATTCTTGTTGAGGCTCCTGACACTAGTATATATGCACTGTAGTATACATTATATATTAGTATATATGCACACTAATTGTTTTAATTTCTTCCTATTTTGCATTTTCTTAACTGTTTTCCCCCTCCGTTCCTCAGCTCCACCCCCAGTTTCCTTGCTTTTCCCCCTGTCATTATCTACACTATCTATCCCTTTTATATCATTTATGCCCTCCCTCCGCAGTCCCCAGTTTATACTGTCCACCAACCTTATAACTAGAGATGGACGAATTGGCTCGTAACAAGCTAGGTTCATCCCAAATATTCCAAATTGTTCAGTTTTTTATGAAACCAAACAAATTGAGATTCATCTCAGGCAATCTAAAATGGCCGCCTCATCATACTCTGGGGTTTCTTCATGACGTTATGACACTCAGTCCCATGTGGCCTCAGCCGTGACCCCCAGGCCAAAAACATCAGAGAAGAGAGCCGGATGCCACAACAAAAGTGCCAGACACCGTGAGGAGGCCCAAGACAGGTAACAGAAGGTGCGTAGGAATGTTTTTTTTTATTTTTTACACCTTCCCTGGGCCTCCATCTATTATACTCTGGGGTCTGAAGAGATATAATAGATGGAGTATAATAATGTCACTTTTCACTTTGACATAACTTCGGCTGTGTTTGCCTTATATCAGTTAGATAGGATAGATAAGTTCCTAGGAGCCCTAAGAGTATTCTACACTATGTTTTATAGATAGGTTCCTAGGAGCCCTTAGAGTATTCTACACTATGTTTTTATAGATAGGTTCCTAGGAGCTCTAAGAGTATTCTACACTATGTTTTATAGATAGGCTCCTAGGTGCCCTAAGAGTATTCTACACTATGTTTTATAGATAGGTGCCTAGGAGCCCTAAGAGTATTCTACACTATGTTTTATAGATAGGTTCCTAGGAGCCCTAAGAGTGTTCTACACTATGTTTTATAGATATGTTCTTAGTAGCCCTAAGAGTATTATACACTATGTTTTATAGATAGACTCCTAGGAGCCCTAAGAGTATTCTACACTATGTTTTATAGATAGGTTTCTAGGAGCCCTAAGAGTATTCTACACTATATTTTATAGATAGGTTCCTAGGAGGCCTAAGAGTATTCTACACTATGTTTTATAGATAGGTTCCGAGGAGCCCTAAGAGTATTCTGCACTATGTTTTATAGATAGGTTCCTAGGAGCCCTAAGAGTATTCTACACTATGTTTTATAGATAGGTTCCTAGGAGTACTAAGAGTATTCTAAACTATGTTTTATAGATAGATTCCTAGGAGTCCTAAAAGTATTCTACACTATGTTTTATAGATAGGCTCCTAGGAGCCCTAAGAGTATTCTACACTATGTTTTATAGATAGGTTCCTAGGAGCCCTGACAGTGTTCTGCACTATGTTTTATAGATAGGTTCCTAGGAGCCCTAAGAGTATTCTACACTATGTTTTATAGATAGGCTCCTAGGAGCCCTAAGAGTATTCTACACTATGTTTTATAGATAGGTTCCTAGGAGCCCTAAGAGTATTCTACACTATGTTTTATAGATAGGTTCCTAGGAGTCCTAAGAGTATTCTACACTATGTTTTAAGAGAATTTAAAGTGTAAATCCTGAAATGAATCGGGGACCCAAGCTGCCGAACCAAAACACAAAACGAATCTTGCGAGGTTCGCCCATCTCTACTTATAACCATCTTCTCCAACCAGCATAGCTTTATGTTCTGTTTTAGATCTATACTATGGCCTCCACTTAATATAATCTGATGTCCAAGGAGACCCCAAACTATAATAGTGTTTCATGGTTGATTAACCCCAAAAGATTTGTTTTTGGGCAAATGTGAAACTTTTGGAAATTTTGGGTCAAATCCAGTTCTAAATAAATCAGTTTGCCCAACCATACTCAGAGGTTACATGATGTACAACTATGTCAGGAAGATACCTGTACCTGTGGAAATAAAAGTCATAGGATGGCTGTGAATGACTTGCAAGGACCATCAGGTCCAAAAAGTCATTAAAAGGGGTTTTCCAGTCAAACTGGAAACCAAGGGAAGACAAACAGTGGGGTAAAATAAAAAAAGAAAGGATACTCACCTGCTCCAGGTCCTCTGTTGTTTGACTGTAAAACCCCTTTAAGTAGATATCAGCAGAAAGTGCCATCGCCAGCATCACTGAGCATCATATGAGGAGGAGGGTGGCTGTCAGAGGAGGGGATGGTACAGCCTATGTCTGAAACCATACCTTTGCTAAACAAGAGAGTCTGCAGAATGCCACTGAGCTGTCAAAATTAGCAGTGAAAAATGGAGAAGGGAGTTGTGTTAAGGAGTAGGAATGAAAAGTGACTTATTCATTGAAAACTGATATTTGAGGGGTGTCATACCTGCGACCAAGAATTTGAGGGATGCTATGCTGGCAGGGGCAAATTAAGGGTACCATGGGCCCGGGCTGCTCAGAAAGTGTGGGCGCTCTATTCACACCAAAGATCCCTGTGACAGAATAATGTCCCATAGAAGCCTTCCACACAGTGTAATGTCCCATAATAGCCCCTTTACACAGTATAATCTCCCATAATAGCCCCCCACCCCACACAGTGCAATGTTCCACAGTATTCTCTCCATGCATTATAATGTCCCATAGTGGCCCCTCCCCACAGTATAATGTCCCTAGTGGCCCCTCCACACAGAATAATGTGCCTTAGTGGCCTCTATACATAGTGTAATTTTTCATAGCGGCCCTTTATGCAAAATAATGTCCCATAGTGGCCCCTCCATACAGTATAATGTCACACAGTGGCCCTTGCACGCAGTATAATGTTCCATAGTGGCCCCTTCACACAGTATAATGTCCCATAGTGGCCCCTCCACACAGTATAATGTCCCTTAGTGGCCTCTTCGCATAGTGTAATGTTTCATAGCGGCCCTTTATGCAAAATAATGCCCCATAGTGGCCCCTCCATACAGTATAATGTCACACAGTAGCCCTTCCAAGCAGTATAATGTTCCATAGTGGCCCCTTCACACAGTATAATGTCCCATAGTGGCCCCTCCACACAGTATAATGTCCTGTAGTGGCCCCTCCACAGATTATAATGTCCTACAAAAGCCCCTCCACACAGTATAATGTTCCACAATAGCCCCTCCACACAATATAATCTGCCATAGTAGCACATACATAGACCTGAAAAGCTCTGGAGCCCATGGGAAGGTGAGTAATATTGTTTATTATGTTTGCTCACCTCCCCTGGGTCTCCGCTTATTATACTCTGGGATCTGAAGAGACCCCTGAATATAATAATAGCACAAACAAAACTGCTGGGCGAACCTCACGTGACGAATCTCGTGAGGATTGCCTGACAAATCCTCACCTCCACTCACCTCACTCCTGTACCCTGCCGCTAAGGATGGGCGAACCTCTGAGGATTTGTTTAAAAACCCCTGGTTCATTTCGGTCGGAACTTGTTTGGATAGAACTGGAAGTGACCCTAGGGTATGATAGGTGGATGCCCGGGGGAGGTGACAAAAATAAAAAACATTTATACTCACCTTCTGTTAACTCTCCTTGCAATGTCCATCTGTCTCTGCCTGTGATTTAGCGTCAGAGGTGACATGGGCACGCTGATGGGTGTTAAAATATTTAAAAATGCTCCTTTAACCTTCTTATCTTCACACAGTTGTTGCACTATATGAAGAAGTTACGCCTAAGCTTGTCCAGTGGAAGATAACTCTTTTTCAATGAGAATGGAGATCCACCTGCTGCATATGATATAGTGAACTGGCAGCTGGGCCCAGGTGGACAACTGCGGCAAGTCAAAGTGGGCAATTATGACACCAGTATAAATAGTGGAAACGTCTTCACTATCAATACCAGTCATGTCCAGTGGAGAACTGAAGGCCATGGGGTGAGCTTGTATGGAAATACTTTACAGACTTTTCAAGATACTGATAGCAAATCATCCCTAGGGCTTTTAGCATGAAATATCACATCTAGAAAGCCAACCATCATTACTTGATGTGTAATTTATATGAGGTATATATGACCAGTGTTATCAGGAGCCACATGGTTGGCTATATTATCTGCCATGGAAAGCCATCAGTAGCCAAAAGGGTCCTAGTCACATAACTTAAATGTACATGTTGGGAAAGGCCCTTTTAGTGGAGTCCCAAGCCACAAGCTTTGGGAGCTTCCAGTCAAAGAGTTGTACTTACCCACTCCATCCATTGTATTATGACATTAGATGAGCCAGAGCAACCAAGACAATAAGATTTTAGGATTTGGAGATGATCTTCTTCTTTTAGCCATTACTTATACATTTTTTGAAAAAAAATTTTCTTAAAAATCCCTCCAAGGTACCTGTTTCAGTTTGCAGTCTTAGCTGTCCTCCAGGCTTCAGGAAAGCAGCCAGAAGAGACAAACCTCTGTGCTGTTACCAGTGCATTCCATGTCCTCATGGAGAGATATCCAACGAAACTGGTAAAAAAAAAAAATATTTAGCCCATAAAATGACTCTCTCGGTCCGTTGACCTCACATCGTATAAAGTTTAACCTTTTTTAAAAAACTTTTTTTTTTTACAGATTCGCTCCAATGTACAAAATGTCCTTGGGATCTGTGGCCAAATCCAACCCAAAATCATTGCGTTCCAAAGACCGAAGAATTCCTCTCGCATGAAGATCCTTTAGGCATTACCTTAACAAGCCTTTCCTCATCTTTGGTTCCTGTGGTGATCTTTGGACTTTTTATTCACTATAGATCAACACCCATTGTCCGGGCCAATAACTACTCCTTAAGTTGTCTTCTCTTGTTGTCATTGTCACTATGCTTTCTGTGCTCTTTAGTTTTTATTGGTTATCCTCAGTTTGAGAAATGTCTTTTAAGGCAAGTGACTTTCGGTGTTGTGCTTGCACTTTGTGTCTCCTGCGTCTTGGCCAAAACTGTTATGGTCGTAATAGCTTTTAAGGCCACAAGACCAGGTAGTGAACTGAGGAAATGGACTAGTCCACGTGTATCATATCTCATAGTCATTTCATGTGTCCTAATACAGATCTTTCTTTGCATTATGTGGTTGGCATTCTCTCCTCCCTTCCTAGAAGTCAAATCGGAGAGTAATTTGGGGGTACTAATCATTCAGTGCAATGAAGGTTCATCTTTGGCTTTTTGGAGTATGCTTGGCTACCTTGGTCTCCTTGCCTTCATTAGCTTCACTGTTGCTTTCTTGGCCAGGAGACTACCAGACAATTTCAATGAGGCCAAGTATATCACATTCAGTATGCTGGCCTTCCTCACCGTTTGGTTGTCCTACATCCCGGCCACTCTTAGCTCCCGAGGAAAGTATATGGTGGCCATGGAAATCTTTGCTATCCAATCATCATCCTGGGGTCTGGTTATTTGTATGTTCCTTCCCAAATGTTTTATTATTGTATTCAGACCCAACATGAACTCAAGAGAAAAAATAATGGCAAAACCGAAAAATTTCAGTCATTGACAAATGTTAATTTTTTGATGTCTACTCCTGTTTTCAGTGTTTTATATAAAATATACATGCATCATGTAATAAATTATTGATGATTTTTGAACTGGAGACTCTTCATCATTGTCCTCTTTATTTTTTTTTTCGTATTTGAAAAGTTGTGTTTGATATAATTTTACAACTAATATGATACAATTTCTTATCTACTTTTTATCCTATTTCCGACAATGGAGGCTTAATGATTCCCATTTTTCCTTCAATGACTTTAAGAGGATTTTTTATTTATGGCCTATCCTTAGAATAGGCCATAAATATGTGATTGGTGGGGGCTGACAACCAGCCTTGAAGTCAATGGGAGTTAAGCTGCAGTACCAACGCAAGCCACTGTAGAGGGCATGGAGCAAGCTGCAGTTGCCCCCCCCCCACCAATCAGATATTTATGGCCAATCCTAAGGATCAGCCATAAAATAAAAATTCTGGACAAAAACTTTGGTTTTCATATATTTTTAGAATTCTTTGTTGCTCTTTTGTTATTCCTCCTTTATGAATAAATTGACAATTGAGGCCATGTCTCTTATCTGCAGATGACAATCTTAAGTAAATTGTCGAATAGTGGAAAGGAGTCTGTGAAAGATCACCTGATATATCACCACATTCTTAAGCTGGCCATACACAAGAGATAGCTAAACAGTTTTTGGCCGATAGCTACTTTATCTATCCCAAATTCCCCATACACATGCATGTTCAGCTTGGCTGACCAGTGCACAAGTAGAGAACATCTCACTGTGAACAGAAGAATAGATCAGCTGAAATCCATTGGTCCGATTCTCGCCATTTGCCTCTGGAAGAGAGTTAGGGAGACATTGTACATATTAGATAGTTGGCTGAACCGAAATTGGAACTTTCAGCCAACTAATATCCTACATCCTATTTTTTGATGGTCTGTTAAAATGGATCGTCAAAACAATAGACATGTGAATAGACACATTGAAATCAATGTGTTCTAAAAATGGCCGTGTGACAGCCGTTACATAAATTGCCATCACATGGATGTTTTTGACATTCGTGTGAATAAGGCCTTAGTAGATTTAAAAAAAGTAAACTATATAGATTAAACCTTCCCCTGGACACATCTGGATGCACTTCTTTATACCCTACATCCTCCTCTATAAACCTATAAAGTTAGTATCATACCTTATAGATCTGATTTAAAAAAATGGCTTTATGGGAAAAAAAACTTCAAAAATTAAATTACTCAATAATTGTAATCTGACTTTATTTATTTCACTAAGAAAAATGAAACATGTACTGTACTGTATGTCTATAATAGTATGTGAAGAAATGAGAACTCCCTCCAGAGAAATTAATGAAGATGACTGCTCACCAGGGAGACACCAATACAAGGGAATTTGCCATCTAGTTAAGGGACTCGGTTTATCTTAACCCATGAAGATTAGATACAAGTGAGGATTGTAAACAATGATAATGTGTTATGGATCAGTCAGTATAGACGGGGTTAATGTTATACTTAACCCCAGCATTATAAATAGGGAAGGAAGGCCTGAGGACAAGTCAAAGCTTGTGAAATATGGACTGCTATGTCTCAGCACATATGTTCTATACAATCACTTACCCACACCTGTACCCCTCAGGTGACCCTAGAACCATATGTTTGGTAGAACCACGAGGGTTTTGAGGCTGGCTTCTGGTTTCTGGCTGTGTGAGACCATTGTAAAACTCACATCTCCTTTTCAGATTATATCTAAAGATTTATTCTGACACCTGAATGTCTCATTTTCTAATAAAACAAGATGGTGGGCACTTTTTCAGCAATGTGGATCCTGGTTCTCTTCTGCTTTACTCAAGCTTTCTATTCTGAAAAACTGAGTGACCCAAAATGCAGACTAGACTCTTTAGATCTACGTGGAAGCACGTTACTTGGAGAGGCAACGATGGGACTTATCTTCCCGCTTCATCTAGACAAAACCTATCAACAGATTTCTTTTACTGAGAAACCATCTAAAACCTTCTGTACCATGTAAGTACTATAAGAACTATAAGAACTGTACCATGGATAATTCTAAAGTAAATCCAGAAATCCGTCTTTATCTGGCCACAGTCTGACCTTCACACGGGCCCAGGTGAGGAAGGAGATGAAAAAGATCAAGGCGAGGAAAGCCGCAGGGCCAGATGACATCAGTGCAAGGCTAATTAAGACTTGCGGGGACCAGCTGTGTGGTATAATTACATATATGTATAATATGAGCCTGAGACAGGAAATAGTCCCTGAATTATGGAAATCTTCTTGTGTGGTACCAGTTCCAAAGAAACCCCACCCTATGGACCTCAACGACTACAGACCTGTAGCACTGACATCCCACCTGATGAAGATCTTGGAGAGATTGGTTCTCACACATCTCTGCCCTCTAGTGAGCCCCGCTATGGACCCCCTCCAGTTTGCTTATCGGCCGGGCATTGGGGTAGATGATGCCATCATCCATCTTCTGCACATGGCTCTGTCTCACCTGAAGAAACCAGGGAACACAGTGAGAATAATGTTCTTTGACTTCTCCAGTGCTTTTAACACCATACAGCCCAGGTTATTGAGGGACAAGCTGGGCCTTGCTGGAGTGGACCACCACCTCTCCAACTGGATCCTAGACTACCTCACAAATCGACCTCAATACGTGAGAGCCCGAGACTGTGTGTCAGGTACCGTGATCTGTAATACGGGGGCACCTCAGGGTGCGGTTCTCGCCCCTTTCCTCTTCACACTGTACACTGCAGATTTTAGGTGCAACTCATCCAGCTGCTACCTACAGAAGTATTCTGACGACTCTGCAATAGTGGGTCTCATCACAGATGATGATGACAGGGAGTACAGAGAACTGAACCAGGATTTTGTGGACTGGTGCCACCGGAACCACCTGAAGATTAACGCGGGGAAGACCAAGGAGATGGTGGTGGACTTCCGCAAAGGCAGATGCCCTCCAAAACCAGTGGACATCCTGGGGACGGGCATCGAGATTGTGAACACCTATAAGTACCTGGGTTTGCTCCTTAATAATAAGCTGGACTGGGCAGATCATATGGAGGCCCTGTACAGGAAGGGCCACAGCAGGCTCTACCTGCTTAGGAAACTGAGAGCCTTTGGAATCCGGGGGCACTTCTTAGAACTTTCTTCAACTCGGTAGTGGCATCAGCCATCTTCTTTGGAGTGGCCTGCTGGGGGAGCAGTATATCAACCAGGGACAGAAATAAACTTGACAAGCTGATTAGAAGGGCCAGCTCTGTCCTGGGGAGCCCCCTGGACCCAGTGCAGGTGGTGGGTGACAGAAGGATACTTTCCGTGGTGAGCTCCATGCAGAAGAAGAAGTCCCATCCCATGCATGAGACTGTGATCGCACTGAGCAGTACTGTCAGTGACCGACTGCTCCACCCTAGGTGTGAGAAGGAGCGCTATCTTTCCTCCCCACCGCGGTTAGGCTGTACAACCAACACCGACCTAAGCGGAGATCATTACACACAGAGAACTGAAATATCTCTCTGCCTGTTAAATCCCCCCCCCCCCCCTCTGCTACGTCCTATCTGTCTGTCTGCTATTAATGTAATGCCTCTCACCTTGGAACATTCCTGTACATGTTGTATTTGTATTTGTATCTGCTTATCTTTGCTGCTGTAACACACTGAATTTCCCCATTGTGGGACTATTAAAGGACTATTATTATTATTATTATTATTATTATTCTATGGTCCAAGGAGACTCCATCCAATGATGTATGTGGTATATCTGTATGCAGGGGTGTATATACTTGACAAGGAAGTTTCCCAGTGGGCTGTTTGGCCTGAATTTCAGCTTCTTATGAGTAGAGGTCGGTGAGCTTGAACTCTGGCCAATAGCTGGTTCACTGACTTGTTAGTTCCTTATTATTCTGACCCCTCTCCACATAGAAGTCATGTGCATTAAGTATAAATCAATACAAGCACTTTGCTCTCAAAGCCCAGTGACCCCCACTGACCTCCTGAGATAACAGCCATCTCTGACATGTGAGTGGGATATAGCACTTTAATCTCTCAGGTAGTTTCTTGTAGACCCTTTTATTGGTGTTTCAACTCAAGATATGGTGTCAGGTGAGTTTCACTGAGGTGGAGGGAATGGGGGCTTGAAAACGTGAAATAAGTTCTTGGGGATACATATATTATTTACACCTATTATTATTAGTCAGGATGGTTACAGTCTCATAGTCTAACAAAAGGGACCCATTGGATTCATGTTTGAAGGAATTTTACCCAAACCACCCCCTTACACACCTACTTATGTTAGCCCTGTTTTCTGCCAATTTAACCCACCTACATGGAGGCCAATTTGTAGAGTTTTTCTAGGGCCTCTTTAAATTCCCAATACATCCCTGGCTGTTTTGATCAAAGATGTATATTTGAAGTGTTGTTTAGCCAGGTAAGGTCAACACGAGTGCCCCTTTGCCATACTGAAGAGAGAGGAGAAGACATTTTTGAAAAGTAGCCATTTATCTCTCCAATAAGCCTTACCCTATCTCTTTACATTGGAGCTTGAGACAGGTGTGTTATGCATTACTGGCTCCACCTCTGCTACCAAGCAAAGAGAATTCTAGGAACTAGGGAGAGGTTGGTATTATGGATATTACATTTTTATTAATTAATTTTGTCCCTATTTTGAGTAATGTTAGAATTGTTTTTAGGATATGATTAGGAGTAATTTACATAGTGTCATTGGGATGTACTAGAGTGGAACAAATACTAGATGGTGTCATCAAACACTGGTGATCTCTTACACTAACCATCAATCCCAACTAATTACCTCTTTATTCCCACATAGACATTTTCTCAACAATTTTACTTGACCCCATAATAACAGTGATTTCATCTACAAAATCACTATCGGGCCCTATGTTATACCTAGAACTAAAGATCTGGAACCCCTCGATGAAGCTTCATAGGCTGCCTTTGATCTACAGTTCATGAGAGCCCCCACAGTCAGCAACTAATCAGGTAGTATTGTAGCTCTGACATCCTTTACAGCATCAAAAAAGCCCCATAAAGTAAAATTAAAATTATGTACTGTAATATAATAATTTTTTATGGTTAAGTAGATTTCAAATTTACAAGTATTGAATATTTACCTGAATTGGAAAGAATGTTTTCCTCTAATGGGACAATTGGCATCCACCACATGGAGTTTTTTGCCTTCCTCTGGATCAACTTGGTAGGTTTATAGGTTGGACTTGATGAACTTTTATCCAACCTTATCGACTATGTTACTAAAATTGCCATTTTGCATGTTGTCACATTTTCTTTACCCATAATATCTGACAATTTTCATTTGTTAAGGTTCCACCTAGAGAATTATCAGATGCTCCAAGCCACAATGTTTGCTATGGAGGAGATCAACAATGACACCAATCTACTACCTAACATGACTTTAGGACTACAAGTGTATGATTCTTGCGATTCACCCCATCTGGACTTACAAGGAGCACTACAAGTCTTGACCGGTCTTGACTCAGCCATCCCTAACTACCGATGTCTTTTGGGGTCTCCACTGACTGCAGTTCTTGGAGCCTCTCACTCAACCAATTCAATAGCCATGGCTCATATTCTGGGACTCACTCGACACCCGCAGGTAAAATGACCACAACAGGTTCAAAAAGAATGAGAGAATATGGGATTTGAAATTCTAAAATCATGTGTGTGTTACCTAGGTGGGTGTAGTCTTAGAGATGGTCATCTCCATGGCTGAAATCTTAGGATATTTGCTATCATATCGTCCAAGCACTGTGACGAATAACAAAATGGCTAAAATGGTTTCATGGTCACCTATGTTGAGTAAAGTCCAATGATGTAAAGATTAAACCAATCTAGTCTATATATAGGATACAGAGGTGCTACTGCTATCACTGGTACCTTAAATGAGTTTTCTGGGAAGATCTGATCACTTGTTTGAAGCAATAGGGGTGCTCCTTCAGCACCGCTTCCACTTCACAGGCCATGTGACATCACATTCATCGATCACGTGGCCTGTTCACAGCTCAGTCCCATTCAAGGGAATGGAGCTTAGCCACGATACCAAGCACAGCCACTATATAATGTATGGTGTTGTGCTTGGATTTCCGATGGCTTGGAACCCCACTGATCACAGGTACAGGCACCCCAAGAGTCCCATTTAAATGGAGCATTATGTCGAGCACTAATGCTTCATTCATCTGTATGGGACCACTTACAGTGCGCCCAGGGGGAGCCGAAACCTCCGGTATTGTAATTGGTGGGAATCCCAGTCATGTACCCACCCTGATTGTACTTATTATCTACTATATATACTGTAGGTAATAAGTTAAAAACTTTCTGCGTTCCCACTAAGGATAGGAACACAATTGGCAAAATTGCTGCATAAAAAATCCATACAAAATGATTTTCCAATCTTTCCAATGCAATGCAATGGTTGAATGCTGAAGGAGGAGCTTCAGAAGAATCTGCAGGTGAACAGCAACATAAAACACCAAATTTTAGGTGGTTTTTGCAATGGGATTTCATGGTTCTGCTTGTGGCCTTAGCCTTAGTTTCTCACAGATAACTCTGGAAAACATATCTCTGCTACATCATGTTACATTCATTCCATTCAATTTTTTTAAGCATTTTTTTTACAAATTTATCATATTTATTTAAAGTAACCTTAAAGTCATCTCTGAGTAACTTTACTTTCCTTAACAGATCAGCCAGTTCTCCACCAGTCCTCTTCTGAGTGATCGGACAAAATTTCCTTCCTTCTTCAGGATTGTCCCGAGTGATATATTCCAGTCTCATGGCCTTGCTCGTCTTGTATTGTATTATGGGTGGTCTTGGGTGGGACTGTTGGCTGCAGACAATGATTATGGACAATATGGAATCCAGCTGGTCAAGCAAGAACTAATAAAGGCTGGGGCTTGTGTGGAGTACACCGAGAATATTCTAATGAGTCAACCAGATCGTAACACCCCAAACATTGTGAAAGTCATTAAGAGGTCAACCTCCAAAGTTGTGGTGGTTTTCTGCAATGACGCAGATTTGATGCCTGTTTTGAATGAATGGTTAAGACAGAATGTCTCGAGGAAGATTCTTATTCTTATTTGGTCTACAACCAAAATCTTTTCTACTAGAAAATTTTCAGAGCTTCTCCATGGCACCATTGGCTTTGCCTTTTCTAGTGGAACTCTTCTTGGACTGAAGGAATTTCTCAACAAGGTTCATCCTTCTGTTTCTTTTGGAGAAGAATGGGCAAAGATATTTTGGGAGCAAACATTTAATTGTACATATGTCCATGACTTCACGAGTTCACATGCACAGCCTGACCTGATATTAAAGCAATGCACAGGGATTGAAAACTTACAAAACATCCAGAACAGCTACAACGATGTGTCCAGCTTGAGATCTTCATATAATGCCTACACTGCTGTACATGTGGTGGCCAATGCTTTGGAGGCTCTTAGAAGGTGTCATCATGGGAATGGCCCATTTTCAATGTCAAGTTGTGCAGATAAACAGAATTTTATGACCTGGCAGGTATTTTTTTTATTTGTTACCTACCGGTTAACCAAGATGTACAAAACAATAGTACTCTCCTGTTATGGTCCCATAGGTCATGAGTCATCCATGCATTTTCCACTCTCTACCTTTCAGCTATTACACTACATGAAAAGAGTGAGATTCCGACTCAACAGTGGCAGAGAACTTTATTTTGATGAAAATGGAGATCCACCTGCAGTTTATGACATTGTGAACTGGCAGCTGACTGCAGAAGGTACCTTACACCAGGTCAGGATCGGCAGCTATGACACAATATCTTCCTCCGGAGAAATGTTTACTATTAACACAAGTTCCATCCTGTGGGCCATAGAAGATCATCAGGTAAAATATCACAAAGCAAAATAAAAATCTAATCCAAAAAATAACAAAAAAAAAACACGCATAAAGGTCTTCAAGCCCATTTTATGGTCATTTTAACAAAGGTCTCATTACCTGGTCACACAGAGTTTTTTTTCATGGAGTCAGTTTTGACCAGCTAGATGTCTCATATGCACTACATCAATGTGACACACCTGTACACATGGGGGGGGGGGATTTATTAAATCAGCATTGGGGGTCAGTCTTAATATTTTCAGATGTGCCAGAATTAGTAAGAGACTCCATATTGAATAAATATTGGAACATACTACACACTTCTGTAATATCCAAGACTCATGGAGGTACCACATTGGTCCATGGTGGGATATGAGTGCATAGGCCTGTAATATGGCCATCATCATGGATCCTTCAGGGTTCTCAGACAATAGACATGTATATGTGCAGTTCTATAAATATTTCACTAAATATCAATAGGAGTCAGGTCTAATATGTTAGATGTTCCAACCTCGCTGACCTCACTAATGGGGCCATTGGTTGTCTGAAGCAGTCACATGTGCACATCACAGGTCACTGAAGGTATATTTAACCATACCTACAATGATCCCAATAGCAGGTAACTAAGTTATTGTACATTACCCTTTTCTGTCTTCTAGGTCTCCCGATGCAGTGAAAGTTGTCCACCTGGCTTCAGGGCAGCTGCTAAGATAGGCCAACCCATCTGCTGCTATGAGTGTGTCCCTTGTGCACCCGGAGAAATCTCCAATCAGACAGGTGATTTGTGTTAAGCCAAAATTATTTGGAAAATCCTGCACTGACATACAAATTTTATCTTTATGTTAAAGGAATTGTCCAGATTTTTTTAGGTTATTAATGGTCAATCCTTAGGTTAGGCTATTAATATCTGACTGGTGGGGATCAACTGTTCCTCGTACGATACACTGCATGCAGCCAGAAGCAGTTGGCTGTATGCCCTGTATAGTGGCATCCTAAGGATAGGCCATAAATAATTCCTATACATTCCTATAAATACCTATGCAACCCCTTTAAGCTCTGGACTAATGTTAATGATCACTAATTTTTAGAATAGCTTCGCATAAATCTATAGTGCAAGTGAATGTACAGTAAGAAACATTATAATATATCTCATAAGAGAAAAATGCTTCTTTCTCCAGTTATCCATGGGTAAGGAATATGCAAGTAAGACTTCAGTGATGTATAAAAGGAATTTTCTCCTAATTCCACCTATTGGAAGGTAGCAGTTTCCTCTTTTACTTCAATGAGGTTTTATTTGCATATTCATTACCCATGGGTACCTGGAGAAAGAAGCATTTTTCTCTTAGGAGATATATTATATTTTTATTTAGCAGGGCATGCATGGTCTAATAAGTCCCTGTACCAGTATTTTCCTAATGAGAGACATTACCCAATAGGATCCAGTTATCCTTGGATAGATGCCCATGACAACCAGCCATTATCGAAATGAATGCTAAACAATTGGTCATTGTGCAGTACTTTTCTACTTTGTACCCATTTTAAAGATGCCTCTTTTTTGTTAACTGTTTTCATTGATAACTTTGGTAGCTAATGGTGTCTTAAAACCTTTTTTAGATTCTGTCGCTTGCTTGAAGTGTCCATGGGACGAATGGCCAAATTCAGAAAACTCACAATGTCTGCCGAAAACCATAGAATATCTTTCTATGAAGACTCATTGGGAACAACACTTAGTGCCATCAGTCTTGGCTCCTTCTTAGCCCCCATTACCATCATGAAGTTGTTTATACGACACAAGAGCACCCCTTTGGTTAAAGCTAACAATTACTATATCAGTTGTCTTCTCTTGGTATCGCTATCTCTGTGTTTTCTCTGTCCTCTGATGTTCATTGGTTATCCCAAATATGAGACATGTCTTCTCCGACAGGTCACATTTGGGATGACTTTTGCTCTTTGCATCACTTGTGTATTGGCCAAGACAATTATTGTGATTTTAGCTTTTATGGCCACCAAGCCAGATCTGTGGAAATGGACCAATTCCTTTGATCTCGTATATGCTTATTTTTCATTGTTCCTTTTTGCAACTTCTTTTGTGTATTGTCTGGTTGTCTCTTACTCCTCCATTCCCTCAACATAATACACAGTCAAAACCTGGAATAATTATTGTAGAGTGTAATGAAGGATCATCCATTGCCTTCTGGACTATGTTGGGTTATCTCTTCCTTCTGGCCACCATAAGCTTCATTGTGGCCTTCCTGGCTCGAAGTCTTCGCAATAGCTTCAATGAAGCCCAGTTTATTACATTCAGCATGGTGGCTTTCCTTAGTGTCTGGATATCTTATATCCCAGCCTCCCTCAGTGCCCAGGGCAAGTACACAGTGGCTATGGAGATCTTTGCCATCTTGGCCTCCAGTTGGGCTTTGGTCATCTGTATGTTCTTTCCAAAATGTTTCCTCATATTATTTAGACCTGAGATGAACTCCAGAGAACATGTTGTGAGAAGTTATGTTATAAGAAATAGTTTCAAATAACTTGCAGATATTTTTGTATTTATCACATGTTAATATATAGATGGTAATAAATATATATTACAGTATATTGTAAACTTTTAAAACAGTACATGTTTCAGTTTGCATCAAACTTATTAGGTCCAAACCAGAAGAGCTATCATAGTACTCTGGGTCATAATTGGCTAGTGATCCCAATTTACCAACTATATTTGTAGCCAATAGATGACATTGGCTCTTGGACATTAACTACAATAGTGCCGCTGGATGTATGTCTAGAGTGTATATCTATAGACTACACAATAGAAAGTGGCGACACTGTTGTTGTGTTACAAGGGGTTTTCGAATATCTGTAAATCTTTGCTCTTACTTTAATATATCTGGGATTTTTATTAACAATCAATAAAAGTTGAGCTTTCCCGATATCTGTCATCATAGTACGGCGAATGTTGGGTATTTCAATATGGTCTCCGGGTCTCCTCTCTATTACACAGCGGGGATCCAGTGGCAATGCCTGCAACGCTGACCAACCCACATGAGGATAGGCATCGGCATTTTGGGGTGGATTGTCGGCTCTCAAAATGAGATTCGGGCTGGCAATCCATTCACATGACAACCAGGAGCCTTTTGAAGGCTCTCAGATTTGTTTCTGCATTACTTCTACTAAATTAGCATTGTAATTCATTGCATTAATGATCAGACCCTCTGGGGTTCGAGACCCGTTGGGGATCTAATAAATACAGTAAAAAAAAAAAAAATTTGAATTACCCCCCTTTCCATAGAATACATATAAAAGTACTTAAATAAAGTGAAACAAATACACAAGAATTATCCCTGGGTCCAAAAATGCCTAGCTGCGGATAAAGCCAAAAGAGTCGAACCGCTGTTTTTTCACTGTTTTGCCTATTATAAAAATTTTAATTAAAAGCATTCAAAGCGATAGATATTCCCCATAATGGTATAACTAAGTACATGTGGCCGCACAAAAAAGACACCATATGCATTGAACTATAAAAAAGTTCCATGTGTTAAAAAAATTTTTTGTAAAGTTTTGAATTTTTTCAAGGTGTTAAAATGTAAATAAAACTTTATAAATCGCTGGAATCATACCAACCCATAGAATACAGGTAACATGTCATTTTGGCTTCACAGTAAACGACATGAAAGAACCTTAAGAAAGTCGCACAAATGCCATTTTTCTTCAATTCCACCCCATTCTGAATTTTTTTCCAGCTTCCCAGAACAGAATATCAAATGGTGCCATTGTGAATTACAATTTGTCCCACAAACATTAAGTCCTCATACGGCTCAGTGAAATTTTTTTTAAAAAGTTATGGCAAAAACTTAAAGGGGTTGTCCAGGATATTTTTTTTTTTTTAACTAGGCCGGGGGAGGTGAAAAAAATAAAAAAAAAAAACCATACTAACCTGTCCCCAGTCCTCCAGGGTCTCCCAGCAGAGTCCGGTCTAACGCCTCCATTGTTTTCTTCAGGTGGAAGTCCCCTCCTCATATGAACACTGAAGCCAGTCAGAGGCCTCAGCAAAGGACACAGGACGTCACTACCTGTGATGGTGTTGGGTCCTGCATTTTTCAAGCAGAATGGGGGACGGAATCCCTGAATGGTCATTGAGCAAAGGAGTGAACCTAGCCTTAGTATAATATATTAGGTAGATTATTTAAGAGACTGCCCAGTTTATATTTATACACTATAGACACACTGGGTGGCTGAGAAGACATCTAGGTGCAGAACCAGGCCAACTAGTATCCTTCCTCCCACTGCAGGGGCGCCAGTCACAAGTCACCAGTGCCTCAGGCCTTCTGCTGTGAGAGCACATATTCTCAGCTCATAGAGGTAAAAGGGCCCTAGTTCAAGGCAAGAGCTAGGCAGCAGACTACCAATACGGCCCCATGATAGAAACAGATACAAGGGCTGAAAAAAATAAATTTATGTTTGCATCATTTTAGGAACTGTATAGTGAACCCCCAGAATGAATTGGACTGGTTGGCCCTGGGCACCCCAGTCCAACACTGTCAGCATCAGTGATAGACTGACTAATAATACAGTATTGGGTGTAGGGATGTACATAAGGGCCACAACCTCTTAGTCAATTTCAGCATTAAAAAAATGTATGTGTAGGGTATGCAAAAAAGTTGTTGCATGTTAAACAGAATGGAAAGGGGCCCATGAGCTTTTAAGGGATTATCACAAGGTTACATCCTATCATCTCTTAGGTGATATTGTGGGTCACACTGCTAGGAACCCTACAAACCACAAGCCCCATCAGTCCCCAATTTCCTGTTTGAATGAAGCAATGGTCATGCATGCACATCTCCATTCCATTAAGTCTATGGGACTGTTGGAGAGTGCTGAGTACAGCGGCTGGCTATCGGTGTAAGTCCTAGAAATTTTCAATGGAATGGCAGTAGGCATGCAAATCCATCAGTCTACAGGGGATCCCTTTGTCTTGTGATCAGTGGGGGTTTTAATGGTGGGACACTCAGAGATCAGACATTTATCAGATACTTTATGACTCTAGGACAACCCCTTTAATGTCTTGGGTCCCAACCACCAAGTCACAAATACTGACCCTTCCATTTAATACATTATCAAATATTATATATTGAAGTAGTGAGTTGTTCAAGGCTGTGATACAGTATCCATAGAAGTCTATAAGCCCTATTGAATCTCCATGTACCCAACTCCATATTGATCCATACAGCATTGAGTTAGTTCAGACTCTTAATGGAATTTTGGGTTTTCCGGGACTAAAATATCAACGACCTATCCTTAGGATATTAGACAGGCAGGAGTCTCACACCCGTATACCCTGCAGATCAACTGATCAGCTCAGCTTCACAGGCCATGTGACCATTCATTAATCACATGGCCTATTTCAAGCTCATTGCCACTATGCATGGCACTGTATTTGGTAGGTAGTCAAGAGTCTACAGCGTTCTCTTCAAGCAGATGATCGTTGGGGTTGTTGGGTGTTGGACCCCCATTGATCTGATTTTGATGACCTATCCTAAGGCTTGGTAGTCAATGGCTTTGTCCTGGACAACCCCTTTTAGAAATATTAGAAGAATGTCATTGATATCTCTATAGGGCAGTGCCATAGGGGGCACCATTTGGGTGCCATACATCCTCTGGGTTATAATTTAGATCCATATTTCCACTTTCTTGTCATTTTTTTCTTACAATTTAAATTCTGCATTGGTATTTTGTGAAGGAGCAGATGAGACACATGACATGTAAAATTTCCACCATGTACTGAACAATTCTAAAGAACCTACGGAGAGTACTCCGGAGAATTTATGGGAACCATCTGTTGTCTGCACTACTATGTATTTATTGCATTTTAGTGCCCTCCAATGGATGTTTAACCACAATACATCAGAAGGTTTTATTTAGTATACTGTATTATGTACAGAACAATGAGTTGACATAAATTTTTGGAAAATATTATATAAAACCCACATCCAATTATAATATGGTCTATGGGCTTATGTGTTGTACATTACCCTGAATTGTGAATTTTTATAGATTCTATTTCTTTCTTAAAATGTCCATGGGACAATCTAGAATGAACCCAAATGCCTTCAAATAATTTTTTGTAGGTTCGATTCAATTGAATTCCCCATTTTCCACTCTGTCATGGCATCCTCGGGTGTTGTGGTCCTTTTCTGGGGCCATCTGCTGTCTTAATGATGTCATTTGGCCGCTTATGTCACCACCTATAATTGGACTTCATTTGGAGGCACCTAACGTCTGTTACCTGCCTAGGTGGACACGCAGACTATAGTAAAGCAAACCCCAATGGCACAGGTAGATGTGTGGTGACTACAGGAGAGGAGGGAGAAGACGGAGCAACCCAATGGACGGGGCAGGTTCCCATCACATGACCAGGAGCTTGCCAGCACGAAACCCCCAGGTCCAGGTTTATAAAATCATCAAAGGAAGAAGAAGTTAAATAACACTCTTAGGGCAAACCCTTTAAAAGAGCTGAATGGGGCATTTCTTTGAAATTAATGGAGAGGAGCACACTGTTTGTTTGTTTGTTTGTTTGTTTGAGTTGGAAGGGACCTCAAGGGCCATCGAGTTCAACCCCCTGCAAAAGCAGGAATTCCTAAAACATCCCAGCTATATACCTATCCAGTTTCCGCTTGAAGATTTCAATTGATGAAGAACTCACCACCTCCCGTGGCAGCCTATTCCACTCTCTCACTACCCTTACTGTTAGAAAGTTTTTCCTAATGTCTAATCTGAATCTCCTTCCCCTTAGTCTCATCCCATTACTTCTCGTGCTTCCTTCTGCTAATGAGAATAGGGTAGATCCCTCTGCACTGTGACAACCTTTCAGATATTTAAATACCGCTATTAAGTCTCCCCTTAGCCTTCTCTTCTGCAAACTAAGCAGTCCCAATTCTTTTAGCCTCTCCTCGTAGGACATGGTTTGTAGACCTTCCACCATTTTGGTTGCTCTTCTCTGGACCTGCTCCAATGAATCGATGTCTTTCTTAAACTGGGGCGCCCAGAACTGTACACAGTATTCCAGGTGGGGTCTGACCAGGGCAGAGTACAGCGGAATAATTACCTCTCTTGATCTAGCTACAATGCTCGTCTTGATACATCCTAGAATTTGGTTAGCCTTTTTAGCCACCGCACCGCACTGTTGACTCATGTTGAGTTTGCGATCTATTATTATGCCCAGATCCTTTTCCCCTGTACTCTCACTTAGTACTATTCCTCCCATACTATATATGCTTCTTGCATTTCTGTTACCCAGATGTAGAACTTTGCATTTGTCCCTGTTGAATACCATTTTGTTCACCTCAGCCCATTGTTCCAGTGTGTCTAAGTCCTTTTGGATGCATTCTCTCTCCTCTCTAGTGTTGGCCATTCCTCCTATCTTTGTATCATCTGCAAATTTTATTAGTTCCCCATTAGCCCCATCATCCAGATCATTTATAAAAATATTAAAAAGTACTGGGCCCAGGACAGAGCCCTGCGGCACCCCGCTTTTTACTTTCTTCCAGTTTGATGTATAGCCATTTAGAATTACTCGTTGTGCCCGATCATTAAGCCAATTGTGAACCCACCTCACTGATATTTTATCAAAGCCATACTTGATCATTTTTTCAATAAGAATGTTATGTGATACTTTATCAAAGGCCTTACTAAAGTCAAGATATACTATGTCCACTGCATTCCCCTGGTCCAACCATTCAGTGACTTTATTATAGAAGGAAATAAGATTAGTCTGGCAAGATTTATTAGGCATAAAGCCGTGCTGGCTTTGATTAATTAAAGCCTTCCCATCCAGGTACCTAATTAAATGTTCTTTAACGATTTGTTCAAAGATTTTTCCTACTATCGAGGTCAGACTTACCGGCCTATAATTTCCTGGGTCGTCCCTATTCCCCTTTTTGTAGATGGGGACCACATTTGCCCTTTTCCAATCTAGAGGGACCACTCCTGTCTCCCATGACTTATTAAAGATTATTGCAAGGGGTTCTGTTATTTCCTCTGCTAATTCTTTTAAAACTCTAGGGTGTAAATCATCCGGTCCTGGGGACTTGGTTTCCTTAATCTTAGCTAAATGTTCTCTTACCAAACCTTCACTTATAATCAGCTTGGAGTCCTCATTCCCCTCATCACTATCACCATTAATGTTGATATTTCCATCCATTTCTTGGGAGAAGACGGATACAAAATATGAATTTAGTAACTCCACTTGCTGATCCACCATGTTAACTTTTTCACCCTTTTCGTTCTTTAGGACTCCAATGGTTTCCTTCACTTTTCTTTTGCTCTTAACATATCCCCAAAAACCTTTTACATTACTCTTAACTTCTTTTGCAAGCTTCAATTCGTATTCAGCCTTGGCTTTTTTAATGCTTATCTTGCAGAGTCTGCAAACTGCTGTATACTCTCCCTTAGATATAGCTCCCATCTTCCACTTGTTGTAAGTTTCCTTTTTCTTTTTTAGTAGGTTATGTAATTTTTTGGTCATCCATCCTGGAGTTTTTAGGTGATTCCCATTTTTCTTGCTTCTAGGTATTGTTAGTTCCTGTGCATTAATGATTTCCCTACGGAAAATTTCCCACCCCTCATGTGCATTTTTGTGCTTAAGTAATTTTCGCCATGGAATTCTACTAACCCTTACCTTTAGGCCCCTAAAATCTGCCCTACTAAAATTGAGTCTTCTAGTCTTTGTCTTCTCAGGTCTTCTTCTTCTTACAGCCCCAAACTCGAGTATAGCATGGTCGCTGAATCCCAATGTCCCTGCTACCCTTAATTCCTTAACCATGTCCTCCTTATTAGTTAAAACTAGGTCCAGAATGGATGTTCCTCTTGTGTTTTCTTCTACTAACTGGGCAATGAAATTGTCTGCTAGAGAGGATAAAAATTTGATAGAGCTTTTACTCGTAGCTGTGTGAGTTTCCCAATGAATATCTGGGTAATTAAAGTCTCCCATGATAACAATTTCAAATTTCTTCGAAAGCGTGGTCATTTGCTGTGAAAAAATCTCATCCCTGTCTTCTGTCTGTCCTGGTGGTCTATAATAAACACCTATTATGATGTCCTTATCGTTGTTTTTCCCCTGAATTGTTACCCAAATATTTTCCAATAAGTTATCATTTTGTAAAACTGTGATTTCCGTGGAAATGTGATCTTTTTTAACATACAATGCAACTCCTCCCCCTCTTTTATTAGTTCTATTTTTTTTGAATAAGTTGTATCCTTCCATCTGTATATTCCAATCATGCTTATCGTTCCACCAAGTTTCTGTAATACCAATGACATCATATTTTTCCTTCTGTATTATCAGTTCTAATTCTCCCTGTTTATTTCCCAAGCTTTGCGCATTTGTGTAAAAACATTTCAGATTGCGCTCTGGTACTTCCTTTTTCTTAATTTCCTTCTGAGTATCCTGTCTTAGGTCCTCATTACCACATCTAGTAACCTTGTTTAGTATATCCTTTAGCTGCATGTTCTTGTCTTTCTTTTTACTTCCCATCCCCTTCTCTTCTAGTTTAAAGCCCTCCTGATAAGTGTGGCAAGTCTTCTGGCAAATATGTGTTTCCCAGGCTTTGTGAGATGTATCCCATCTCTAGCAAGGAGTCCATCATAGAGGTAATTCACTCCATGGTCCAGAAATCCAAAACCTTGCTCTCTACACCACTGCCGAAGCCACTTGTTTACCTCTAGTATTTTATTCCATCTCCTGATACCATAACCATCAACTGGGAGAATTGATGAAAATACTACCTGCGCATCCAGTTCCTTCACTTTCTTTCCTAGATTTTGAAAGTCTTTACGAATAGTTGGTAAATCATTTTTTGCCGTGTCGTTTGTACCCACATGTATCAGCAAAAATGGGTAGTTATCCTTGGAGCTGAAGAGGCATGGAATCCTATCGGCCACGTCCCTAACTTTTGCTCCTGGGAGGCAGCATACTTCTCGTGCCGTTATATCTGGCCTGCAGACTGCTGCCTCTATGCCTCTTAGCAGTGAGTCGCCCATAACCACTACTCTTCTTTTTTTCCTCGCTACGCTATTTCTTGTTGCTCCCTCTTGTCTCTGGGTGACTTTTGTTTCTTCTTTTGCTGATAGATTATTCTTATCATTTTCATCAGTCTGCATAAGAGTTTCATATCGGTTACCTAGCTGTGTAAGTGGTGATGGCCTTGTGATCCTTTTGCATCTCTTGGTCACCTGTATCCATTTATCTGCCTCTGTAGGTTCCCTCAAGTATTCTTCCCTTACTATATTTAGGAGGTTTGCTTCAGCCTCCACCACTGTAGGCTCTCTCATACTTTCTTCCCTTACTATATTCAAGAGGCTTGCTTCTGCTTCATCAATAAAAACCTCACTTTCTTTGATGCCTCTCAACGTCTCTATTCTTTCTTCCAACCTCTGCACTTTATCTTCTAAAAGGGCCACTAGTTTGCATTTCATACAGGTGAAGTTGTCTTTATGGTCAGGCAAATCTGTAAACATATAGCATATGCTGCAGCTTACCATGTGAGTTTTCTCCTCTTCCATATTCCTCTCTTCTGGCCGTGCTGGGCCGCTACTCACCGCCGTGAAGCTCTCTCCTGGCCCCACTGTTCTGGTCTGGGTGTCCGTGGCTCCTTCCCTTGTAGGCCGCACTGGGCCGCTGCCGCTGTTCACCGCTGTGCTGCCGCCCGGCAGTAAGCCGGCAGCTCTCTCCTGGCCGCACTGGGCCGCTGCCGCTGTTCACCGCTGTGCTGCCGCCCGGCAGTAAGCCGGCAGCTCTCTCCTGGCCGCACTGGGCCGCTGCCGCTGTTCACCGCTGTGCTGCCGCCCGGCAGTAAGCCGGCAGCTCTCTCCTGGCCGCACTGGGCCGCTGTCGCTATTCGCCGCTGTGCAAGCCCCTCCGCACGCTGCTCACAGCTGACTCTTCCCCCTGCTTCCGCACGCTGCTCACAGCTGTCTCTTCCCGCTCACGTGACTCAATGCTCAATGTTTTGTTGATGGAGATCTGAAAGATGTCTCCTTCCCTCTAATTTAATGTTTTCTAACTCATGTGAAGTCTGTCTATAGTGGTAGAGACACTACCAATGCATCTTTTCCCCTGTGGTGGCGCTGCACCACAGAACTGTCTGACCAGCCATTTCTTCCCAGCTCTTGTCATCAGTGAGGGTCCCCAGAATCTCCCCCGATCAGCAAGTTACCCCCTATCCATTGGAACAACAATCTTGCACAAGCAGCAAAAAAAAAAGGGGGCAAATACACAAGAGGCTTGATAAATGCCCTCCAATATCTGAGGGGATAGGAAGAATTTCCTTTGTTTTGTAATTTTTTCAGTTATTACTAGATTTGATATTGATAATCAAAACAAAAATATGCAAAAAAAAAAAAATAGTTTTGCATATATTACATCTAAACTCAAGAACATCCACCAAATCCGCTCCTTCCTCACCCCTGAAACTACAAAGATGCTAGTTCACGCCCTAATAATCTCCCGCTTAGACTACTGTAACACCCTACTCCATGGCCTCCCAGCTAACACCCTCGCCCCTCTCCAGTCCACCTTAAACTGTGCTGCTCGCTTAATACACCTCTCCCCCCGTTCTTCATTGGCCGCTCCCCTCTGCCAATCCCTTCACTGGCTACCCATCGCCCAGCGAATAGAGTTCAAACTACTAACGCTGACATACAAAGCCATCCACAACCTGTCCCCCCATATATCTCCGACCTAATCTCCCGCTACCTGCCCGCACGTAACCTCCGATCCTCCAAAGACCTCCTACTCTGTTCTGCTCTTATCCGCTCTTCACACAAACATCTCCAAGACTTCTCCCGTGCATCCCCCATACTCTGGAACTCACTACCAAGACACATCAGACTGACCCCACAGTCACAAGCTTCAAGAAGGCCCTGAAGACTCACCTATTCAGGAAGGCCTACAACCTCCAATAACCCTACTGTCACCACACCACCATCTGTACAGCCTCTCCCCTTACCTTCTGTCTCTATCCCTCTTCCCTCATAGATTGTAAGCCCTTGCGGGCAGGGCCCTCTATCCCACTGCGCCAGTTGGTCACTGTTAGTATTGTATTTGTTTTGTATTCCTGGTGTACCGTATGTAAATCCGCAAATGTAAAACACCATGGAATTAATGGTGCTATATAAATAAACAATAATAATAATAATAATAATAATAAACTGCTTCACGACCAGCCCATTGTTCCTGATTCATGACCACACACATTTTCAAGTTTTTTGTTTTTTTTTGGTACTTGTGGTTTTGAAGGTAAAAACTTTTTCCGTTCAAGTTATTCAAATAATTTTTGTGTTTTTTTTCAGTGATACATAGGGTTTTATTTTTATGTTATTTTTGCATACTTTTTTTTCTTTAATACAGGGGAAAATATATATGAAAAAAGGGAGGGTGTCTGTTTTTTACATTTTTCCTATTTTTTTTCACCACCTCCACCGACTCCAGTTCTTAGTATATGTTAATAGGTGCATCTCCACAGATTCTGGCATTGGAATTTTTTTCTCCATCCCCCACAATTTCCGAGCAATCAGTGCTGTTATCTTTAGTGCCTTGTTATACTAATTAGTCTCTGTACTGTCAGGAGGGCGGTGTCAGGCAGGGGGTGTAATTCTGAGCTCTGACAATGACTCCCTCTGATTGGAGCTCTGAATCACACACCCTGCCAGACTCCGCCTCTCTGACATTAGAGATCTTAAATAGTTCATCAGGCACCAAAACTAACTGAAATTGTAGCTCAGTAAGGGTGGGGGCTAGAGAGAAAATTCCAACTGTGCTGGAATCAGTGGAGTGGCACCTATTAACAGATGCTAAGAACTAGAATTGGTAAAAGTGGTGAAAGGTCCTCTTTAAGTGCAACTAAATTATTTTATAATAGTTTTCCTCTCCTTCATGGATGTTTTTATATAAATGATGCATAGTTTTGTGCTGCTGTGGGAATAGCTAGAACCTGCAATGTGGGTGTGCTAGTGTTCTTTTTTTAATTAATTAATCAATAATTTTTTTTTTTTTTTTTTTAACACATTGTGCCCCCCATAAGGTCACAATAGACCTTTGGGGGACATTGTAGCAATTCTTTTTTATAAAATAATAATAATAATAATAATAATAATAATAATAATTATTATTATTATTATTATTATTATTACATTAGCCTATGCAACAGGAGGAATATATCCTTATTATCTTACTGTAAATCTGATCTTGATCTTCTAGAATCCAGCACCTTCTGTAGTTCCCAAGACCTTATGGATCACTTTACCTCCGGGTGCTTATTGAGTGCCATGTATGCAGTGATAAGGAAGGCAAGAATGGCCTTGACCTTTGTAATGCACACACTGTTGACACAGTTTTATATGGGGCTTAGTATATATATATACTAATATATAATAATCTTTCTACGAAGCTTATCCTGGCTGGTAACTGTAGACAAAATGGAGGTAACCCTCGGTGATAAACTGCAAGTTAAGGCCACAAACTACTGGGGTGTTCTCAACTTTGGTAAGGTAGAAATCAGATGTCTCTCAAAAAAAAGATGTGGTATCCTCAGGTGGGAACCTTGGTGACTGAAAAGAAGATGATGAGGCCTTGGTATTGCAGTAGGTTGCTTCCAAATCCAGGAATTTTTTTTTTTTCTGGTGTGGCAGAAGGTTTACCATAAAATAAAGTAGTCCTCAGATAATGTGAAATATTTTACACTTTAATTCTAACATGAGAAAAAAATTATAAAAACAGCATTTTGATGACAAATCCAACTCTATATATACTTATAACTTCTTGGCACAACGATAGAGAAATATATTAAAAAACATATGAAGTAAATTGGATAATCATTGATATTCTCATAAAATGAATTATTTTAAAAATTATTTTAAAAATTCCACTGTGGTATCTAAAGTGGTAAGAATTCCCAGTGTACCATTGTACAGTGGTTACTGCCAACTAGGGAGATACCATTATCGTTTGTGACTAGGGAATTCTTCTTGGAGACTAATTTTATTTTGACCAATAATAAGGATGAAGATTGTGAACAATATCTACAGGGTTAACAAATTTTTTTGCGTTTTTATGATGTTATATATATAGAGAGAAACAAACTAGGAATTGATCCAAAACCAAGGTTTACTCAAGAACTGAAGCTAAAGAGGGCTTATTACCTAGATCCCTCTGCCCTCAATATTTTCATTCTATTGTGTCTGCATTTGGTTTACATTTCCATCGGTGTCATAGAATTTAAAATTTTTGAAATTTTTGCAAAAAAATATCTAGAGGATATTATATTTGAAATTCATTCATTCCATCTGTTTGTGGAAATGGTAAGTAGAATTGGCCCCCTCTCCCACAACTGGAATATGAAAAAATATATTTACAATATAAAATACTGAAAAAAAAAAGATATTTAGGATAATAAAACAAAAAAAATAATTTCTTTTAGTTTTGTTTAATTTTGCCTGTTTTTATTTTCATTTTATATATTTTTTGCTAGATGTGTTATTACTGGTTTGTGCTTAGATTTGGAAGATATTTTTGGTGTTAAATTTGATAAATTTTGTGAATTTATGTAAATGCAAATAGAGACATAAATGGCGTGTATAGTATTAGGTTTTATATTTAGTTTTGTGCTGGTGATAGAATTTTTAGAATTTTTATGCATTTTTTTTTTAAATAACAAAACATTATTCTTTAATGCAAAGTGCCAAAAGGTATTTTTGCCAAGTGATAACTCTAGAGAATGTTCAGTATTTGCATATATCAAAGCAATGTCACATGTGTCAGCTGTCTTAGAATTTTACATAACATAAAAAATTATTGTCTACTAATTTTAATATTATTATTATTTTTTTTTTTTATCGTTTAGGATCTTGGTACAGATGTCCAAAAAGCTACAGCATTACATCATTCATCTTATGAAAGCAAGACTATAGCAAGATGGTTCCTTATCTTGTTCTACCTGGTATCTACATTCTGTTCTATGGACAACAGTGAGCCAAGATGTAGACTGGACTCCGCATACCTGCAGGGAGAAGCATTGCCTGGAGACGCAATGATTGGATTTCTCTTCCCACTTTTCCTGGACAATGTCTACCAAGAAATTTACTTTACTGAAAAACCACCAAGGACCGTATGTACCATGTAAGAATAGAGATATTTACATAGTTCTCCTGCTATGCTATTATATAGGAAACACATTTTGGTCTCTCCATCTCTAAGACCGTAGTGATTCAATCTTACCATTCTTCTTAAGCCTAAAATACATTACAGACATTCATGGACATTTCATGTCTGGTCTTTATCACCAGTCTTTAGTTCTATCTCATCATATTTAGCTCAATTTTGGTATTTGGAATTGCAATACCAATGTCAACCACATGGTGTGCTGTTAATGGGCAATATAGTTGTTAAAACCAAGGCTGGTGCCAGGTTTATGTCGGCACTTGGATGACAGAGCCTTAGCAAGTTCCTTTGCGGTGCAACACAAAGACATAAATGTCACTAGACATGTGCTGCACATACTACAAGTCGTAAAAAATGTTGCAATTTTTGGAGCAAAAATGTTTTAATTTTTAATTACATGCAGTGCACGCCACTTCCCTCACAGTGGGCATGTCCAAGGCCATGGAGAGAGGGAGGCCATCAGCCCCTTCAGATTTATCATCATTTATGCCAGTTTATTTTGCATAAATAAAGCCAGAAATCTATGCTAAGAAGAAGCTGTTCTTCTCTCAATGCCGAGTATGCAGTAAAGCTGCATCACCAGGCAAGATATAGTTATAAACACTAGGGGGCAGTAGGCACTCCGATGTTCATACTTTAGCACACCATTGTCCTACTGAGTGAGCACTTGAAAGTTGCCCCCCTCCAGGAACATTGGGGCCCTGAACTTGCCCAGTTTTGTCAGCTGCTGATGAGGACCCTACATCAAACCCAATGTACTACCTAGACAAGTCCTTATTACAAGGTAGTTGCCCCAAGAATCAACTAATTATCACAAGTCCAGCTAGTGTAAGCTGTGCTTGAATGCAAAAGTGGTATTGCAATGCATCAGGTTCTCCAAAACGGGAGTTGTTCTTTGCAGCAACTTTCCACTCTGGCTCATAGAGATAGGGTCCTGAGTAGGCATGAGAGAAACA
Organism: Leptodactylus fallax; assembly: GCA_947044405.1. Taxonomy (NCBI): domain Eukaryota; kingdom Metazoa; phylum Chordata; class Amphibia; order Anura; family Leptodactylidae; genus Leptodactylus; species Leptodactylus fallax. Next base: position 1,224,509 of record CAMRHE010000457.1, read on the forward strand.
GCTCGTAACAAACAGAGTTACATACAAGTTTTCCAAAATTTTTTGGACTTGCCATCCATAAATTGAGATCACACTCTGGGGTCTCGTCAGACCCCAGAGTATAATAATTGGAGGGCCTCGTCAGACCCCAGAGTATAATAATTGGAGGGCCTCTTACGGCCTTCTGGGTGACATCAGGAGAACGCTGACATCACACAGAAGGTTGGAATAGGCTAGAAGATGCTGGGAGAAGAGGCCCAATGCTGTGGCGGAGCCCAAGAGAAAAGGTAAGTCTCAGATATTTATTATTTCCAATTTGAACAGAAACTTGCGGGCGAACCTCACAAATATTCACAAAACTAATTTTGTGAGGTTCATCGATCACTAATAAGGGGAAGGGATTGTCATGGAAATATGGAACAGCAACATTTTGGACACATAATGAGACATATGTGCAAAATAGAGCAAGATAGGTGGAACAATGTATTGAGTAAAACACTACAGCTATCTTAGGCTCCAAGTATAAATATGATCCTGTAGATGAGAATACCCCTTTAATTAATATTTTTGAGGACCCTTTTTGAAAGATCTCCTTTCACTTTGCAATTTACATAGTTACTTAGTATGGTTGAAAAAAGACATATGCCCATCAAATTCATCCAGGGGATGGGAAAGGAAATTTGCAATTTTTTTTGTCATTCTTAAAATGATTTCTGCAAAAATATACAAAAAGAATGTTATTGACCTTAGATACTCTAACATTAAGGTGATTCTCATTATTAAGGTTTGACTTTGAGACATATCAGATGCTGCAGACCACTGTGTTCGCTTTGGAGAAGATCAATAACGACCCCAACCTTCTACCTAATATGACCTTAGGACTATAAGCATATAATACTTGTGATGTGCCTCATCTGGACTTGCAAGGAACACTACAAGTGTTGACTGGTCTTGATTCAGCTATACCCAATTACCGATGTCTTCTGGGGCATCCATTAACAGCACTTCTTGGGGCCTCCTACTCAACACACTCGATAGCCATGGCTCATATTCTTGGTCTCAGTGGATACCCTCAGGTAAAATCATTGTAGTATAGTAAGAGTATAGTATGTTGGGTAAAATAACACATCTCTAGGACTAAGAGATTAATAGTTGTAAAATCCCATGGGTCTTTATTAACAGATCAGCCAGTTCTAAACTAGTCCTCTTCTAAGTGACTGGACAACGTTCCCTTCCTTCTTCAGAACTGTCCCTAGTGATACATTCCAGTCTCAGGGGCTTGCTCGTCTTGTATTATATTATGAGTGGTCTTGGGTAGGACTCTTGGCTATGGACAATGACTATGGACAATACGGAATCCAGTTGGTCAAACAAGAACTTATTAAGGCCGGGGCTTGTGTGGAGTACACCGAGAATATTTTAATGAGTCAATCAGATCACAATGCCCCACACATTATTAAAGTCATTAAAAGGTCAACCTCTAAAGTCGTGGTGGTTTTTTGCAATGATGTTGAATTAGTGCCTGTTTTAAATGAATGGTTGAAGCAAAATGTCTCGAAGAAAATCTTCATTGCCAGTGATGCATGGTCTACAACCAACATCTTTTCTACTGAAAAATTTTCAGACCTTCTCCATGGCACCCTTGGCTTTGCCTTTTCCAGTGGCACAGTTCCCGGATTGAAGGAATTTCTCAACAAGGTTCATCCTTCTGTATCTTTTGGAGGAGATTGGACAAAAAAATTTTGGGAGCATACCTTTTACTGTACATATGTCCATGCTAGAGACTTCGCAGCTTCAAAAAACTCTACAAAAGAATGCTTAGGAACAGAGAACCTGGAAGAAATCCAGAACAGCTACAATGATGTGTCCAACTTAAGACCTTCATATAGTGTATATACTGCTGTGCACGTGGTGGCCAATGCTTTAGAGTATCTTAGAAGGTGTCATCATGGGAATGGGCCATTTTCAAAGTCAAGTTGTGCAGATAAAGAAAATTTCATGCCTTGGCAGGTATTGCAATTCTATGCCACTTCTTTCTATTCTGGGAGGGTCCCATGTTTCTTGAGAAGGCAGAGTTACCTCTCATGATTCCCCTGTATATGTGCAAAACCAAATGTGTATGTGTTATTAATAGGGATAGGGGAGAAAAATCTGCTGTTGGACACCTCTTATCTGCCCAGTCCTTAACTCCCTCTACATCTGCCATCAGATGGTATCAGTATTTATCTGATGTGTATGGCCAGTATAAGTCGTAGTGGGTTCCAATTTACATGGGTTTTCCAGGCTAAAAGTATTGATGACCTATCCTAAAGATTGTCTGGGATGAGTTGGGAGTTGACCGTATTTTCATATAAAAAAATAAAGTTTTAGCGTTTGCCCACAGCTCCTACACTATATGAAGAAAGTGAAATTCCAACTTAATAACGGCAGAGAATTTTATTTCAACGAGAATGGCGAACCACCTGCAGTCTATGACATTGTGAATTGGCAGCTGAGTCTGGAAGGCAACTTATATCAGGTCAAGGTCGGCAGTTACGACAACTCAAGCACCATCTTGTGGTCTACACAAAATTATCAGGTCTGACTAGCTCAAGATAAGGCTGATATATGCAAAATGTGTCATATAGTTTAGTAAGGTTTATTTATTTTTGTCATATATACGCATTGAGAACTGAGAATTTAACTTTAAAGGGTTGTCCAGGGTTGGAGAGAGGTCGTTTTTCCTGAAAATCACCATGGCTGACCATAGGCTATATTTGGTACTGCAGCTCATCCTTAGCAAATTGAATATGGTGAAAATGCAATACCAGATGTAGCCTGTGGATAAGAGTGGCGCTATTTCTGGGAAATCAGCAGATCACTTTTTCTAATTTTAGACATTAGCTTTTAGCTTTCCCTTGTGTAATATGCTGAGGTAGATTTTGCTTACAGAGGACCTTTGTCCACCTCCGCCAACTCCAAATCTTTGTATTATTTAATAGGCATTGCGCCACTGATTCCAGCAAAATTGGATTTTTTTCTCCATGCCCACTGTTCCCAAGAAATAATTTCCCAATGCTAATATGTTACTCTACAGTCAGGTAGGTGGTCCCAGACTGTCTGCTCCGGTCAAGGACCGCTCAGCTGATAGTCCAATTAGCATATCAGGCATTGATTGATTTTGCCATTACGTACACATCCCCCCCCATGTTGAGGAGATTCGGTCCCCCATAGAATCTTTGTGAGTAGAGAGTCAATGCGCTACATTAACTGCTATGGGCTACCAGTACTGTAATCTCCGGCAGAGCCCACAGCCCCATAACAATAAGTGGAGTGCCAGTCATGAAAGCGCACTGAGACACCATGCACAAGGAGGATTTAGGGGTAATTTTGGTCTCCTGTTCTCCTAATCAGGGGAACCAGAAGTGGAACCCTAGTGATCGGACACTGTCCTCTGGGTAGGGGATAATTGTCCTTAAGCCCTAGGAGCGCATCTTCAAGGAGGGAAGACGCATTTATCAATAGTGTTGAAATTTGCACTTTCTTAAACTACAAATCCAGTTCATAGTTTTGGACATATTTATGAATCGGTCATATGGACCTTCATAAATATGGAGCGTTTCTAAAAATGCCAAAAAACAGATTCAAATACCATCTGACTTAAAGTGTTGTGTATCAACATGATATATTTGGCGTAAAATAAGTGGACATAAATCATCTCTAACTTACTGAGGAGACAAATATGTTGCGCACGACAGGAATTTATGGAGTACAAAGTAAATTGGTGAAAATTCCAAAAATTTACACCATTTAAAACTTGGTCTACTTTGCACAAGAAAATCCGTACAATATTTGTTCTTTTCTGTTTCATAAATATGTTGTAAAGTTAGACACTTCTAAATCACGCCCATTATAAACCACCCCCATTGTAAACCACACCCATTCTGGGGAACATTTTTCAAAAGTGTCGAACCAGTCGTATTTTCTCTGGTACACTTTTCTGTCTACTTTTCCACTAAAATTTATGGTGTTTTTTACAACATATTTATGTCAATGTGCACCAGAAAGAGCAGAGCACTGGCTCAACACTTTTGAAAAATGTGCCCCAGAATGGGCATGGTTTATAATGGGCGTGATTTAGAAGTGTCTAACTTTACGACACATTTATGAAACAGAAAAGAACAAATATGGCGCAGATTTTCTTGTGCAAAGTACAAGTTTAAAATGGTGTAAATTAGTGAAATTTACGCCAATTTACTTTGTATTCCTTAAATTCCCATCTTGCACAACATATCTGTCTCATCATTAAGCAAGAGATGATTTGTGTTGCTTATTTTGTGCCAAAAAATTGTAGGGTTTTTGATGCGTGCGCCAAATATTTTTCCCTTACAGCCTGCAAGGTAAGTTTTTTGTCTACAGATTTTGTCTACATGTTTTGCGCCAAATATTTATCTCAAGGTGAAGCGCGACACATTTAGTCAGTTGGTATTTGTGTCAGAATTCTGGAGCTTCTAGAAACCCTCCATATTTCTGAAGGTCCGAACGACAGATTCATAAATATGTCAAAATCTATGAACGGGATTCGTAGTTTAAGTATTGATAAATGTTTCCCACATTGTTAAGTCGTAAATTCCGTGCACCATAAATTTTGTCGCAAATGTAGACAGAAAAGTGTCGGACTTATTGATAAATATGCCCCATTTTCTCTAGTTTTGCTCCATAAATACATATGATGTATACTATCAGAAAAAAAATCCTCTACAGCTGTGTCAATGAGATCAGCATTTGCAATTCTAGAATTTTTTTTTACATAATTGGCTATCGGTGACAGAATGTAGGAGACAATTTAAAAAAAAAAAAATCTGCTAGTCCTTAAAAGAAATGTCCACCTTTTAACATATTGTTAATTTTAAGTTATAGGGATTGTCTAACCCCATGATTTTATTTACAAACAGCTTGGCCTACGTTCACATCTGCATCGTGTCTCTGGCACAGTCCGGCAGAAATCCAAGAAGAAAAAGTTCTGCAAGACCGGATATTTTGTCCAGCATTGTCTGTTAGAAAGCAATGGACAGTCAACCCCATTATAGTCAATAAAGTCCCTTGGGATCCATTGATGTATGTCATTTGACTGTCTTTTGGTTCTTTTGGTACTGCAGTGGACCAGAAGAACATCGCAAGTGTGAACATAGAGTTACAAAGGTCTAAAATAACTAGAGGAATGGCACTCACCTTACCAATCCTCTTACTCCTATGATGGTGGTTCCCTTGTCCTACACCTATCTCTGTTTTCTAGGTTCCAGCAATGATGCCCCATGTCAATATGCAGCAGTTACATGTCTTGTCAGCATGTTGTATCTTGAGCCAGGAAAACCCAGAACAGGGAAGCATTGTCATACAGTAGAGACGACATGTGTTTTATTACTGCACAATTTGCATTTTATTGCAAAATTTATTATAATAAATATTATAGGTAATTATGGAACCTTTAAAATAGACCTTCACATTCCAAACCCAGAAAGATAATTTCTCCATTATATGGAATTTTCTTGCTGTCTAGGTCTCACGCTGCAGTGAAAGTTGTCTACCTGGCTTTAGAAAGGTTGCAAGGATAGGACAAGCCATCTGCTGCTATGAATGTGTCCTGTGTCCTCCAGGAGAGATCTCCAACCAGACGGGTAGAGTATCTGCTTGTATCTGCAACTTTCTGGATGTGCTGCTATTATACTCTGGTGTCTTTTGCTCAGACCACAAGGTAAGAAAAAGGTGTGTAAAAAAAAATAAACACTCATACTCACCTTCCCTCACCTGTCCCGGGCTCCCTTGTCACATCTGGTGTTTTTTCTGAGGCATCTTTGGCCTCCTGGCTGATCTCTGCACCCTCGGGTTACCACTAAAGATGGGTGAACCTCAGAAAATGTGTTTTGTCCTTTGTTTGGACGAAGCACACCCCCAATTCAGTTCTGTCCAAACTTGCTCGGATAGAATCAGAAGGGAAATTATTATGCTCTGGGGTGCTCATGTCACCCTGGGTGCATGACGTCACAAAAGAGCACAAAATGCCGCTAAGAGGAAGACAGAGAGCTCCGGACACCGCAAGGAGGCCCAAAAGAAGCCACTAACTATTATACTTTGGAATCTGAAAAGTGACCAGTAGGGTCCTCGGACAAAAGGATTCACAATCTATGAGTTATATTATCTAAAAACATATGTACAGAGCAACTAAAACTAAAAAACTAAAAAAAAATGCAGTTTGTTGCAAGGGAAGGTGAATGGCAAGGGCTCCAAGATTTTCAGTGTCCAATCCTAACCATCAACTCAAATACTGACCGACATTAATACTTGGGCTTTTTTCATATTTTTCCTCCCCGCCTTTCAAAATTGATAACTTTTTCGACATAGCCATGTGGGGGCTTATTCTTTGTGTGACGACTTGTACTTTCATTTGGCACCATTTTGGGGTACATTTAATGTTTTGATTAGCTTTTATTAATGTTTTTGAGGGGTCCATGTGAAAAAACCCACAATTGTATCATAAATTTTTGCATTTTGTTTTTATGGTGTATTATATGGACCATTAAAAATGACACGACTACGGCGATACCATATTTATATTGTTTTATCATGTTTTACTGCTTTTACAAATAAAACGTCATTTTCAAAAATGGAGGATTTTCCTGGGATCACCGTATTCTGACTATAACCTTTTACAGTATTGTTTACAGAGATATGTCAGGGCTCTTTATTTGTGGGGCAAGTTGTAGTTTTTATGCCAATTTATGGTATATATGACTTTTTGATAATTTTTTATTGCTATTTTTTTGGGAAAATATATTAATTTGTGCATTATTTATTTATTTATTTTACTGTGTTTACTGTGTTACTGTGTTCGGGATAAATAACGCTATTTTTGGATAGTGCAGACTTCTACCCAGAATAAGAGATAATGGAAGAATGTCCTTGTTTCTATGGGATAATATATCTCCTTATGATCTCCTTAACACAGATCATAGGGCTCTTACGACCTTGTACTATAATAATTATAAGGACTCTATGTGACCACATGCTGATATGGGGCCTTATTTTCCTATTCTTGTTGGGGTTTTTTTTGGCTTTTTTATTACAAATCAATTTTGCATTGATATTATCTGAAGGAACAGCTGAGACACATGACAATTGCTAAGAATTTCCATTGTGTATTGGGCAATTTTGACGACCTCTCGAGACTACTCCAGACACTTTACTGGAACCATCTGTTCGGTGAAATTCTGTCAATTTATTACATTTCATTGCCCTCGATGGGGATTTAGCTAGAATACAGAAGTGTAAATCAAAAGGTTTTATTCATATTATTAAAAGACCAATGTATTGCCAATTTTTGTTAAAAAAAATTAAGCAAGGTCGATATACTGTAATTTCTATATCATTATTTGGCCTATGCAGTTGTATTTTATTTATTTATTTATTTATTATTATTATTATTATTTCTTTATTTTTTTATTTTGTAGATTCTGTTACTTGTATGAAATGTCCATGGGATGAGTGGCCGAATATGAAAAAATCAAAATGCCTGCCAAAGACCATAGAATATCTTCCCTATGAAGACTCACTAGGAACAACACTTAGTGCCATCAGTCTTGGCTTCTTCTTAGTCCCCATTACCATCATGAAGTTGTTTATACGACACAAGAGCACCCCTCTGGTTAAAGCTAATAATTACTATATCAGTTGTCTTCTCTTGGTATCTCTATCCCTGTGTTTTCTCTGTCCTCTGATGTTCATTGGTTATCCCAAACCTAAGACATGTCTCCTCCGACAGGTGGCATTTGGCATGACATTTGCTTTATGTGTCTCTTGTGTTTTGGCCAAGAAAATCATTGTGATCTTTGCATTTATAGCCACTAAACCAAATCTCAATAAGTGGACTAATCCCAAGGTATCATATCTGGTCATCGTAATGTGTTCTTTATTGCAACTTCTTCTATGTATTTCTTGGTTGTCCCTTAATCCTCCATTCCCGCAATACAACATGCAATCCAAGTCTGCTGTGATGGTGGTAGAGTGTAATGAAGGTTCTCCAGCTGCCTTCTGGACCATGTTGGGTTATCTCTTCCTTTTGGCCACTATAAGTTTTATTGTTGCCTTTATGGCTCGAAGACTTCCCGACAGCTTCAATGAAGCTCAGTTTATTACATTCAGTATGTTGGCCTTCCTTAGTGTCTGGATATCTTATATCCCAGCCTCTCTCAGTGCCCAGGGCAAGTACACAGTGGCTATGGAGATCTTTGCCATCTTGGCCTCCAGTTGGGCTTTGGTCATTTGTATGTTCTTTCCTAAATGTTTCATCATATTGTTCAGACCTGAGATGAACTTCAAGGAACGTCTTACAAAAAGTAATTTTATTAAGAGCTAATATCAAATTAATGTACAGATTAGAAAAAAAATGCTTAGGCCAGAACCCTTCATGTCAAGATGTGCCTGAGACTAGTGCTAATGTGTGTTCTATAGTTTTTAGATAAATCTTAAGCAATTCACATCAGTTCTTCCTTAGATCCAAGCTCACCTCCTCAGGTGTTTTTCCAAATACCCCACAAGGACAGTATTAAGATTTGTGGGTAAAGTAATGGCACACCAGAGCAGTGTGGCCCACCCTGCAAGTTCTCTCTACAGTACGTGCAAGGAGATATGGACCTGCCAGATGCAGACACCACTCCAGCCTCCTGCTTAGGTAGAATTATTTTTCTCTCCTACTTTAAAGGGGTTATCCAGGACTGTGATATTGAGTTTCACTTCTTTTCAGGAAACATCATGTCAGTTGGTCACATGGCCCTGCTGTAGCTACACCAAGCACAGCCATTATACAATGTATGGCAATGTGCTTGATAAGTAGAGAGCAGACTACAGAAATCAATAACATAATCGCAGAAGGTGATGAGCGCACCTCGCGAAATTCGATTCATGAGATTCACCCGCAAGTTTGGAGCTTGGCCAAAACGGAAATTATTGGAGTTTGCCACCCGCAAACAATTTATATACTCTGGGATCTCTTCAGAGTATATTAAGCAGAGGCTCAGGAGTGGTTCAGATAAAATAAAAAAAACCTAATATTCACCTTTCCTCATCTCTCCTGAGCATCTGGTCTTCCAGGCATCCAGTCTTCACCCATTGTCTCTTCCAGCATCTTTTCTGATGTCACACGTCCTTGGGTTATCACTGAGGCCCAATCACAGGCATCACTGGTGACCCAAAGGCACATGATGTCGAAAAAGATGCCAGAAGAGGCCACAAGAGCCCATCACCAGCCACCGAAAAAGAAGACCAGATGCCCAGGAGAGATGAGGAAAGATGAGTATCATTGTTTTGTTTTTTATCTCCACACCTCCCTGGGTGTCCGCTAATTATACTAATACATTTTTTCAAAAATTTGTAAGAAGCCCAACTTGTTATGAACTGGTTAACTCATCACTAGTCCCAGACGTCCCGCTTCTAGTCAATGCTCTTCCTATAGTCTCAGTGGTATTAGCCCTACTGGATCAGGCCCACAGAACAAACAGCATGGGCCATACAAATCTGCTACTACTCTGATTAAAGTATTCCCTGTTTCCCAGCTTCATCCATGTTTTTTGTCTGTCATATCTATAACGAGATTTGCTTTGAGAATGTAGTTGTCTAAATCTTCCCAGATTTCTCACCCAGACTGCAGTGAATAGAGACCAGCTATGAGGATGTCAAATGCAAGATACCCTACTCCATGTCTCATCGGGCTTGTCTGAGGATTGTGGTAGGGGTTCCACTAACTCATACACATAGACTCCTAGACCCTGAGATACATCACCACTGCTTGATTTGCCTTTATTCCAAGTGGTGTTATATTTTTGTATGTACTTAAAGGGGTTGTCCAGGCAAAAATTTTATATTTTAGATGGGGGAGGTGAAAAAAAAAAAATTAAAAAAATCATATTCACCTCCCAGCGTGGTCCAGTCCTGCCGGTCCATTCTTGTCTTCCGGCGGAAGTCCCCGCCACACGTGACTGCTGAGGCCAAACAGAACATGTTTTATGGCAGTACGGTAAGAGCAGTGATTGTCAATTGGATCACCACCCCAGAGAAGTGTAGCACAGGAATATGTGCAGAGACTAGTGGATACCATGTACTGTACAACTACATGACTACCTAGATTGGACAGAGATAGAGAGACCACCCTGTCACCTTGATATGTTGCAAAAACCAATGCCAGACTATACAGAGAGTACTGCACTGAAACTAGGATGTGGCCGGAGACTGGCACTAACTGATGCCATCTGACAGCCCTGCTGCTGATAGACAATAAGAGATACAGTGTAGGACAACTGGGTACCATGTTATATTGTTACCGGCAACTGCTGGACTGTATTCTAACCCAAGGGTTGCATTCTGTTCTATTAACTGTGTACAAACTCCCAAGAATATTGCTCTCTTTGAGATTCTTTCTGAAACCACCATGTTTGTTGCCTCTTGTAAGACTGTTGTAACCACCAAGTTTTGTGCCTTGTCTTGAGTAAAATATCTGTTCATCTGCTGTGTCAGTCTGAATTATTGTGTCACCCCTGAGTTGGGCACCAGGCATACCACTCTAAGGCCCAATAATCATGAAAGCTTTTACATAACGACATCTTTTACAGGTCCATGGACAATAAACAAGTCTACTTTGAGATAAAGAACCACCAGTCCAGTAGATTGTTAGCACGCATGGTGAGATTAGAAAACACTACTTATGTGTAGGTGAAGGGAAAATAAAAAAAAATTGAGGTCATTGCTATGTTTTTAAAAGATTTACATTAATAGGACAATACGTTTTTTATTATAATTGTCCCATAAATGAGTTATCTGCAGGCATAGCTTGGACATCGTACAACCACTTTGTGCCCTCTAATCACAGTCATTTGACTATGTGACTTTTTTCACCGAGAGATCGCAGCTGGGAAATGAAGACATGACGGTTCATGTAATTTGATTTCTAGGGACCTTTGCCTTGTTCCGTAGAGAATCCTTCAATCCTTAACCCTTCAGTTTGAAGAGGAATTATACATACATATCCATTTACAGAACTAACAATGAGGAAAGGGTAGAGCTAAAGGGTTAAGGCCAAACCTTTTTAGCTCCATGTATAAAAAGAGGTGGGAAACAAAGAGACGGGAGATGAGAGGGAAGGTATTAGCAAGTAAGATACATATTCTTCCTCTTACGTTCAGTCATCAAAACTTATATCATGTTCTAGAGGCATCTTCGTAGCAGGAAACGTCCTACCTGGCACCACCTGTTCCACCACCATTAATATCATCTGTCTGAATCATACCTTTATATACAATCTAAAACCATCCTTCTTCATTTTTAAACTGACCTATGTACCTATGGTTATGTCATCAGATCATCTGAAGACCACCTATCCTACAGACGTAGACAAAAATACTTGTATGGGCCAACGATGGTATTAATTCATGTGACCTTGGCCAAAGATGAATTTATGGGACCTTAGATTTGGTAGAAGATAGAAACTCAAACTTTAAATAATTCCAGAATGAAGAGACGTGATCCTTAGGTGATGGCCTCAAACCTCCTTGAAACTCAATGAAGATTTGAAAAATTCCAATGCAAAAACCTCCCACCAAATCTCGGAATTTTAGGAAACCTCTCTTTGAGGATTACTGTATCTGGTGATGTTTTTCTGAAAGGTTTGCCTGGCATGTGAGAAGGTTTGAGAAATTCTGGCATTATCCTAGACCAAGACTAAATTTTCCTATTTGATCAATTAGATTATGGACATATAAAGACAGAAATGTACTGTGGGTATTCGACATGTAGGCCATATAGTTAGGGGGAAACTGCTTATGGTTCATGAGTTACTTGTCCCAATCTTATGTCACCTAGCTATACAGTATTTGACATGTCCAATGAAAGCATGGTGGCCAGGTTCTGCAAAGCTGTAAGTCACATGATCATGTCCTACCTTATACTAACTCTCTACTGCAAAGGCCAGAAATGCAGACTGGATATCTCAGCGCTTCATGGAGTTACACAGCCAGGGAAATTAATGCTAGGAGTTGTGCTTCCTCTGCACCTTGCCACAGATTACCACCCAACATCCTTCACTGAGAGACCACCTAGGACCACCTGCTCAATGTAAGTAGAAATTATGTATACTTGTAAAGGGTATGGTCTGAAAATTGTTCTTTTTTTAATCTTTGTCTTCTTCTATAGCATATCCACCCTTATTTGATATCCAGTTTGGTTAAGGACCCCAGTTTGTCTTGGAACCAGTTCATGACAGGCTAACAAAAGCCTTGAAAGGCTGAGATTCACCCTCCTTCATGCTGTAGGCACAGTAGTCTCAGAGTGTGCTATTGCCATGTACAATGCTAACCTAAAAACTACCATGCACAAGGCCTCTCTTTTTTTCAGCATTAGTTTTTCAAAAAATTCAGATTTTTGTCCCATTCAGAAAATTAAGATGTATGTAAAATACTAAAATGATGTCTGTAATAGGAAATTTTCAAAAATTAGACCCCAAACCAAACGTAGGGCAAATAAATTAGAGCCATAACTGAATATAAAATATGGGCTGCTGCACATGTCCAGTAGGCATAACTGATAGAGATATACTGTGAAGTGAAGACTACACAGCTTGTAGGTTGGACACAGCTTGAGGTCTGGACTGTGACATTATAACACCACATTCTTTTCTTTGTCAGCCATTCTGTTGTAGATTTGCTGTTGTGCTCTGGATCATTGTCCTGTTACATGACCCAATTTTGGCCAAGCTGTTGGATAGATGGCCCCATATTTGACTCTAGAATACTTTGGTGTATAGAGGAGTTCATGGTCGACTCAATGTAAGATGCCTAAGTCCTGTGGCTACAAATCAAGCCCATATCATCACCCTACCACCATCACCATGCTTTACAGTTGGTATGAGGTCTTTATGAGGCTACAAAACAAGCCCGTATCCTCACCCCACCACTTCCACCCTGTTTGACAGTTGGTATGAGGTCTTTATGAGGTTTTGCATTATGGCCAAACATCTGCACTTTGGTCTCACCTGTCCAAAACATGTTGTTCCAGAAGTCTTGTGGTTTGATAAGATGTATCTTTGCAAACTTAAGCCATACTGCCATGTTCATTTTAGATTTCTCCTGCCTACCCTTCCATATAAGCCTTAGTTGTTCAATCTTCAGTTTTTAATAGTATTGTCATGTACCTGAACATGCTAACTGAGGCCTGTAAAATCTGAGATGTTGGTCTTGTTTTTTTTTTCCAATTTTCTAAGCAGTTTGGTTGGACATTTACTCCTGGGAAGATTGTCAATTGTCTTGAATGTTTTCCATTTGTAAATAATTGGTATTGGCCTTACAACTCATTCCAGATTGATGGGCAGCAACAAATACTACTCTTAGATCATTGCTGATGTCTTTCCTCCTTGGAATTGTGTTCATAAATGACTGAATGCTTCAGAACAGTGAACTGACAAACCTTCTGCTTTTATAGAGGTGGCCACACTTGCTGATGATCAATATGTCAAGGGGACTCGGCTACTACTTACCCTGTTAATTCCTACAAAAGAAGTAAGGGTGGACCAGATGACTCTTTTTTTATGCCCTGATACATAAAACCATATAATTCTAAGAGGGTGTACTTTTTGTTCTCAAGGCAGTAGATATCATACTGTATAATGCAGATAATGTCACCATATGGACAGTAGCACTACTGATCTATGGGTATAGAGATTATGTTCACATCATTTCAGTGTGGCATTTCTACTAGGTACAAAGTAGATATCTTACAGGAAGAAGGGCAAGTGTGCCTCTAGTGCCACCTAATGGGGCTAGCTACTCTGTAAGTCATTGTCCTACCCGGCAGCATTGCCATATTTGTTCTTGTTATATGGATATTATTACTTTGTGAAATTTTTCCTATGTTGACACTGTTAATTTATGGTCGCCATCGCTAACTACAGTAAGCTATGTTGAGGTGCCATATAGTGTCATGGGGCATGGCTGCTATTTAGAGCTTGTAGCCATATGGGCATTGTTGTGCTTTTATTTGAAGACATAGTTGACTGATATACTGTACATATTCTATTACATTACTATTTTTGCTTTTTATTTTAGATTCCACTTTGAAAGCTATCAACAGCTCCAAGCAGTGATGTTTGCCATGGAGGAGATCAACAAAGACCCTGATATTCTGACCAATGTGACCCTGGGCTTCCAAGCTTACGATTCATGTGATGTTCTCCATCTGGACTTAGAAAGCTCACTGCAAGTATTAACAGGAACCAGCTCAGCCATCCCCAACTACCGATGTACTCCAGATGTTCCCCTTACTGCAATTATTGGACCTGCAGTCTCCACACATTCAATTCTCCTTGCACATATTCTGGGAATCTACAGGTATCCTCAGGTAACACCTGCATTGGTTAATTCTTCTACTATCATGTTATCATCTTTGATCCTTGGCAGTATTATAGTAGTTATATTCTTGTACATAGGGTCAGTATTACAGTAGTTATATTCTTGTACATAGGAGTAGTATTATAGTAGTTATATTCTTGTACATAGGGTCAGTATTACAGTAGTTATATTCTTGTACATAGGAGTAGTATTATAGTAGTTATATTCTTGTACATAGGAGCAGTATTATAGTAGTTATATTCTTGTACATAGGGGGTAGTATTATAGTAGTTATATTCTTGTACATAGGGGGTAGTAGTATAGTAGTTATATTCTTGTACATAGAGGGCAGTATTATAGTAGTTATATTCTTGTACATAGGAGGTAGTATTATAGTAGTTATATTCTTGTACATAGGAACAGTATTATAGTAGTTATATTCTTGTACATAGGGGGCAGTATTATAGTAGTTATATTCTTGTACATAGGAGTAGTATTATAGTAGTTATATTCTTGTACATAGAAGGCAGTATTATAGTAGTTATATTCTTGTACATAGAGATCAGTATTATAGTAGTTATATTCTTGTACATAGAGATCAGTATTATAGTAGTTATATTCTTGTACATAGGAGGCAGTATTATAGTAGTTATATACTTGTACATAGGAGCAGTATTATAGTAGTTATATTCTTGTACATACGAGCAGTATTATAGTAGTTACATTCTTGTACATAGGGGCAGTATTATAGTAGTTATATACTTGTACATAGGAGCAGTATTATAGTAGTTATATTCTTGTACATAGGGGGCAATGTTAAGGAATATTTTTGTCTATAAGGACAAATCAGGAAATAGCTGGCAGAAATTGAAATGCTGCATTCACTCTCAGAGATACCAAACATTGGGGTATATTAACCATTGACCATCACTAGTTAGAGTACTCCATTCCCAAACAGAAAATAAAACATACCAAAATAGTTAGATTTTGATCCTGTTCCCTCTTATTGTTTTATTGGTTAATAAATGAGATAGCAATTTGGAGAGTCAAGGGTAACTCTGGTGACAGTTCTTAGCCAAAAGAATTTAATGTATATAATAGATGAAATAGTCATGCCTTAAGCTTTTTTTTTCATGTATATTCTCCATCTATGTATTACGTGGCAACCCTGCTTATAGTAGAAATTTTGGAAAATTTTAAAATTCAACTTTTGGTTAGTATCATGGATTTCCACACCTTAAACGTGACAAAAAAGCAGCACTTTCCTGGGCAATGCTGCAATACTACCACTGTCTACCATAGTAGATTGTTATACTACAACTGTCTACTATAGTATTTGTTATGCTAACATCCAAGAGGCCTAGTAGAGAAGCATAATAGAAGGTCAACTTTGATACGGTGTCATCCATTCAGCAAAGTCTTTGGAGATTTCGAGCTCCAATGCATTTGACATAAACATAATTTTCATTTGTCTGCTGAGAATAATAACCTGAATAAGAATAAAAGTATTATTTACAGTACAGAAGTTGTATTTATATATACTGTTTATATTTTTTTTAATAGATCAGTCATTACTCAACAAGTCGTCAACTGAGCGACCACAAACAATTTCCTTCTTTCTTCAGGACGGTTCCAAGTGATGCCTTCCAGTCTTTGGGACTAGCCAAACTGGTCTTGCATTTTGGTTGGACCTGGGTTGGTTTACTGGCAATGGATAATGATTATGGTCAACAAGGCATTCAGATGGTCAGACAGGAGATAATAAAAGGTGGAGCATGTGTGGCTTTTACCGAGAACATTATGATGAATAAACCAAATCGCAATGCGCCTAACATTGTGAAGGTGATACGGGAGTCTACTGTCAAAGTGATCATTGTCTTCTCCACAGATGTTGACTTTATTCCAGTTCTTGAAGAGATGTTGAGACATGACATCACAAATAAAACCTTTGTAGCTAGTGAAGCTTGGTCTACTTCTAGCTTTCACTCCATAGGGAGGTTTTCAAGCCTTCTAACTGGTACCATTGGTTTAGCCTTCTATAGTGGAAATATTCCAGGACTTAGTAGTTTCCTAAAAAAGTTCATCCAAACTCATCTTTGGAAAGGGACTGGATAAAGATATTTTGGGAACAAACTTTTAATTGCAAGTTCCTCCTCGAGAAGAACTTGTCAAATGTTTTCGACACCACTGTACATGAATGTACAGGACAAGAGAACCTGGAAAACATCAAGAATACCTTTACTGATGTCTCCAACTTACGGACAACATACAATGTGTACACGGCAGTCCATGTTGTGGCCAAAGCATTGGAAGATCTGAATCAGTGTAGACTGGCCAAAGGTCATCCATTGTCACAATATGGCTGTGCAGACATTTTTCGACTGACCCCCTGGCAGGTAATTTTCAGTATGGAATGTATACAGTAACCCTAGTCTTATTAGACCTTCTATGCAGGTCAAAGACGTACAGTAACGTGAAACTATTGGTCCCCAAAATCTGTAAAAGGCCCACCTGCTATGTGCTATTTATAATACTGGTGTCCTCTGATGTGGCAAAGTGGCCTACTAGCACTTCAGACACCAGGGCCTGGGTGAGACATCTATGTCTGTACCCTCTATAGCTATGTCTCTGTTACTGGTAACAATATAATTATGTTGTCATATGCGTTATATCTATCATACATTTCATCAATCTTGGGAATCTTCTAATTTTTGTTATTTTTTCCTCACTTTGAAGCTTCTCTACTATATGAAGAAAGTGAGGGTGAAACTAAGTGGTGGGAGAGAACTTTACTTTGACGAGAATGGAGACCCTCCTGCGGTCTATGACATTGTGAACTGGCAGATGAGCCCAGAAGGCGCCATACAGAAAGTCAAGGTTGGCAGTTATGACACAGCAGCATCCACTGGTGGCTTCTTTACCATAAACACAAGTTTGTTGCTTTGGGCGACTAAGGATCGCCAGGTAAAGCAACTAAATTGTAAATGTAGAATCTATCTACAGTGCCTTGCGAAAGTATTCGGCTCCCTTGAACTTTTCAACCTTTTGCCACATTTCAGGCTTCAAACATAAAGATATAAAATTTAAATTTTTTGGTGAAGAGTCAACAACAAGTGGGACACAATCGTGAAGTGGAACGAAATTTTTTTGGTTATTTTAAACTTTTGTAAAAAATAAAAAACTGAAAAGTGGGGCGTGCAATATTATTCGGCCCCTTTACTTTCAGTGCAGCAAACTCACTCCAGAAGTTCAGTGAGGATCTCTGAATGATCCAATGTTGTCCTAAATGACTGATGATGATAAATATAATCCACCTGTGTGTAATCAAGTCTCCGTATAAATGCACCTGCTCTGTGATAGTCTCAGGGTTCTGTTTAAAGCGCAGAGAGCATCATGAAGACCAAGGAACACACCAGGCAGGTCCGTGATACTGTTGTGGAGAAGTTTAAAGCCGGATTTGATACAAAAAGATTTCCCAAACTTTAAACATCCCAAGGAGCACTGTGCAAGTGATCATATTGAAATGGAAGGAGTATCAGACCACTGCAAAACTACCAAGACCCGGCCGTCCCTCTAAACTTTCTCACACAAGGAGAAGACTGATCAGAGATGCAGCCAAGAGGCCCATGATCACTCTGGATGAACTGCAGAGATCTACAGCTGAGGTGGGAGAGTCTGTCCATAGGACAACAATCAGTCGTACACTGCACAAATCTGGCCTTTATGGAAGAGTGGCAAGAAGAAAGCCATTTCTCAAAGATATCCATAAAAAGTCTCGTTTAAAGTTTGCCACAAGCCACCTGGGAGACACACCAAACATGTGGAAGAAGGTGCTCTGCTCAGATGAAACCAAAATCCAACTTTTTGGCCACAATGCAAAACGATATGTTTGGCGTAAAAGCAACACAGCTCATCACCCTGAACACACCATCCCCACTGTCACACATGGTGGTGGCAGCATCATGGTTTGGGCCTGCTTTTCTTCAGCAGGGACAGGGAAGATGGTTAAAATTGATGGGAAGATGGATGGAGCCAAATACAGGACTATTCTGGAAGAAAACCTGTTGGAGTCTGCAAAAGACCTGACACTGGGACGGAGATTTATCTTCCAACAAGACAATGATCCCAAACATAAAGCAAAATCTACAATGGAATGGTTCACAAATAAACGTATCCAGGTGTTAGAATGGCCAAGTAAAAGTCCAGACCTGAATCCAATCGAGAATCTGTGGAAAGAGCTGAAAACTGCTGTTCACAAACGCTCTCCATCCAACCTCACTGAGCTCCAGCTGTTTTCCAAGGAAGAATGGGCAAGAATTTCAGTCTCTCGATGTGCAAAACTGATAGAGACATACCCCAAGCGACTTGCAGCTGTAATCGCAGCAAAAGGTGGCGTTACAAAGTATTAACTTAAGGGGGCCGAATAATTTGGCAAGCCCCACTTTTCAGTTTTTTATTTTTTACAAAAGTTTAAAATATCCAATAAATTTTGTTCCACTTCACAATCGTGTCCCACTTGTTGTTGATTCTTCACCAAAAAATTAAAATTTTATATCCTTATGTTTGAAGCCTGAAATGTGGCAAAAGGTTGAAAAGTTAAGGGGGCCGAATACCTTCGCAAGGCACTGTATCTATCTCATATCTATCTGTCTATCTATCTCGTATCTATCTATCTATCTATCTATCTATCTGTCTATCTATCTCTCTGCAGTATCTTTGTCTATTTTCCAGGTCCCTTTGTCAGTATGTACTCCAAGCTGTCCATATGGGTTTTGGAAAGCAGCTATAAGAGGAGAACCAGTGTGCTGCTTTGAGTGTGTCCCTTGCCCTCATGGAGAGATCACTAATAATACAGGCATGTCACTTTATTGTTCTTACACGTCTGGGCATAGGGCAATGATAGATGGCAGAATCTCTCTTCTCTAAGATGCATATCATGCTAATAAAACCCTTCAAAAACTGCAGCCCATAACAGCACCACTAGGAAGGATGCTCATAGATACTTATGGGATATGACTTTGCGATACAACATTGATAAATCCTGACATGTCCAGCCAAGGAATAATATAAGGACTGACACATCTACATATGCACTACTATTAAAGCAGATATTGGTAACCAGTCCTTATCATAGATCATCAATGTCAGAAGGGTGGATGCACTGGGTCACCTTGGATCCACCAATGGAAATAGTTCTGGGCCCACCCTACCACTATGCAGAACATGTGCACATTACTTTTAACTGCATCATAATCTTTGTTGTTATCACGCAAGACATTTCCTCAATGAGGGCTAATATATATTATTTGTGAATTAGCAGACCCATGAGATATAGACCTTGTGGGTCTTGTTTTATTAAGTGGATCCTCTGGTACTTTGGTGGGCCAGTCTGATTTTATCGGTGGAAGTCTCACACTAAGCATACCCATGATCGGTTGTATAAAACGGGCTCAGAACAGATGCAGAAAACTCCATCCATTGTGTAGAGGTCAAGCTGACGTACTGAAGCTTAGTCCCCATTCTCTTGCTCCCATCCACTGTACAGTTCTGGAGCTGATGGCTGTTGTGAACAGCTGATCATAGGGATCCCAGATGTTGGACTTTCACTAATCTGATATGGATGACCTATACTGAGGACATGTCATTAATGTAAAAAAGCTGGGCAACCCCTTTAACATGACTTATTTCAATCAAATATAGAACAATAAAGTACAATATACAGAGTTATTGATATTAATGAAGAATATTGTTCCAGGGAGCTGGAAAATTTGTCCATTTTATGGCAAATTTGGTCTGTGCCATTTAAGGATCAACTGGAGTTTGTAAATTTAAAAACTTTGAAATTGATAGACTTACTGTAGGTCTTTTTTCAATCTACTACTTGTTACTTGTTATGACCACCTACATAATCTTTATTATCTTACAGATTCTCTTGATTGTATGAAGTGCCCTCTGGATCAATGGCCAAATATCGAAAAATCCCAATGCTTTCCCAAAGCTATAGAGTACCTTTCTTTTGAAGATCCACTAGGGACATCCTTGACTACCATCAGTATATTATCTTCTATGGTCCCTGATTTTATTTTGAGACTGTTTGTTCGACATAAATCCAGCCCAGTTGTTAAAGCCAACAATTACTCCTTGAGTTGTCTCCTTCTGTTGTCCTTGTCCTTCTGCTTCCTCTCCTCCTCAGTGTTCATCGGTTACCCTCAGCCTGAGAAATGCTTGCTCCGTCAGGCTACTTTTGGAATGGTCTTTGCTTTGTGCATCTCCTGCATTTTGGCCAAAACAGTCATGGTGGTGCTTGCATTTATGGCCACCAAACCCGGCAGCAGTCTACAGAAATGGGTAACACCTCAAATTTCTTACATGATAGTTTGTATCGGATTCCTTTTACAATTTGTCTTGTGCATCACTTGGTTGTCCCTTGCACCTCCATTCCCACAGTATAGCACCCATTATCAGTCTATGGTCATCATAGTTGAATGTAATGAAGGATCTTCCATCGCCTTCTGGACCATGTTAGGTTATCTGTTTCTTCTGGCGACTATCAGTTTTATTGTGGCCTTCTTGGCTCGAAGACTTCCCGACAGCTTCAATGAAGCCCAGTTTATCACATTCAGTATGCTGGCCTTCCTCAGTGTCTGGATATCTTATATCCCAGCCTCTCTTAGTGCTAAGGGCAAATACACAGTTGCCATGGAAATATTTGCCATATTGGCATCTAGTTGGGCTCTGACGATCTGCATGTTTTTTCCCAAGTGTTTTATAATACTTTTGCAACCAAGTCTGAACTCAAGAGTTAGTATCATGAGGAAAGACAGAGATTACAACTGAAAAGAGAACTTTTAACTTCTTTGTAATTTTTTTTGTTGAATATATTAAAAAAAGTTTTAAAGATCATTAAATTTCATCATTTAGAATATTGTTAAAGTAAAAAAAAAAAAATCAATTCAACAGTCAAAAGGACTGAATGAGGAATCTTAGACTCACAATAATACTATTAGACAATGAAGGATGGTGGACCCAATGCGTCACCTAACCAGTTTAACTTCGGCCAATCCTAGGGGCTCCTATAAAGGGATCTTGACTTTGCTGCAGGGAGATTACCAGGTTGCTACCTCTTGGAGTGGTCCTGGCATAGGTGATGGCTGGCCTGGGGCCACAAAAAATCATTGAGAAGCACAAGGAAGAAGGCAAGAGCGTGGTCAGGTATGGTTCTAGGTAAAGGCTGGCAGAATATGTGAAAATACCGCAATCAGGCAAAAAGTTAGGGCAGGCAGCACAAGTTTAGGTCAAGAACTAGCGGGGGTCAGACACAGGATATCAGCAGAACAAGACCAGGATTTAAGTATGGAGTCCAGAAACAAGCTGGGATCATTATACCTTAAGTCAGACAGAACACATTAGCAGAAACCCTTGCAGGAACTTATATGGAGGTCCCTTGACTTACATATTTGATGTCATATATCATTGTATGCAAATTTGCTTTGTGCATAGAGTGTGGTTACAAATAATGTCCGAACTTTATACCATAAAGAAGCACCAAGAAAGATTTTATCTTTCTTTTTTCTCGGTCCTACGGCATCTTGCTGTGGGGCCAGAGTTATTTCAAGAAGACTAGGCTTTGCGAAGGACCCTGGGGGACAGTCTCAATGGGACACTCATGTGGCCGCAGGGTGTTCCTCTAAAATCTGTCTCAGCAAAAAGAAAACATGTTCGTTTTTTCAAAATTTTTCCTGTTTTTTTTTATTAATAGCACAAAGAGATACTAAAATATTTTTCAGAATAGTTTTCCCTCTACGTAATGGTAATTTTTGTGTAGGCAACACATAGTTTTGTGTCACCAAGGGCGTGACAGTGGCATTGTTTTTTATTTTACTTTATTTTTAACGTCATATGATCATAATAGACCTTTGGGGGGCATTTTTATTTCTTTTTTTTTTGCTGATTTCCCCTGTAACTGGGAATGATATATTAGCCCGGGTTATAGGAGCAATACAGCCTCCTAGCACTCACTGCAGAGCTGATCTGTTCCTCTAAGTCCCTGCAGCTCTTCAGTTTCCTTGACAGTTGGTGATCACCCCGCTGGCTGGAGGGAAGCCACATCATGATGGTTCTATATAGATGTAAGTGCCACCTCTGCGACCAGCGCCTATCCCAGGTACTAGAGTGCCAGAGTGAGTGGAGAGACTCTCTCCATTCACTTCTGGGGGAGCTACAAGAATAGCTGAGCAGGGAGACTTGGCTACTCTTGGAAGTTTCAAAGAAGTGAATGAAGAAAGCCATGTGTACATAGCCACCTCCATTCTACTTTGACAACCTCTGTTCTTATGACAGAAAAATGTCTTTAATGCCAACTTGATGTGGAAAGAAGCCTTGACACAAAAGGGTGATAATTTGTTCATACAAGAACTTTCCATTTATATTATATTATATTATATATTATGTCCTTATTTAATGAAAAAGAGGGGTATTAATAGCCAATAGAGACCCAAAACTACATCTAAGTGCAAAGAGTGTTTCAAGTCCATATTATATATGAAGGGTTATATAGGGGACAAGAACTAGACACTTCATCCTAAATCCGCATCTTATGATCTTATGATCTTTAGTGATGCCTGCATGGGTTGGTTCACCTTCTGTTCACTTGGCAAGACCATGCTCCTATTTCTATATATTTACCAGATATGGCACATTATTCTAACAGACCAATTTTGTGTCATTGAATATATTGCCTGTTGTCTCCTCTTATCACTACCTGTATTATTCATCAAACAGTCAATGCCGCCTCCCCCCAGCTTGCTCAACAGGACACTATGAAGTATTACAATATAGACTTTGCCTTTACCATGAGATATTATTTAGTATGATTACTATAAATCTAATATTAATGCAGATCAAATAATATGCACAGTAAATGTACATTACATTACACAGGTTTGGAGAGAAAAACTTTTATGCTGCAGGAGACTCAGTGTTATCTTTGTGTTTGATTTTTAAAGGGCTTTGGAATATGTTGGTGCTATATAAAGTTATTATTATTATTTGTATTTAGAGAGAAAAAAACCAAACTGTCCAAGCCTTTATCAGCAAACAACAATTAGCTGAACTGATTGTCTTGCAGGCAGAGCTGTAGATAACAACGAAAGCACTCAGCCCCCCCAGAGAGCTGTGACTGACGTCATCTGATCTGTCTAATAGATTGGTCCGGCTCCATGGAAATAATGGGAATATTTTCACATAGCAAGCAAACAAAGCAGCATTGCTAAAGCAATGTATTTAGGAAAACTCTTGAATTTACATAAGCTAGCATTACAGATAGGATCCTTGAGATGGGAATACCCCTTTAAGCTGCCCTTCCTATGATAAACATATATAAAAAAAGAAACATACTGTAAAACTAACTCTTCCTTTGTTGACGGTCCATTTTCTTTGGCTGGCCTGTAAGTCTTATAGCATATGTGAGGGATACTTTTACCTGTTATAAAAAGAGAGAAACTGAACTTCATTCACTGATGGCTAAAATCCAACACTTACTAATTATTAGCAAAATGAAGTCTTCACATGAGAGATTCCAAGGCATACTGAGCTTCATAGAACATGGGCAACAATTATTATTATATAGATATGAGAAACTTCATGTACAAAGAACAATCTCAAAAATAGCCAATCTCTTGAAAAAAACGCAAATCAAAACAAAATATATCTAGATGCTTAGGAGGAAAAAAATTCCAATCTGCTACATCTATAGTGAATTCGTTGATTTCATATTCCAAATTATAGAATCTGAAAGCTGATATGATGATTGTTCAACCCACAAAAGAAGCCATAATCTCCTTTATGGATCGCCTACACCTCCCGAAATTAACAGTAAATCAGCTAAAAATTATCTCAGCTCCATTTACTCCAAAAAGTGGTTAGATGCCATATGGTTACTACTTAAACACAAAGTCCCACAAAGTCCTGACCGCTTCATGGACAGCTATTATCAGAAATAGGTTTCAATACAGTCCCCATATTTCACTAAAGTTACACGCATGGAATTTCAAAGGGTAATATTAAAAAAAAAAATACCTTCGGTCAGTTATTACCAGTATCCCAAAAGAAGGAAAACCACCAAATTTTTGCCCAGTCTCTCGGCTTAATACTGATTTCAAAATCTATGCCAAAATTATTTCTTTGTAACTAATTATTTCTTAATAATTATAGGTCGAGATGGACAAGGCAACAATGAAAGTATAGAATAGAATTTGGGAAAATCTTTTATCCACTCATTCCAACTTGCACAAACCTTCGAACGCTGACATCCTATTCAGGCCTCTTATTAGATTTCCGCCAATCTAGACTCTGGTTCGACCTGAATATTCCAAATTGTTCACTTTGTAATGAAACCGAATACTTTGTGATTTGTCTCAAACCGACTAAAATAGCCACCCAAAAAACGTGTCTGTGATGTCCTGGCGTCACCTGACATCATCTGATATCCTCTCAGCCAATAGTCAGTGGTAGGTGATCACCTTACAGTACTGTTTTCTAAGGGAGATTTTTTTGCTCACCCAATAAACAGTAATGCACCCTGATAATCTGAAAAAGCTCCACTTATTAAGGTTTTGTTTTTTTTACCCAATATACACACAAACTGCCGCTATTGTAACAGCAAAAAGAAAAATCAAGCTGACTGACACAGTTTTAGTCTAATAATAATTGACCAGGTCACCCTTTTAGTGCTTTGCTAATTTTCTTGAAATTGTTTTAGGTAAAAAAAAAAAAAAAGACAGAATTGTTGCCAATTACTATTAGAATTAGGCAGTGTGCAGTAAAATGACTTGGTAAAAACAGTGTAGGGGACAGGCAAAAAAACACTTGTGCAAGTACTAACAATAAGAATGTGGGTGGCAACAGCAACACTACATTTGGTTTTGGTGCATCACCAGTAACCACAGGCAATCACCTTTCCCTAATAGAAGGGCTAGGAGCTTCAAGCTACATCCAGGAGAGTATAAATTATACAGTATAATTATAATGCAATGGGCAGACTAGATGGACCTGCAGGCTCATTAGTTGTTATCAGTGTCGGACTGGCTCACCAGAGTACCAGATGATTTTCCAGTGGATGCAGGCTTAAAGACAAATAATAGTCCAGCAGAAGATGCCCAACTTTGAAGGGTGCTGTGAGCTATGTCCTATGGGTGGTTTGAGGGCAGACCCCAGAATCATTTTATCTGGTGGACCCAAGGAACCTGTCTGACACTGGTTGTAAGAGTCTTTGTATGCTTCTATGGAAGTGTCTATAGTCATAAGTACACATAACAAAGAATACAAAGAAGAGCAATGGAGGCCCCATCTGCATCTGCTTTTCTCCAGGGAAGATGTGGAAAATTCTCCCAGGTAGTTGAATTATACAATTATGTAGAGGATATATAAGGAGGTCTGCAGTAGTTGTGAGGATAATTCTAACCTGTTCTACTGTATATACGATCACAGGTCTTGGATATGACAAGGAAGAGTCTGGATATTGTAAGTAACAGGTAATATCTCGCACTACCAATCATTCCTCTTCCTTCACTTGGCCTCATTGACTTTCCATTGAATAATTATATTCACAGGAATCTTCTTTACTCTTGAAAGGATGACCATCACTTTACCAAAAGCCATGTGGACCCTTGTCCTTTGCCAGCTCATGCCGGTCTTCCATTCTGATGATCCACACTGCTGGTTGGAGGTTGAGCAGATGGAGGGTATATCACAAAGTGGAGATATTATATTTGGAGCCATGTTACCTCTTCATTTGGACAAAGTTTACCAACAAATTTCTTTTCGAGAGAGACCTCCCGTGACTACCTGTACAATGTAATGTTTACGGAATTTAGATTCTGCTATGTTGCTTTTTATAGATATGTGATGCCATTTCTTGCACTAAAATTTCCACTGCTTGTGCTTTATCATCTATGTGGTCACATTTATAGCTTACACATTTCAAGAAGACACAGTACAAATGTGAAAGAAGGAAACGTACACCACTTGCTCACCACCAAAAATGTCTCAATCAATTTCCCTACAGTTCTATGAAAAGGGGCATACCATAATATTACAATAGATTGGGTCTAAACACAGAATCGGGTCTGCTATAATGTGCTGTATGTGACAATAGACAGTCTACAAATGGGTCATTATGTTGGGGGCCTGAGATGAGATCCATTAGGAGGGAATCATTGGGTTCTCAAATTTTCCACCCATGTCCCAAGTACTTTTGGATTAGTCAGTAAACTCCTTATTAGCACCAAGTATATATGTCTATATCTGAGATATTGACATTAGCCCCAAGATGATTTTTGGATGGATTACTTGAGTATAGGATTCTAGGAGAGGCTAGTGCTATATAAATAGTGAGAAATAAGTTTATGATCTTAAGGAATAGAAACTTCCATGCTAGAAGATGAAGGGACATGGTTCTTTGTAGATAGTGGACCACTCTATTATACTTGGAGCTCAAATTTAGTTAAGGACTCCAATTTTTTATGAAACCAATGCAATGCAATATAGCAACATTCTAATAAATTCCTTGAAAAGTTGGATCTTACAAGGCAACCATCGTGTAAGGCTGGCGCTCTACGTTTATTGCCGTAATACCCTGCCCAGTAGACCTAGCTGTCTGGTTACCTCTGTGATTGGGATAAGTGTTCTCACCTGCTAAACTTCCTTCTGCCAAACCCTGTCTGTTTGTGTGTATAGATCCTGACTTTGCAATGTTTAGTTGTCTCATGATCTGCTGTTTGGACACATGATGTCCTCCTGTCACTATGTTCAAGTTAGGTTTCTGTCTGATGCTAGACTCATGTCTGTAATTCTGTGGACACAATTGTCCTTCTGCCATGTATCCCTGTGTGGATGTATATGTCTTTCTTCTGTACCTCTGCTACTTGTGTCCTTCAGGATTCTTCCAAGTACTACCTGTGACCTACAGGCTTCTGCTTTGACTCTGCTACCTGTTGCCTTTGGACTGTAACAATGTATATATCTCTGCTACCTTTGACCTGCAGGCCTTTCGTTGTGTATGTACCTCTACTACATATCCTGATATCCTACTTGGGCTTCCTGTTATAGACCCAGCCTCTGTTATCTGATGATCTGATCTATTCCTGCTTTATTACCTGTCTGTTTTTTCTATATGCATGTATTCTGCCTGCTATTATTTTAATCTGTATTCACACTGTGTTTTACCTGGTTAGCCCTTAGGGTTGGCCCTAAGTCAAATTGGTTTGGTAGACAGTGGGTCAACAACCCGCTGCCCCTTAAGCACTATGTGGTCACAAATAGACAGCCAGATATAGGATATCAGTTTATGAGACAATATCTCAAAATAATATTGTCTAGAAAATCTAGTCATCTCGTGATAGACATATCTGGATGTTGAGCCAAGCAGAAAACACATCTGTATGTGCAGCTACATTGCTAGTGTATTGATATACCTCACCTGCCATCCTATAGGTCACCATTGTGAAATAAAATCTGCAAATTTGATCATGTTTACTGGTTTTCTTAATGGCCATGGTCATTCGGTATTCTGTAAAGATGATCAATTTTTAGTATTGAAATTTATTGTTTTTTTTAAAGGTTTCATCTTGAAACTTATCAACAGATCCAGGTTCTGGCATTTGCGGTACAGGAGATAAACAGTAACATCGATATTCTGCCAAACATAACATTGGGTTTCCAGGTCTATGACTCTTGTAATGTGCTTCACTATGACTTGAAGGGTGCCTTACAAGTGCTGACCGGAGCTAGCACTGTCATCCCCAACTATCGATGTGTTCAGGATAATCTACTCTCTGGTATCATTGGGCCAGCCGTCTCCACTCATTCCATACTTCTTGCTCATATCTTGGGACTCTACAGATATCCTCAGGTAGGACTGACAAAGAATTTATCCTAAAAACAAATGCAGATGTATCCTTCTTCAACTTACTCTTGGTTCGAAATATCCCAAGATGACCAAAAATTTTCAGCATTATTCTGTCATATATTGTATGCAGAAGTTTTTTTTTAACTATTTGCTGCCCCATGATGTACTATTATGTCATGGGTGGGTGCCTGTTCCTGTGATCTGGCATAATAGTATGTCATGAATATGGGGCCAGCTTAGGAGAAAAATAGTAATAATAAAAAATAGCCAGATTTGGTATTCATGCATCTGTAACCACCCATACTATAAAAATAAAAAAATATTTACCCCGTTAAAAAAAAAAAAAGCAAAAAATTGCTGTTTTTTTTTTCTTTCACTGCCTTTAAAACAAAATTATAAAAAATTAACAAGAAAAATCACATATAACCCAAACTGGTACTAGTAGAAATGACAGCTGATCCTGCAAAAAACAAACCCTAACACAGCTCCAATGATGGAAAAGTAAAAAAGTTGTGGTAACACTGAAACAAAAATAGAAATTTGGTATTGCCGTAATTGTAGTGAACGCAGAATAAAGGTAACATGTTATTTATGATGCCTAATGCACCACACAAAATTTATAACATAAAAAATAATGGTAAAAGTGACCTTTTTTTGCCATCCCGCTAAGAATGAGTTAATAAAATATGATAAGCTTAGTGTTTTCTGAAATGGTGCAATAGAAAAGTACAAGTTGTGCAAAAAAAAAAAACAAGCTCTTATATGGCTATATTGACATTCAAATTAAAGCGTTATGGCCTCTATGATGTGACATCTCGCACCACTAATCTTGAGATATCTCAAGGCAAGAGGTAAGGTGAGGAACAACACATCTGCACTAAACATTTGGGTTTCCTATAAATGTAACAATTTTTTTCCAGGTCAGTCATTTCTCGACTAGTCGTCTTCTGAGTGACAGGACAAAATTTCCATCCTTCTTCAGGACAGTTCCCAGTGATGTCTTTCAGTCCCAAGGACTAGCCAAGCTTGTATTGTATTTTGGATGGACTTGGGTGGGCCTTGTGGCTGTTGATAATGACTATGGTCAGCAGGGAATACAGCTGGTCAAACAGGAGATAACCAAGGCAGGAGCTTGTGTGGCCTTCTCCGAAAATATTCTAATAAGTCAAGCTGACCGCAATGCTCCACACGTAGTGAAGACCATCAAGGAATCAACTACGAAGGTGGTGATTCTTTTTTCCACTGATCTTGATCTGGCTCCCATTTTGGAAGAAATGATAAAGCAGAACATTACAGGGAAAACATTTGTGGCTAGCGAAGGATGGTCCACATCAACTTTATATTCAGATAAGAAATTTTCACAGCTTCTGCCTGGTACCATTGGATTGACCTTTTTCAGTGGTATGATTCCAGGCTTTCAAGAATTTATTTATAAAGTCCATCCACTGATGTCTTTAGGACAGAATTGGGCAAGGTTGTTTTGGGAAGACACCTTTGGCTGTACGGTCACAGACAATAGAACAAATATAAGTTCTTTAGAGACTCTCAAAAAGCAATGTGATGGGAGCGAGTCTCTACGTAGTGTCCAGAACAGCTACACTGATGTATCCAACCTGAGGACCACCAACAAAGTCTACATTGCAGTCCATGTTTTAGCCAAAGCCTTGGAAGATCTTAGAAGCTGCAGGGATAAAACATATCTGTTGAATAGAGGCATGTGTATAGACATTGGGAGTTTCAAACCATGGCAGGTAATGTAACGCACAAAGGGTAAATAGGATGATGTTGGGGGTTTAGTTACTATATAATAGGAACAAAAAGCAGAAACACAAAAATCTAGAGGTTCTTCCAAGTAAATTCTTCAGTAACACATGGATTGATATACACACGTGGACAAAATTGTTGGTCCCCCTCGTTTAATGAAAGAAAAACCCACAATGGTCACAGAAATAACTTGAATCTGACAAAAGTAATAATATATAAAAATTCTATGAAAATGAACAAATGAAAGTCAGACATTACTTTCCAACCAGGCTTCAACAGAATTATTTAAAAAAGAAAACTCATGAAACAGGCCTGGACAGAAATGATGGTTCCCTTAACTTAATATTTTGTTGCACAACCTTTTGAGGCAATCCCTGCAATCAAACGATTCCTGTAACTGTCAATGAGACTTCTGCACCTCTCAGCAGGTATTTTGGCCACTCCTCATGAGCAAACTGCTCCAGTTGTCTCAGGTGTGAAGGGTGCCTTTTCCAGACGGCATGTTTCAGCTCCTTCCAAAGATGCTCAATAGGATTTAGGTCAGGGCTCATAGAAGACCACTTCAGAATAGTCCAATGTTTTCCTCTTAGCCATTCTTGGGTGTTTTTAGCTGTGTTTTGGGTCATTATCCTGTTGCAAGACCCATGATCTGCGACTGAGACCAAGCTTTCTGACACTGGGCAGCACATTTCTCTCTAGAATCCCTTGATAGTCTTGAGATTTCATTGTACCCTGCACAGATTCAAGACACCCTGTGCCAGATGCAGCAAAGCAGCCCCAAAACATAACAGAGCCTCCTCCATGTTTCACAGTAGGGACAGTGTTCTTTTCAATATATGCTTCATTTTTCCATCTGTGAACATAGAGCTGATGTGCCTTGCCAAAAATTTCGATTTTTGTCTCATCTGTCCATAGTAGTCTCCTAGAAGCTTTGTGGCTTGTCAACATGTAGTTTGGCTAATTCCAGTTTTGTCAGATTCAAGTTATTTCTGTGACCATTGTGGGTTTTTCTTTCATTAAGCAAGGGGTACCAACAATTTTGTCCACGTGTGTACATATTGATAGAATGAGGCTCAAGAGTCTTAGTAGACCAACAAGAACAGAAGGTTAGAAGATTTTGGATTTCTACCTTTATCATGATGAACTAGTTACACTTATATACAGGTCACATTTGTTCAAAAATTTTATTGGGCCCTTTAGTAGTAGTCACCAGTAATGTTTTATATAGTTCTAGGCTTACTTTCATCAGTGAAGAACTTCTCAAGCAAATCTCTCATGGTTTCTTAGTAATGATCTTCAGTGCTGGTTTGGTAAATTTGGTAAATTGTGTATTTTTTATCTGTGTTGTCTACCATGGAGCTGGAATTAAAGGCATTTTCTGGCCCCAAAGTTATTTTACATACTGATGACCTATACACAGGACACCTGGACCCCACACAGATCAACTGTTCTGGCAGCCTCCGGGAACTGGAAGCCACAGTAGTGGAAGGGGGAGTGAGTAAAGCTTTACCTGTTCAAGTAATAGGAGGGGTGCTGCAGTTCCCTGATATCATCACTACACAGTGGATGGGGCGGCAGCTCCGCTCCTATTATATGAACAGGAGCAACTGCATGTGCTCTGGATATGTCATCATTATGAAGAATCCTTTTGGGGTGATATAGTCAGGGTCCACAATTATTACGCTGTTACAAATGTAATCTGAAGTTAAAGAGGTTTTCCAACTTCAGTAACTTATCTCCAATTTTTCTCCAATTATGAATGAAGTGCCCTTTGCTCCATTCATTTTAATGGGGCTGCCAGAAATAGCTGGGCACTGGATTTTCACTATCTCCAGTGATTCCTTGAAAATAATGGCGATGGGGCATACCTTTCTAAATACCACACCTTTTAGACTGGGGAGGAAAGGACCCCCATTTTACTAACTGAAGGGGATGCCAGCGGTCAGACCCCCACCTATCTGCAACAATATAGGGGATGAGTGCGTAGGTGAAAAAAAAATCCCTTAATGGCCAAACAATGTGAACACGTGAGAATTTCCATGAATGCTGCATAATAGATTGGGCACATCTTACATGAAATTTTTTTTTCTTGTTGGCTTACTTTAGATCAGTATTACGCACATTCTTATATGCCTCACCTTTCACTGTATGTATGCTGGTCTGTCTTGAACCATCGAATACTACAACCTACAAGACATAGAAGCAACACCAAGAAATGTAAAAAATATCTCATCTTTATAAATCATATATTATAGACAAAATAAAAAATAAAACCCATAGAATACGTGATGAGGACACAAAAGAGTAAAACTGATGAAGACACTGCTAACCACTACCAATTGTACAATACTCTATCTGCCAAGAGTCATACACCAACTCGGAATACCATATAGAGATGCAACATTGACTGCAACATTGTCACTTATAGCTAGTTACTTACTAAGAAGTAGACACGACACAGACCCTGCCACGTGTTTTGTTCTCTTCATTGGTGGGTCCATATAATTGACTAGTGTTTGGCATTGTCTTCCCATAAAATTCCTTGGTTATCTAAAAATGTGTCCATTAACTTTACTCCTCAATCGAGATATCGTGAGATGAAAGACATGTGATGACCAGTTTTAGGGGAAAAAAATTTCTTTACTCTATCGGGCTTTGTTTGAGCCATCCAGAAAATGATTGAATTTGCATTTGCATTTCTAGCTTTTACATTATATGAAGAGGGTAAGACTGCTGTTGAACAATGGGAGAGAACTCTACTTTGACGAAAATGGGAACCCGCCCGCAGTCTATGACATTGTGAACTGGCAGCTGAGCCCTGAAGGAACCTTACAGCAGGTCAGAGTTGGGAGTTATGATACGACTGCCCCAGATGGTCTCGTGTTTACCATCAACTCAAGTTCCCTAGTATGGGTCACAGGAGACCACCAGGTAAGAAAGAAAGGGGTTTAAGCAAAATATGAGGTTAACAGGTTGAAAAACAAGGGATCAATTACACAATTTCTAACCTTCAAAAATTATAATGATGCTAGAATTTTGCAGGGTTTCTGCATTATAAAATATGTGAATAGGTAAAAAAAACACTCTACTAACCTTTTTTGCTCCACCATTTGAAAATGAGCCTGTGTGTTCTGTAATCTCATTGAATAACTAACAGCTCTATTGTGAAGTTATGTGCTCCATTGTGGAGCACTGACTTCCTCTCTCCTCCTCTGATGCACACAGTGTGGGAATTTTCTATCACTTCTACAAAAAAAACTGCTCTGGCAGTGGCACATCTTGGGCGCACAGCCCTGATTTGTGCCAAAGATGTGCCATATCAGTAGTTTTGGACTGTTTAAGACAGTAGGCAGAATGGGGATACCTTGGTCCATCAGATTTACTATAACTCACATCAGAAAATTGCCATGGGTTATGCCAGAAAACTCTTAATAATTCTAGTGCATCTAACCCAGCAAGTAGATCGATTAAGACTGGCATTGGAAACTCCAGTCTTAATAAATTCCAACCAGTGTCTCCTGTATGAACAGGCTCTCAAACTCACAATGCAAGTCTTTGGGAGTCAGATCAAGTCTCTAATAGACCTACATTGTGATTTTGACCTTCTGTTCATACAGGAAGTACAGTGTGTAGCAGAGGAACAGACAGGAGGTCAGTGCTCCAGAGGGGAGCAAACAACTTGATAATAAAGCTGTCAGTAAGTTATTCAATAACATTACACTATACACAAGCTCATTTTCAAATAGGGGAGACTTTTTTTTACTAGACGGCTTCTTTGGAAGATTTGTCTAAGATTACAAAAACATGTCTGCTCGTTTTCAGAAACAGCATCACGTGAGTCTAAAGGTTGTGTGTGGTACTGCAGTTCAGTTGCATTCACTTCAAAAGAGCTTAACTGCAATACCAGACACCACTCATGTTCACAAAGGTTGAAGTGATATGGTCATTTTCTAGGTTCCTCGCTCTGCTTGCAGTGAGAGGTGTCCTCCAGGATTCAGAAAAGCTCCTATGACAGGACAACCTGTTTGCTGCTTCGAATGTGTTGCTTGTCCACAAGGAGAGATCTCAAATCAAACAGGTGGGTTCAGGAATTCATGAACATGTAATCATTTTTTTTATTTATGAACTTTGAGGGGTCGTCCAGGCATTGCAGCTTTTTTCCAGGAGGCCAGGGAATGTAAAAAAAAAAAAAAAACATACTCATCTGTCTCAGTTGCTCTGGTGTCGCAAGCCCCTGTCCGTTCTAGCGGAGCCCCGGGGCTTGTTCTAGTGGAAGTCCTCGCTGCACGTGACCACTGAGGCCAATCCGCGGCCTAAGGAAAGGAAACGGGACAACACAGGTAACGTATGTGAGTGACATCCCGGGTCCTTTCCATAGGCCGCTGATTGGCCTCAATGGTAATGTGCGGCAAGTACTTCTACCTGAACAAGCCTGGGGGTGCTACTGGACCAGACACCAGCCTGGGACAACGGAGCGATGGGGACAGGTTAGAATGTTTTTCATTTTTTTTTCACCTTCCCCAGCCTCCTGGAAAAAAAAAGCTGTAATTCCTGGACAACCCCTTTAATTCCTATATTAACAAGTTATGAATAAGATGTTTCTGCAGTTGATCCTTTCATGACCTCTCCAGAAATTATACAAGTAAAACTCTTTGATATGACACCAGAACCACTGTTCTACATTTCATAATACCTGAGATGTAAGTGTTTGAAGTGACCCCTCGAGCTTCAGCTTTTCTGTATTACACCTGTGTCTCATAGTACTTACAGTCAGAAGCCATGAAGATTTCTGCTTCCGATAAAAGGGTAAAGAATATGCAAGTACCAAAATTGGAATTGAATGCAAGATTTCACGGAAAGGAGCCAAAATCTGTTAATAAAGTGTAATGCAATTTTTTTTTTACAAAAACACAAATACTGCCAGTAAATTACAAGTTGTTTTCAAATGTGGGCACTCCTTAAGTTACTAGAATAAAAATTCTATTAACTTAATATGCATCTTAACCCTTAAAAAAAAATTAAATGTCTTGGTATCTAGACCTTAAAATGATCCATTGAACCAATTTCTATAGATTGCTTGATGGTTCGTTCTTAATCTCTTTCAGATGCCTTTGATTGCTTCAAGTGTCCAACAGATAAGTGGCCAAATCCTCAGAAATCTCAATGTCTTCAAAAGCCTATAGATTATCTGTCCTACGAGGATCCACTGGGAACCACCCTGATGGTTACCAGCATTGTATCATCCATGATCCCTACTTTGGTTTTGAGACTCTTCATAAAACATAAAAACAGCCCAATAGTTAAAGCCAACAACTTATCCTTGAGTTGTCTTCTTCTCTTATCTTTGTCCCTGTGCTTCCTATGTGCCTTAGTTTTTATTGGTTACCCTCTGCCTATAAAATGTCTATTGCGCCAAGTTGCGTTTGGCCTGGTTTTCACCCTTTGTATATCCTGCATCTTGGCTAAAACCATTTTGGTTGTCTTTGTATTCATGGCTACCAGACCAGGCACCAGCTTGAAGAAATGGACAAGTCCTCAACGATCCTACCTAATTATTGTTTTTTGTTTTTTAATTCAGTTAATATTTTGTGTTTCTTGGCTATGTATCACTCCTCCTTTCCAACAATACAGTTTCCAAGTTCAATCCATCATCATTGTTGAATGCAATGAAGGCTCGCCTGTTGCCTTCTGGACCATGTTGGGTTATCTCTTCTTTCTGGCCACCATAAGTTTCATTGTTGCCTTCCTGGCTCGAAGACTTCCTGACAGCTTCAATGAAGCCCAGCTTATTACGTTCAGTATGATGGCCTTTCTCAGTGTCTGGATAGCTTATATCCCGGCAACTTTGAGTGCCCAAGGGAAATATACTGTAGCAATGGAGATCTTTGCTATCCTTGCCTCCAGTTGGGCATTGGTTATCTGCATGTTTCTTCCAAAATGCTTTATATTATTGTTTAGGCCGGAGAAGAATACTAGAGAACATCTCATGAAATCAAAATTTGTCCTAAAAACTGCATAGCTTTGGTCTTGTTGGCCATTGTATTTGCAATATCTAGTGTCGCAGTTATCAACAATTGACATTTCCTTATAGCATGATGTACTGTGATCACAATGTGTTAACCTACTAAGGTACTTAAAGGGGTTTTCTGGAGACTGTTACTTTATTTACCTGTACAGGGTTATTGCAGCCAATGGATCCAGGGGTTCCAGTCACATCGGAGTCATGTAATCCGAAATGGCCTTCAGCCTCCGGGTTTGCTCCACTCCACCACCTCCTCCTCCGATCTCACAAGTTCACAGGTATTATGTGAGATCGGTGGATCGACCCATACAGTATAGACAGTGTATGAAAGAAAAAAAAAGCTCCATTCCAGCTCAGCCATGTTGCCAGTCCTTGATGACGTGTTCTTATGATGTTCCGTTTCTATTCCGGTCACCACTGTAGCCAATCACTGGCCTCAATGCTGACCTGTACACAAACAGCACATTATTGCTGAGGCCCATCAGTCATGTGTATCAAGGTACTGGCAACAGGACCAAGTGGGCAAACCGGTCCTGGAAAGGAGGACCTGGAAATAGCATTTCAGATTTTTTACTTTAAGATTTACAGCCTAGATGAAAATATAAATTTTTTTTAACAAATATTATTTTTTTTATAAACAACTAACAATGTAATAAAAAAAATATATAATAAATAGTCCTTACCAATTCCCTGCTGATCCAGGGCTAAAGTTTCCTTGGACTTTGCTATCTTTGATACTTCACCAGTTTAGCCAGAGACTGACTGCAGTGCTCACACATCGATACGTTACATTATTACTGGAGTCCATTAAAGGGGTTGTCCAGCGTTAAGGTTTTTATGGCCTATCCTTCAATGGACATTGAACAACATGGATATGGAGTTTTTTGTGTCTGGTCCTTTATTGTCCATAGGCCTGAAGGAGCTCTGTACAGCCAATCGATCTGGGGGGCAGCTATCACACCCACCCCAATCGGAAATTTTGGTTTAATGCATATTGCACATTTTCTGTTAGTACAATAAACCTCATTTCAATCCTGAAATATTACTGTGTCCATCAGTTATTAGATATATCAAATTGAAATGGTTGTTGCAAACACCCAAATATTTAGAACTAAAAATGATTAAGGTTAATAGGGGTGCCCAAACTTTTTCATATGACTGTAAATGGTGCGGGTGGGAACTCCCTCTCTGCTATTACTTTTAGGCTACTCCATTGCCACGTATCTTGATTTCTTTTGAAAGATTTTGGGCTTTAAAGAGGAACTTTCACCACCTTCACCAAGCCCAGCTCTTTATATCATTTAATAGGCACTGATTCCAGCACATTTGGAATTTTTCTCTAGCCCCCACCATTCCTGAGCAATAAGTGCTGTTGGTTTCGGTGCCTGATATGCTATTTAGCCTATCTACAGGTGAGTAGTGTCATGTAGGAACAGACAAGGGGTGTGATTCTGAGCCCTGATGCTGTCCACCTCTAGTTAGATTTTTGAATCACACCTACTTTCAAGCTCCTGCCTGACACTGACCACCCGAATGTAGAAATCCTAGATAGGATATCAGGCACCAAAACTAACTGCATTGATTGATCAGGAATAGTCATATATATATATATATATATATATATATATATACAGTACAGACCAAAAGTTTGGACACACCTTCTCATTCCAAGAGTTTTCTGTATTTTCATGACTATAAAAATTGTAGATTCACACTGAAGGCATCAAAACTATGAATTAACACATGTGGAATTATATACTTAACAAAAAAGTGTGAAACGACTGAAAATATGTCTTATATTCTAGGTTCTTCAAAGTAGCCACCTTTTGCTTTGATTACTGCTTTGCACACTCTTGGCATTCTCTTGATGAGCTTCAAGAGGTAGTCACCTGAAATGGTTTTCACTTCACAGGTGTGCCCTGTCAGGTTTAATAAGTGGTATTTCTTGCCTTATAAATGGGGTTGGGACCATCAGTTGTGTTGTTCAGAAGTCAGGTGGATACACAGCTGATAGTCCTACTGAATGGAGTGTTAGAATTTGTATTATGGCAAGAAAAAAGCAGCTAAGTAAAGAAAAACGAGTGGCCATCATTACTTTAAGAAATGAAGGTCAGTCAGTCCGAAAAATTGGGAAAACTTTGAAAGTGTCCCCAAGTGCAGTGGCCAAAATCATCAAGCACTACAAAGAAACTGGCTCTCATGAGGACCACCCCAGGAAAGGAAGACCAAGAGTCACCTCTGCTGCGGAGGATAAGTTCATCCGAGTCACCAGCCTCAGAAATCGCAGGTTAACAGCAGCTCAGATTAGAGACCAGGTCAATGCCACACAGAGTTCTAGCAGCAGACACATCTCTACAACAACTGTTAAGAGGAGACAGAGCAGCAGGCCTTCATGGTAAAATAGCTGCTAGGAAACCACTGCTAAGGACAGGCAACAAGCAGAAGAGACTTATTTGGGCTAAAGAACACAAGGAATGGATATTAGACCTGTGGAAATCTGTGCTTTGGTCTGATGAGTCCAAATTTGAGATCTTTGGTTCCAACCACCGTGTGTTTGTGCAACGCAGAAAAGGTGAACGAATGGACTCTACATGCCTGGTTCCCACCGTGAAGCATGGAAGAGGAGGTGTGATGGTGTGGGGGTGCTTTGCTGGTGACACTGTTGGGAATTTATTCAAAATTGAAGGAATACTGAACCAGCATGGTTACCACAGCATCTTGCAGCGGCATGCTATTCCATCCGGTTTGCGTTTAGTAGGACCATCATTTATTTTTCAACAGGACAATGACCCCAAACACACCTCCAGACTGTGTAAGGGCTATTTGACCAAGAAGGAGACTGATGGGGTGCTACGCTAGATGACCTGGCCTCCACAGTCACCAGACCTGAACCCAATCGAGATGGTTTGGGGTGAGCTGGACCGCAGAGTGAAGGCAAAAGGGCCAACAAGTGCTAAGCGTCTCTGGGAACTCCTTCAAGACTGTTGGAAGACCATTTCAGGTGACTACCTCTTGAAGCTCATCAAGAGAATGCCAAGAGTGTGGAAAGCAGTAATCAAAGCAAAAGGTGGCTACTTTGAAGAACCTAGAATATAAGATATATTTTCAGTTGTTTCACACTTTTTTGTTAAGTATATAATTCCACATGTGTTAATTCATAGTTTTGATGCCTTCAGTGTGAATCTACAATTTTTATAGTCATGAAAATACAGAAAACTCTTGGAATGAGAAGGTGTGTCCAAACTTTTGGTCTGTACTGTATATATATATATATATATATATATATACATTCTATGGTTATTTGTTACTCTCTTTTATTTGCGATTTTTATTATATGTATATACAGTGGGGAAAAAAAGTATTTAGTCAGCCACCAATTGTGCTAGTTCTCCCACTTAAAAAGATGAGGCCGGTCTGTAATTGTCATCATAGGTAGACCTCAACTATGAGAGACAAAATGAGAAAACAAATCCAGATAATCACACAAATTATGGTGGAAAATAAGTATTTGGTCACCTACAAACAAGCAAGATTTCTGGCTCTCACAGACCTGTAACTTCTTCTTTAAGAGGCTCCTCTGTCCTCCACTCATTACCTGTAGTAATGGCTCCTGTTTGACATTGTTATCAGTATAAAAGACGCCTGTCCACAACCTCAAACAGTCACACTCCAAACTCCACTATGGTGAAGACCAAAGAGCTGTGGAAGGACACCAGAAACAAAATGGTAGACGTGCACCAGGCTGGGAAGACTGAATCTGCAATAGGCAAGCAGCTTGGTGTGAAGAAATCAACTGTGGGAGCAATAATTAGAAAATGGAAGACATACAAGACCACTGATAATCTCCCTCCATCAGGGGATCCACGCAAGATCTCACCCCGTGGGGTCAAAATGATCACAAGAACGGTGAGGAAAAATTTCCAGAACCACACGGGGGACCTAGTGAATGACCTGCAGAAAGCTGGGACTAACGTAACAAAGGCTACCGTCAGTAACACAGTACGCCACCAGGGACTCAGATCCTGCAGTGCCAGACGTGTCCCCCTGCTTAAGGCAGTACATATCATTGTCATATGGTCAGATGAAACCAAAGTAGAACTGTTTGGTAGAAACACAACTCGTCGTGTTTGGAGGAGAGTGAATGCTGAGTTGCAGCCAAAGAACACCATACCTACTGTGAAGCATGGGGGGGCAACATCAGGCTTTGGGGCTGTTTCTCTGCAAAGGGACCAGGATGACTGATCCGTGTACATGAAAGAATGAATGGGGCCATGCATAGTGAGATTTTGAGTGCAAACCTCCTTCCATCAGCAAGGGCATTGAAGATGAAACATGGCTGGGTCTTTCAGCATGACAATGATACCAAGCACACCACCAGGGCAGCGAAGGAGTGGCTTCATAAGAAGCATTTCAAGGTCCTGGAGTGGCCTAGCCAGTCTCCAGATCTCAACCTCATAGAAAACCTTTGGAGGGAGTTGAAAGTCCGTGTTGCCCAGCGACAGCCCCAAAACATCACTGCTCTAGAGGAGATCTGCATGGAGGAATGGGCCAACATACCAGCAACAGTGTGTGCCAACCTTGTGAAGACTTACAGAAAACGTTTGACCTCTGTCATTGCCAACAAAGGATATACAGTGGGGAAAAAAAAAGTATTTAGTCAGCCACCAATTGTGCAAGTTCTCCCACTTAAAAAGATGAGAGAGACTTGTAATTGTCTTCATAGGTAGACCTCAACTATGAGTGACAAAATGAGAAAACATATCTAGAAAATCACATTGTCTGATTTTTAAAGAATTTATTTGCAAATTATGGTAGAAAATAAGTATTTGGTCAATAAAAATCAAGCAGGATTTCTGGGTCTCAGAGACCTGTAACTTCTTCTTTAAGAGGCTCCTCTGTCCTCCACTCATTACCTGTAGTAATGGCTCCTATTTGACATTGTTATCAGTATAAAAGACACCTGTTCACAACCTCAAACACTCACACTCCAAACTCCACTATGGTGAAGACCAAAGAGCTGTGGAAGGACACCAGAAACAAAATTGTAGACCTGCACCAGGCTGGGAAGACTGAAAGATCTCTCAGCTGCATTTGACACTGTTGACCATCAACTCCTTCTCACTGTGCTCCGCTCTGTCGGCATCACAGACACCACTCTCTCCTGGTTCTCCTCTTATCTCTCTGACCGCATTTTCTGTGTTTCATTTGCGGCCTCTGTTTCTTCCCCTCTTCCCCTTGCCGTTGGGGTTCCTCGGGGCTC
The DNA here is from genome assembly GCA_947044405.1 of Leptodactylus fallax. Lineage (NCBI taxonomy): Eukaryota > Metazoa > Chordata > Amphibia > Anura > Leptodactylidae > Leptodactylus > Leptodactylus fallax. The sequence goes on from CAMRHE010000457.1 coordinate 1,265,845, forward strand.
GGTCCTAGGTCCCCTGCTCTTCTCCCTCTACACAGCCCCCATTGGACAAACCATCACTAGATTTGGCTTCCGGTACCATCTTTATGCTGATGACACCCAATTATATACGTCATCCCATGATATCACCCCTGCACTAATACAAAACACCAGTGACTGTCTCTCTGCCGTCTCTAATATCATGTCTTTGCTCTATCTGAAACTGAATCTCTCAAAGACTGAACTACTGCTGTTTCCACCATCTAATAGATCTGTACCTGATATCTCCATTGCAGTCTCTGGCCTTACCATATCTCCTAGGCAGTATGCCCGCTGCCTCGGGGTTATGTTTGACTCAGACCTTTCCTTCACCCCCCATATCCAATCACTCGCACGCTCATGTCATCTCCACCTCAAAAACATCTCCAGAATCCGCCCTTTCCTTACCACAGATACACTAAAGACACTTATTGTTGCCCTGATTCACTCTCGCCTTGACTATTGTAACTCCTTACTAATCGGTCTTCCCCTTACTAAACTCTCCCCTCTACAATCTATTCTGAATGCGGCGGCCAGGCTCATCTATCAGTCTAGACGCTACAGCGATGCCGCCGGTCTGTGCCAGTCACTACACTGGCTGCCTATTCGATACAGAGTACAATATAAACTTATCCCCCTCATCCACAAGGCTCTCCATAATGCGGCACCTCCCTACATTTCCTCCCTCATCTCTGTCTATCGCCCAACCCGTACTCTCCGTTCACTCAATGACCTAAGACTAACATCTTCTATTATCAGAACCTCCCACGCTCGTATACAAGACTTCTCCTGAGTTGCACCACTTCTCTGGAATGTTCTATCCGGACTATCAGATTAACCCCCAATTTCCACAGCTTCAAGCGTAAACTAAAGACATATCTTTTCAGTCAGGCCTATTACAACTCCTAATGTAAACCCTTCCGTAGTTAGAATCCCTAAAACGTACCCTCCTCTGTTTATGCTTCAACATTACCTCACAGGATATGATGCCGTATCAGACTAACTTTATATGTCCAGGCACCATCTGCATGTTAAAGGACACGACTGGTGACGGCTCATACAGCTTTATATATGTGTAATGACAGTAACCTCTATTACAGAATTATCTGACCATTGTATAAGCAATGCTACCTCCGATGCCGCCCCTGCTGCCTCCTGTGTCACCCCCTCTACCTCATAGATTGTAAGCTCTTGCGAGCAGGGCCCTCAGTCCCAGTGTGTGAATTGACTATTTCTTTGTAATGTATCTTTTTTGTCAGTACTTGAACCCTACAAATTGTACAGTGCTGCGGAATATGTTGGCGCTATATAAATAAAATGTATTATTATTATTATCTGGCAATAGGCAAGCAGCTTGGTGTGAAGAAATCACCTGTGGGAGCAATAATTAGAAAATGGAAGACATACAAGACCACTGATAATCTCCCTCCATCAGGGGCTTCACGCAAGATCTCACCCCGTGGGGTCAAAATGATCACAAGAACGGTGAGTAAAAATCCCAGAACCACACGGGGGAACCTAGTGAGTGACCTACAGAAAGCTGGGACTAACGTAACAAAGGCTACCGTCAGTAACACACTACGCCGCCAGGGACTCAGATCCTGCAGTGCCAGACGTGTCCTCCTGCTTAAGCCAGTACATATCTGGGCCCGTCTGAAGTTTGCTAGAGAGCATTTGGATGTTCCAGAAGAGTATTGGGAGAATGTCATATGGTCAGATGAAACCAAAGTACAACTGTTTGGTAGAAACACAACTCGTGGTGTTTGGAGGAGAGTGAATACTGAGTTGCATCCAAAGAACACCATACCTACTGTGAAGCATGGGGGGGCAACATCATGCTTTGGGGCTGATTCTCTGCAAAGGGACCAGAACGACTGATCCGTGTACATGAAAGAATGAATGGGGCCATGTATCGTGAGATTTTGAGTGCAAACCTCCTTCCATCAGCAAGGGCATTGAAGATGAAACGTGGCTGGGTCTTTCTGTATGACAATGATCCCAAGCACACCGCCAGGGCAATGAAGGAGCGGCTTCGTAAGAAGCATTTCAAGGTCCTGGAGTGGCCTAGCCAGTCTCCAGATCTCAACCCCATAGAAAACCTTTGGAGGGAGTTGAGAGCCCGTGTTGCCCAGCGACAGCCCCAAAACATCCCTGCTCTAGAGGAGATCTGCATGGAGGAATGGGCCAACATACCAGCAACAGTGTGTGCCAACCTTGTGAAGACTTACAGGAAACGTTTGACCTCTGTCATTGCCAACAAAGGATATATAACAAAGTATTGAGATGAACTTTTGTTAATGACCAAATACTTACTTTCCACCATAATTTGCAAATAAATCAGACAATGTGATTTTCTGGATTTGTTTTCTCATTTTGTCTCTCATAGTTGAGGTCTACCTATGATGATAATTACAGGCCGGCCTCATCTTTTTAAGTGGGAGAACTTGCACAATTGGTGGCTGACTAAATGCTTTTTTCCCCCACTGTATATTATAAAAATAAAAGAGAGTAACAAATAACCGTAGAATCTGACCGCACATTTGTTTGTAGTCTGTGACCATGAAGACACATAGGTCTGTATGGGAGCTGAATATACAAAACCATAGGGGATTTTTAATTAAGAGTATTGACAAACTATTTTTTTATTTTATTTTGGCTACAACAAAATAATAAAAAATTGTCACACAGGTATTAAACACCTTCAAAAGGGGAACCCAGGGGTTATGTAAGAGCTTGGAAGATTGGCAAGGGTGGAAATATAAGAACTGTATACCTCCAGTGATACTAGTGTTTCCTCTGAACTCCCCATCTACACCCCAAGAAATGCTATGTTTTCATGTTTTGACATACTGAGCAGATTGGGCAAACACATTACCATTTGGTTGGAAGTCTATCTGCAAAGCTTCAATTCTAAAATGGGATTTTAGACTTGTAAAGTAGCTTACCACCTAGCCCTTGGTTCAGTCTGTTTCTTTGCCCCATCAGTAGGTATGGACTAGGGCTCTATTAGCTTTGTTTTCTGCGGATATGAGCACACACCACATCAGGCCATTACAAGATGGTTGGTGACTGGGTCTCCATTAGTACCATTGAGAAGGCAGGAGCGTAGGTGGAATGGTACTGCCTCTGTGCCTAGATAGCATCTCTGGGCAGTTTGTTAAATAACTTACCCCATTTCTCAAAGATCTTTTTTAGACTTTCAATAAAGATTGTTGTTTTATCAGCTTGAGTTCTCCATTTCCATTTCCATGACCATGAGCCTCTGTCTGTGTGACCAAATCCTCCACGAATGGGAAGTAAGGTTGTAAGAACTTTGTAATAAACAAAACCCAGCAACTCCTGCATTTCCCTGGCAACCGGGTGGAAACCACATCATGGCGGCTCCCATAGCTGTATACATTGTTCTCATTGATCTGAAACTGAGCCTGGCATCCCATTTTGAGGCCTGGAGTTTGGCCTATTCCTTGAACCAAGTATTCCTTACCCAGAATCAGTGGCTATGTCCTTGTTCCTGTTATAACCTTGGCTCTCATGATTCTGTACCTCTCCACACTACCTGTCCTGGATTTCTGTGTAAGATCCGGTCTTTGCTACCTGTATGTCCTAACCTTTTCCTAAATCAGTACTTCAGTACTATTTCCAGTCTTGAACACCTTTGTACCTGATTTTAGCCTTTATTCTCCATGCATTTCTCTGATTTTTTTTGGTGCTTGATCTTTGACCTGTCTAGTCAGTTGTCATCAAGACCACTTCAAGAGGTAGTGACATGGTGGTTTCCTTATAACAAAGTTAGACAACGCTCTTAAGAGTAGCCCACAGCCAAGTTGGTTTGGTGGCACAGTAGGTCCACAAGCTACTGCCATTACACACAGTCAATGTCCAGTGGAAATTGTTTTTCAACTTTTAATTGAAAGTAGTGCTTCACCAGTTGTCCATCATCAGGAGTATTTTTGGGGAATAAGCAAATGACTATGCGGAATGGATGACTCAGTCAATATCTCACTCACAGTGGAGTGATGTTACCTCTGACAGTGATTCAGTGACATTGAGCCAGTGTTCAGTACATTCCTCCACCACAGTTAATTTGTGACCATTGCACTATGTGGTGCAGAACAAAACAACTGGATCCTTAGACATGCCTATAAGCAAGGGAAGACACATGCTTGGTTGCTTATGTCCTGACAAGTCTATCATTGGTATCAACTGCTGGAATCGCTAGCAATAAAACCGACGTGGTCTTAGTTGCAGTATGTGGGCAAGATTTGTAGAAATCTCTCCCTCAGTTACTATAGATGGCAGTGTTGAGTTTGCAGAAGCTAAATTGCTGTGACCACTGCCTGTGTGTCCTCAGCATCCTGTTCAATACATCAATATGCAAATTTTATAATGAATATTACATTATAAATACCCAAACAAAAAGGCCAGACAGCAGTAGTAATGTTCCATCCACACACAGTATAATATCCTGGAGAATGACTTATTAGTATCCCCCACATACTATAATGGGTCCCACATAGTATAATGACTTTTTCCCTCTCTCACACTGTTAGTTTTTGGAATATAAATCCTTCTCTTTTTTTACCGATTTAGTGGCAGTCTATACTGCCAGGAACTACCACTTTCCCCATCTTGGCCCAGACCGCCATGAAGACCATTCTTCACTGCTGCTATTGGGGCCACAGTTTCCTCTAATTCAATCATCTTAGCTCATGTTTTGGGGACTTTCAGATACCCACAGGTAAGAGTATTGTATCGACAAGGTTTAGAAATGTGGAAATGATGGCACCTGATATTGTACATAACACTGGCATCTCCTCCAGATGAAGGAATCACACCACTTCATATAGGGACATCAGTCTGTACTGGGTAAGATGAACTGGGCATGGAGGCAAAGTGGCACATGTGAAATGCACCAGGTCACTCAACTACTCACCTTGGGACGTGTCTGACTGAAGGGACCCACACTGATCCTGAGACAGTGATCCCTACATTGAATGGAGTATTAGATCATAAAGTTGAGTTGCTGCTCCATTCATCTTGGAGATAGCTGAGCGTCATACTGAGCTATTTCCATATTTTCTAATAGATGTGAATGGAGCAGCAATATCCCAAAGCAACATGTTACTCCATTCATACAGTAAAATAGGACCTGCTCTCAAATTGGTGGGAGTTCCAGCAGTTGGACTCTCGCTGATCAGCAAGTTTTCACCCGTCCTATGGATAGGTGGTAATTTGCTAACTTGGTCCAACTGCTTTGAGTTACTTCGCTATTTTACAGTATAGTGTAGTGTATATAGCTGAGCATTCTACTGGTTATACCTTTTGCTGTACAGCTGAGCATCCTACAGTTTATAGCTCTAGCCATACAGCTGAGCATCCTACTAGTTATAGCTGTAGCCATACAGTCAAACATATTACAAAGTCAAACATATTATACCTCTAGTTATACACCTGAGCATCCTACTGGTTATACCTCCAGATATACAGCTGATCATCCTACTGGTTATACTTCTAGCTATACAGCTGAGCATTCTACTGATTATACCTCTTGATATACAGTCCAACATTCTACTGGTTATACCTCTAGCTATACAGCCAGGGTCGGACTGGCCCATCGGGGAACCGGTGAATCCACTGGTGGGCCCCGAGCCCCGACTATTAGTCCTCATGTTGCCAATGCAGATTCATTGGTCAGTGGCGTAACAATCGCGGTCGCGGCGGGTGTGACTGTGACCGTGCTCGGCGGGGTATGGGGCCTGTGGCCAGCTGGAGATGGCCGGGCCCCGGACGACTATGATAGCGGTCTGGTTCCCCGACTGCTATACATACTGTTATTGGAAAGGGGCCCTGGCATAGTGCTAGTCCCCTTTCTAATAGATGGAAGCCCAGGGGAGATGACTGAAAATAATAATTACATATAACTCACCTCTCCTGGGCACAGCGTTCTCTCCAGCACTCTTCCGCCATGTGACTGAGGCCTGTGATTAGGCCCCGGCGGTCACATGGGGTGTGGCTGCGTAATGACGATCACAGGCCTCAGCAGCGATGTCGGAAGAGGGCCTGAAGACGATGAAGATGGCAGGATGGAGCGAGGATGCCAAGGAAAGGTAAGGCATTTTGAGTATGAATGTTTGTTATTTTTAATCACCTTCCCTGGGTCTCCGATATACTCTGGGGTCTGAGGAGACTCCAGAGTATAATAATAGCACAGAAGCAGAAGGGGGCTGTTGGGAGCATATAATACTGTGTGGGGGCCACTGTGGAGCATATAATACTGGGTGGGGGCCACTTGGAGCATGAACTCCATACAGTGGCTCCTTCACTGGTCTCCTATACTGTATGGGGACCATTGATGGGGCCATTATATTGTTGGGGGGGCAGTGATGGAGGCCAATAGCCTGGGGTACACTAAAGGGTGTGTGCAGGATAACATTTTTTTTTTTAATTACGCCGGGGCAGGCGAAAAAAACAAAACAAAAAAAAAAAAAAAAAAAAACTTTCTCTCCTGTCCCCAGTGTCTCCCAGCGTGATTCAGTCCTGCAGCTCTTTTGTTTCCTTCCAGCTCAAGTTCTCTCTGCATGGGACTACCTGTGATGTCACATGACCCCTGAGGCCAATCAGCGGCCTAAGGGAAGGGACCTGGGACGTCACAGCCAATGAGGACTTCGGCAAAAGAAGACAGCAGAGCTGCAGGATTGGACCATGCTGGGAGGACACCGGAGCAATGGGGACAGATGAGTATGTTTAGTATGTTTTTTTTGGGGGGGGTATGGAAAATTCACCTCCCCCGGACTAATTATAAAAAAGAAAAAAATTATACTGGACAACCTCTTTAAAGTTTGGTGCATTAGGGGGTATATTAAAAGTTGTCCATGCATAATTTGTTATGGTTTATCCTCAGGATCTGTACGGAGCTGACCCCGGACTGATCAGCTGTAAGGAGCCACTTCTGGCGCCCGTCCTGTACACAATACAGGGCCGGAAGCAGAAATCTCTGTCCACTGTATATTAGCCGGGCACCTCAGCACTTATTGAAGTCAATAGGAGCTGAGCTGCAGTGAAGGTGCCGGGTGACTATACAGCAGATGGAGCTTTCTGCTTCCGGACCTGTGTTGTGTACAGAACAGAAGTGGCTCAGAACAGCTGAAGGGGCCGTGTGTCAGCCCCCTACCGATCAGGTATTTATGGCCTATCCTAAGCTTAGGCCATAAAAAAGATTAACCCTGGACAACCCCTTTAATATGCATCACACAGTTAATGTCCCTCCCCCCACAGGATGTTAGTCCCCATTACTGCTCCCATACAATATAATGACCCCATCATTGTTCCCCATACAGTATGGGGGACCAGTGAAGAGGCCACTGTATGGGGGGACCAGTGAAGTGACCATAGAAAAGTTTGGCCCAGACAACCCCTTAAAAGAGGTTGTCCATAAAATGGAGTGAGTATCGTGGCAGCCGCCAGGCAAGTTTAAAAATAAGAAAATGTAAAAAAAAAAAAAGCCTACTCACCTGTCCCCAGCACCCCGTTATTCCCTGCCTGTGTCTGTTTGGTCTCATGGTGGCGCCTCATTTCTAGAAATCCTGTACCTAATTGGTCTTAGCGGTCCCATGAGGTGCAGGACTCCCAGCTAGAATTCGCCGGCACGAGACTGAATGGACACTGGCAGCGGACAATGGAGTGTTGGGGACAGGTGAGTATGCTTTATTTATATATTTATTTTTTACTTTACACCTCCCGCCAGCCACATGGGTTGCTCCATTTCCTGGACAACCTCTTTAAAGGATTTATCCATCTTTCTAATATTGATGGCCTGTCCTTAGGATAGGCCATCAATATTACATCTGCGATGATACAACAGCCAGGACCTCTGCAGATCAGCTTTTCCAGGACAGTGCGGCTACAGGTAAATGTAACAATTCTACGAGCCACGCTGTTCACTTGCCATACAGGGTATAGAAGTAGGTTTAGGTAGTGCAGTGATGCACATGGTATAGTGGGTGAGCAGCATGGCTCCCGACATGTTATTACCTTTAGCCACCCTGTCTCGGTACCACTGATCTGCAGGGGTCCTGATGGTGGGCCTCTAGAAACAATTCCACTGGTGGGCCCTAGGCATTACAGTCCGACACTGTATACAGCCAAGCATCCTATGTGCCTTCTCTACTGAAAGGCTGCACTGTTGACTTATTTTGAAGATGTCTGATATCAGGGCCCCTAAATATTTCTCTTATGAAGTCTTGGCTAACACAAAATTGTCAATATGATACTCAAACAGGACATTATTTTACATTTGGAAGCATTTACCTGCAGTTTCCATTGTTTGGACCACTTATCCAATGATGCTAAATATTTTTCCAGGTTGCAGATCCCTGTAGAATTATTAATCCTTTCTGTTTTTTCACTTTCCCCACCTTGGTTTCTGAATACACTTTCAAGAGAATCAAGTACTGGATAGCGAGCAAGAACCGGTTTAGTACAAAACAGTTTCTAAAAAAGTTGGGTTTGGCTGAACCTAGAATTTTTGTGTTTTTACACAAGCAAATTATTATTATTATACCTTGGGGTCTCTTTGGACCCCAAGTATAACAATCAGAGGCCCAGGAGAATTGTGTAAAAATTAAAAAACACTCCTACTCACCTTTCCACTGTGGCACACAGTCTTCATTCCTGGATGTCTCTGGCATATTCCATCCTCCTCTATGAGGCCTGTAATTGGGTTTCAGTGGTCAAATCATCGTGTCATCGAAACTTGTGGCTGAAACTTACCGACAAACCTTGCCTATCACTATTACTCGATATCTGACACTTAAGAATGAAGGGGTACTCTGCGAGCCCCAAGTGTGACCAAAACCTCTGCATCTTAAAAGGCTACACTCCTGACTCTAGTGAAAGTATATTTCAGACTATTTCCTAGATTTGATTTGTATTTCAGGTTACATTGCTAACAGCTACCTCAAAGAACTACTGTCATAGCTAAATATCTATACTATTGATTTGGGCATACATTTTTAGTAAGCTTTTCTACATTGACAAATGGCATGATATAAACCTGGAAACAAGGTGTAATCTTTGAATCATACTTCTAGCCCAAAATTCTCACTCACTTCAGAAGCTCTTAAATGAACAGGAAGGTCCATTTACAATATCTATATAGATAAGAAGAAGGGGTTGGTTTCCCAATCAAAGAATGTCTGTGTGTTTCATGGACTATAATATAATTCAATTGGAATAGGAGTTGGCGCTTCAGGGAAATTAGATTGTTGCTGACGGTTTCTCTGTGGATTACAGCTGATCATTAGGGTCCCCAACAGTGGGCACCCTGTCACCACCTTACCATCTGGGGACCCTTCTAACAAAAAGAAATTGTTGACTTCTCATTATATTACCTAATAAATTCTCCAAATCTCAATATACTAAATATATTACCTGTACATTTTTTTTGCAGATCAGTCCATTTTCTAGTGTTTCGCTCTTAAGTAACAGGAAAATGTTTCCATCCTTCTTCAGGACTGTACCGAGTGACGTGGTCCAGTCTAAAGCTCTGGCTCAGCTTATTCTCAGCTTTGGTTGGACCTGGATTGGTCTTGTGGCTGTTGACAATGATTATGGCCTTCGGGGAATTCAACCAATAAAGGAAGAAATAGTCAAGGCTGGAGCTTGTGTGGCCTTCATGGAATATATTCTCCTTGGCCAACCAGATCGCAATGCCCCACATATAGTTCAGGCAATAAAGGAATCTGCAGCTACGGTTATAGTTGTTTTTTCTATTGAAGCTGAATTTGTTCCTATTGTGAATGAGATGGTGAAGCAGAATATCTCAGGGAAGATCTTTATTGGGAATGCCGGTTGGGCCAGATCAGTGTTATTGTCCGTAAGTCATTATTTCCCAACTTTATCTGGTAGTCTTGGTTTAGCTGGTGAAGATTATGTTGTACCTGGTCTAAATCAGTTCCTTGCTAAGATCCATCCATCGACGTCCAGAACAGTAGCTTGGACCAGGATGTATTGGGAAAAGGTGTTCACCTGCCAATTCCTTCCTGAGAACAAAACAGCTTCTTTGGAGAACCCAGTGAAGATATGCATGGGATCGGAACGTATAGATGACATCAAGAACAATTCCAACTATATCTCCAGCCTGAAATCATCTTATTTTATTTTTGCTGCTGTCCATGTCTTATCAAAAGCTTTAGAAGATCTGATAAGCTGCAAAATAGGTGAAGGGCCGTTCTCTAATGGGACCTGTGCAGATATTGGGAACCTCCAACCATGGAAGGTAAATATACATGCTGTATTTCCAATTGAGTCCAATAAAATTTTGTAAAACATTCCAAATTTTTGTCTATTTATGCTATTTGTTTGTGAAATATGTTCATCGATGGGTATTGCAAGGCTCACACAATCTTTCTCCTCACATTTGCGATGCAATGGCATTGCTAGTATCAGGCATCCAGGTCATAAGAACACAAAGGGTGTTATGACTAGTTTTTATGGCACATTTTTACTGGGACTCTTGTGAAGTAAACAGATTATTCAGGGAGTGATTTTGCTTCTATCACATTCATCACATTATTGATGGTGACTTCTTTATGGACACCTTTGAATTATATCTTTTTCTATTCTGCTTTAGCTCACACACTATATATTGAGGGTCCAGCTAAACATTAATCTAGAGAATGATAAATATTTCGATGAGAACGGGGATCCTCCTGTAGCTTACGCCATTTTCAACTGGCAGCTGCAGGCAGACGGGACCATGACACAAGTTAAAATAGGCAACTATAACTTTAAAGCCCATCCTTCTCCAACTGTGACCATAAACTCAAGTCTGCTCAGATGGAACCTCGGGAGTGAACAGGTGGGTAGAAAGAGCCATATTAATTATTATTATTACATTATCTGGATAGAGAATTTTTATGGCGCTTCTAGACAAGAATCACCCAAGACTCCCATCACACAGGCACTGAGAATGTAGAGGTGGCAAAGCATACATAGCCCTATGCTCATGAGTCACCACCTCTCCCCACTACTTACCTACTGATCCAACAGATTTACCTTACTTAGTGAATACTTCATCAGCATGGAATCATTTTCTTTATATGATGTCACAATTTGAGTGAACCAGACCAGATCTGGTGTGCTCTCTTCCAATAAATTGTACTTCTCTGGTGTCTAACTTTGCACATTGTATGATGTCACTTACATGTTATGAAATGAAATGTTTTCATGTTTCTAGGTACCTTCCTCCAATTGTAGTGACAGCTGCCCCATGGGATTCAGGAAGGCCACACTGCAAGGAAAACCACCATGTTGCTATTCCTGTGTCCCATGTCTACATGGAGAGATCTCAAATGAAACAGGTGATATTCTAAAAAGAGAGTTTATCTCTGAACCCAAACTCCTTTACTTAGTCATGAAATGTAGACAGAGGCTGTCCTAAAAGAGTAATTCCTCCCGAGGGATAGTTCAAGACTTTCAAGACTGCCCTTTCCTTGGGATAACCCATCAAGGGACAAAAGTGGCTGTAGCCTTTACTGGAGAGCTACGAACTCTTCATTGTTTATCCAGACATGGAGTCGTAGATGCCGATGTGACTGTGTCTGGTGCTTCAGATCAGCTCATGCAAGTGAATGGAGCTGGGAAGGGTTAAGCTACTGTACCAGGTCCTGCCACACCAAAATGCAATGCTCTGTGCCTGTAACTGACTGGTAGTGATGGGCAAATCTCGTGAGATTCCTTCTGTGAAAATTCATGAGTTTCACCAACAACTTGTATGAACCGGAAGTTCTTTTTTATACTTTGGTGTTTTGGTGCAGAAAACATTAAAAATAGTGATACTCATCTTTCCAAAACTCTCCTGGGTGTGGGATCTTGTTTTCCAGCGTCCAGTCTTTCATCTTTTTTCAGCCTCCTCTGGCTTCTTCTGGTATCTAATCTGAAGTCAAGCAACCCAGGGTCACCTAGGAGGCCTATGATTGTGCCTCATCTGAGACCCCTGTGGCATGTGACATCAGAAATGATGCCAGAAAAGGCTCACAAGCTCACAAGACGCCCAGGAGAGGTGAGGAAAGATATAATTGATTTTATGTTTTCTCCACCTCTCAAATTCCACATATAATTAATTATATTAATACAATATCAATAAATGTATAATATAATTTAAAATAAACATTTTATTTTGAAGCTAGAGTCGGAATCTATTTCTGACTCCACCCAAAACTGGCCCAAACTCCACAGCCATGCTTATTAAAGAATACCTATACCAATTTAATCTTAAGTGACTCAAGACGTGAGTCATGGTGGGGCTGTGTGGATTGGCACAATCCCAATCTCTGAACACACAGTATTTTCAACTACAACCACGGACCCGGGAAGCAAGGTTCATATCTGCTTACAAAATCCAAAGGAATATTTCTCAGTTTATGCTGTACCAAGTAAGGTTGCTTCCCAGTATACTGAAGGTCAAGTAAATCCTCCAAAATTTGTTTCAGGACATATTCACTTGAATCAGCATCAGATTCAATGTGAACCTAATAAATTTGGTCTGACTTTGAAGGCCCTTAAAAGTCATGTATGGACTTTTTTGGACACATGGTATAATACCACATATCCAAAAAATTCCAATAGTAACTCTTGGTTATCGACTTAGTTTTAGTAACCTCCTGGACCACCAGATCTAGATCAATCAATAATACCTGTATTTAACTTACCGCTGTCATTGACTGGTTTAAATGTGGCCTGGGAGGTTGCTTTTGGTTATTGAACCTAAGTCACTGACCTAGTTTCAGTAACCAAGAGTGACCTCCCAGATGACATATTCTAAATCAGCCAATGACATCTGTAAATTGATTATAGCTGACATTTGCTGGCTTAGATTAGTTGCTCCCGGTCATTGAAAGTAGGTCAATGACCTATTTTCAATGATAGTAGTATAATGTTGTACCGTGTTAGCCATTGAAAGTAGTGGAAGAGTGAAGAAATCAGGCGATACCTTTTAGAGGCTAACTGAGTATATTTATAAGTAAGCTTTCAGGAGTACTCGCTCCCTTCATCAGACATGGTGTGATACAAGAACTGAAAATTAACAGATTTTTATACACATGGTTTTCAAAGCATTTTAGAGTCCTTAAAAAAATTGCAATCTAAGTAGAGAAGTTATTTACAACAGGTCAAAAAAAAAAAAAAAAAAAAAAACAGTCTGGAAACTTGTGGTGCGTGACGGAGGGATCAGTAATTCTTGCTGTTATCTGTTTGCTATCAGGAGGTGATTTGTGACCCTCACAGGTCACACATAGTGTGATTTGAAGCTGGCATGAATATTGAGTTCAGTTCATGGTTCAAACATAGTGTGACATGAAGCTGGCATGAATATTAAGTCCAAATTGCAGAGTTTGAAATTTTTGCATAAATTTATACTCCATTTGTTTTCTTTTCTCCTGTGTCTTAAAATGTCCCATTAAAACCACAACCCGCAAATCTTCAATAGAGTGGTTTTCTCCGGAGAAATGTGCGGCCACTGGGAGATCGGTTCTGCTGTTATTAATGGTGGATCTGTGTGAGTTCATTCGTTGACTGAGTCTCTGCCCTGTTTCCCCCACATAGAGGCCCAAGGAGCTCCAACCTGTACTACATAGGGACAACAGACTCAAGGACATATTTCCAGTCCCCCCTCTCCTCTCCTTTCGACAACCACCAAACCTGAGGCGCATTATCGTCCGGAGTGCCCTGAAGGCCCCAACTGAAAATGGCACCTCACCTTGCCTACATAAAAGGTGCATGACCTGCAAGCACATCCACACCGCTGACAGTGTACCTATCCCACAGTCACAACAGGTGCACAGAATTAGGGGGACATTCTCCTGCAGGTCTTCCAATGTGGTGTACCTCATAATGTGTGTGCAATGTCCCACCACAGGCCTCTATGTGGGGGAAACAGGGCAGAGACTCAGTCAACGAATGAACTCACACAGATCCACCATTAATAACAGCAGAACCGATCTCCCAGTGGCCGCACATTTCTCCGGAGAAAACCACTCTATTGAAGATTTGCGGGTTGTGGTTTTAATGGGACATTTTAAGACACAGGAGAAAAGAAAACAAATGGAGTATAAATTTATGCAAAAATTTCAAACTCTGCAATTTGGACTTAATATTCATGCCAGCTTCATGTCACACTATGTTTGAACCATGAACTGAACTCAATATTCATGCCAGCTTCAAATCACACTATGTGTGACCTGTGAGGGTCACAAATCACCTCCTGATAGCAAACAGATAACAGCAAGAATTACTGATCCCTCCGTCACGCACCACAAGTTTCCAGACTGTTTTTTTTTTTTTTTTTTTTTTTGACCTGTTGTAAATAACTTCTCTACTTAGATTGCAATTTTTTTAAGGACTCTAAAATGCTTTGAAAACCATGTGTATAAAAATCCGTTAATTTTCAGTTCTTGTATCACACCATGTCTGATGAAGGGAGCGAGTACTCCTGAAAGCTTACTTATAAATATACTCAGTTAGCCTCTAAAAGGTATCGCCTGATTTCTTCACTCTTCCACTATTTTCAATGACTGAGAGTAATAATAACTCATTTTTATTGATTTAACACCAACCTATTGCTCAGCAGTTTCCAAATCATTGGGTTCATGTACAGACAAAATGAGACTTTACAGAGTAATAAATCATTGACACATTCATTAAGGTCCAGCCATTTTTATGATATAAGGCAACATAAATAAAGTTGTATGAGCAGCTTACTAGACAGTGTCTTTGTATGTACAGTGCTGGCCAAAAGTATTGGCACCCCTGCAATTCTGTCAGATAATACTCAATTTCTTCCAGAAAATGATTGCAATCACAAATGCTTTGGTAATAATATCTTCATTTAATTTGTCGTCAATGGAAAACCACAAAAAGAATTGTCAAAAAGCCAAATTGGATATAATTCCACACCAAACATAAAAAAGGGGGTGGACAAAAGTATTGGCACCCTTTGAAAAATCATGTGATGCTTCTCTAATTTGTGTAATTAACAGCACCTGTTACTTACCTGTGGCACATAACAGGTGGTGGCAATAACTAAATCACACTTGCAGACAGTTGAAATGGATTAAAGTTGACTCAACCTCTGTCCTGTGTCCTTGTGTGTACCACATTGAGCATGGAGAAAAGAAAGAAGACCAAAGAACTGTCTGAGGACTTGAGAAGCAAAATTGTGAGGAAGCATGAGCAATCTCAAGGCTACAAGTCCATCTCCAAAGACCTGAATGTTCCTGTGTCTACCGTGCGCAGTGTCATCAAGAAGTTTAAAGCCCATGGCACTGTGGCTAACCTCCCTAGATGTGGACGGAAAAGAAAAATTGACGAGAGATTTCAACAAAAGATTGTGCGGATGGTGGCTAAAGAACCTCGACTAACATCCAAACAAGTTCTAGCTGCCCTGCAGTCCGAGGGTACAACAGTGTCAACCCGTACTATCTGTCGGCGTCTGAATGAAAAGGGACTCTATGGTAGGATACACAGGAAGACCCCACTTCTGACCCAGAGACATAAAAAAGCCAGGCTGGAGTTTGCCAAACTTACCTGAGAAAGCCAAAAACTTTTTGGAAGAATGTTCTCTGGTCAGATGAGACAAAAGTAGAGCTTTTTGGGAAAAGGCATCAACATAGAGTTTACAGGAAAAAAAAGAGGCCTTCAAAGAAAAGAACACGGTCCCTACAGTCAAACATGGCGGAGGTTCCCTGATGTTTTGGGGTTGCTTTGCTGCCTCTGGCACTGGACTGCTTGACTGTGTGCATGGCATTATGAAGTCTGAAGACTACCAACAAATTTTGCAGCATAATGTAGGGCCCAGTGTGAGAAAGCTGGGTCTCCCTCAGAGATCATGGGTCTTCCAGCAGGACAATGACCCAAAACACACTTCAAAAAGCACTAGAAAATGGTTTGAGAGAAAGCACTGGAGACTTCTAAAGTGGCCAGCAATGAGTCCAGACCTGAATCCCATAGAACACCTGTGGAGAGATCTCAAAATGGCAGTTTGGAGAAGGCACCCTTCAAATCTCAGGGACCTGGAGAAATTTGCCAAAGAAGAATGGTCTAAAATTCCAGCAGAGCATTGTAAGAAACTCATTGATGGTTACCGGAAGCGGTTGTTCGCAGTTATTTTGTCTAAAGGTTGTGCTACCAAGTATTAGGCTGAGGGTGCCAATACTTTTGTCCGGCCCATTTTTGGAGTTTTGTGTAAAATGATCAATGATTTGACTTTTTTTTTCATTCTCTTTTGTGTTTTTTCATTGCAAGCAAAATAAATGAAGATATTATTACCAAAGCATTTGTGATTGCAATCATTTTCTGGAAGAAATTGAGTATTATCTGACAGAATTGCAGGGGTGCCAATACTTTTGGCCAGCACTGTACAGATCCAAAGTGCTCGGGCCTGCAGGTTTAACCTTAGGTAAAGTCATTATGTCCTGTGGGATAATGTATGGTGGGAAGGATGAATAGAGAAGGGTTAGTTTGACAACTTTATGAGCAATTTGTCCAGAGCAAATCGAAAAAAGTTTCAGATTTGCTTGAATATGAAATTTTTTATACATTCAGACCAAATTCGATTCAAATTCAAATAATTTTTATCATCTCTAGTGAAGACTCTATAAGCAGAAGTTCATCAATCAGTCGGATCTGAGGATCTCAGGCTCAAAGCATTCCTTACTGACCAAACCCAGCTCCACTCATAGACCATGTCAGGTCTTTGATGCAGATAAATAGGTTGTCCAGCCTAATTTATTATTTTTTTAATTAGAACAGGGGAGGTGAAATTTTTTTTTTTAAAAAAAACCTACTCTCCATTTCCCGGTCCACCAGTGTCTCCCAAGCGCAGTCTGGTCCCGCTGCTCCGCTGTCTTCTTTTGCAGGAAGTCCTCACCAGCTATGACGTCCTGTGTCCATTCCACTGAGGCCACATTCCAATGCCATGACACTTAGACAAAACTTAGCTGAATCTCACAAGGTGTGCCCAACAGTAGTAATAATGCCCAGTTTAGATGCACAGTTCATAAGGGTCTGAATGAGAGTTTTGTAGGCAGTTCCAGCTTGACTCCCCCTCCAGTCCTACTAATATCCTGTCAGCCCAATCTAAAATAAAGAGGTAAAAAGTAGACAAAAGAGGAAGGCAAGTATAGTCAATGTCTACATTGCTCCCATTCTGATCGAAATTTTTACTTTGCCTGACAACACATTGAATCCATATGAATTATCACTATTGGAAAAGGGATTCAATTTCTGTCCAGATAAGACCAATGGCTTTGACCTGGTTTTGGATCTACATAAGTTCAATAGAAAATTAGACTTATAGGGTCTTTTCTCTTTAACCTTCTCTAAAATGGACAAGTAGGTGTGAGGAGATTAAGGGGAAGGCACTGACAGTCAAACTCCCATCCAAGCTTTATTCTGTTGAAAATCTGTCACTGTGTACTACCATGTTCCCATTATCTAGCTCTGTCAGAGTTTCAAGACATATCCAAGAAAAAAACAAGGCTTGATAAAAAAAAAAGAGGAAGAACTTGAACAGACAAGAGTTTGAAGCTCCAAAGATTCTATGCAAAAAATCACACTCTAATATTTCGAGCTGCCGATAAAGGAGGTGGAAATGTTCTCTGGAATTATTCTGATTATCAAAAGAAATCCTCTCAGATGAGAACTATGACACCTATTAATCCTTATTTATGCTTGGAAATCTGGAACACTAACCAAAGATGAAACAGCTTTTCTTCTAGTTCGATTCCCCAGTGGACCTTATTTTCATCACTTGCCTAAAATACACAAGAGCTTGTCCCAATCACGAGGACTCTCCATAATATCTAATACTAAGTCCTCTCTCACTACATAGATTCTACAACCTTATCCTACAATTTTTCCTAGCTAAAGAGGACCTTTCAACACCACCAGCAACTCCAATTGCTTGCATCTTTCAATAGGTGCTTTTCCACAGATTCTAGCGCTATTGGATTTTTTTTCTCTAGACCCCACCATTTCTGAGTAATTGGTAACTGTTAGTTTCTGCACCCATTGTGGTAATTTGGCTCCCTATGGTCAGGTGTGCGGTCATGGATTGGAGCAGACAGACAGGGAGCACCCATCCGACAGTAGGAAGGGTAATGAGTATAATGGGTGCTGAAAGTAATTGCACTATTTGATTAGGGGATAAAGAAAAGAATTCCAACTGTGCCAGAATTAGTAGAGCAATGCTTAAAGAATGCAAAGAATCAGAGTCGGTGGTGAAAGGTCTTCTTAAAGGATTCCAGCCATCTGGTTAGGGAATTAATCGAGGGGAACTGGAATAATGAACATCACATCATTATACTGTAACATCCGTTATGATTTGGGGTGATATTGTGTTGATAAATATTTAATAGAAGAAGCGGAGATTGGGTATGAACAAAGAATCTTTATTAAGTAATCTGGATTTTATTCAAGAATTATTTCACTGATATGCACATGTTCCAACAGTGGTGGATGAAGATGGCACCTTTATATGCTAATTTATTTATGGTGGTCTTGGAAGGCCTCCATGTCACCTCTATGGATATTAAGGAATGCCTATAATTATATATTAGCAATTCATCAATGATATATTTATCATCTCAAGAGGAGATAATGATTCTGCTCAACAATTCAGTGAACAAGAACTCATGAGATATTGAGGTTACCCAGAGTTTCAACAGATTTAATTTTAGACATAATCAGATGATGGGGGTGAATTACTATATATAATTTCTTCAAGAAAGTGGACATTAATAGTTATCTCCACTTTACAAGTAATCATTATAAAAAAAATACCTAGAAAATATGACCTTTAGCCAGTGTAAAGAACATCTTTCAGCACCTCCACCAACTATTCGCAACATTCAATAAGTAGTGTTCCATTCATTCTGCGCAGTTGGAATTTTTCTATTGCCCTCACCATTCCTAAGTAATCACTTCTGTCACTTTCAACACAATCATACTCTCTAGTGTTAGGTGGGCGGTCCTTGGCTTGCAGGACGCAAAAAGTTGGAGTTGATGGAGGTGATGAAAAGTCCTCTTTAAGAGATCCAAAAACAACTGTTGATATGTTATACAGTGTATATGAAAAAATGGGCCAACGTATTAAAAAAGAAGTTTAGCAACAAAGGATACCTGAAAAATATGATGCAGAATATTAATTGGAAGGCAAGAGAAATTAGCCAAGATCCATGGATAGAATATTTAAATAAATTGCTTTAATTAATTTAAACAATTTGGTTAGGAATAATCTAGGTTGAGAAATGATTTATAACTTTTGACCTATTCCCTCCCACCACGTAATGCTTTTACCACCATTTGATGATTGCCAGTGAATGGCATTGTGTATATGCACTTCATAACAAGTTGTTCCAAAGCTCAAATGTGTTGTCCTGGGCAAGAAGCAAACAAACATACTTATCTGAAACCTTCCTGAAGTGTTCTGGTTCCTACACGTGAAAAGTAATATAATTTTTTACCTGTAATCTATTTTTTATAACTTAGACCTGGAGTCAATGGGATCCAAGCCAGGAGGTTCTATGGCAGCAACTGAAGCTACCTGGGTAATATTATCCCCAATAACCATTCAAAGGAGTTGTACCTGTTACAACTGCAAAAGGTGAGCAGAACTGTGCAATTCACCCATATTGTAATTTTTAGGTGATGCTGCACATGATCTGTACCCTGTCTACTTTTGTTTTTTGAGTTGTCTACCATCTGAAATAAGTTGACCCTTTGCAATTGATGACCTATCACTATATTTCTTGTAGATATTTCATTACATTTTTGCATTTATGTTTTTGAACAAAAAAGTATTTTTCAATGTTGCATTCTAGGGCTCCTAAGCCAATATAAGACACTATAAAAATAGTAGAACATGCAAACAAAATTATATTTTATTCATTCATAGATTCCTTGAACTGCTTCAGATGTCCATGGGACCAATGGCCGAATTCTGAAAAATCAAGGTGTCTCCCAAAAGCCATAGAGTTCCTGTCCTATGAAGACATATTAGGATCCTCTTTAACAGCAACCAGCATAATGTCCTCAATTGTCCCAATTCTTATTTGGGTTTTATTTTTCCACCATAATAATACACCACTTGTGAAAGCCAGTAATTACTCCCTTAGTTGTCTTCTACTGATGTCCCTCAGTCTTTGCTTCTTCTGCTCTTTAGGATTTATTGGGTACCCTGATCGTGGTAAATGTCTTCTACGTCAGGTGTCTTTCGGACTGGTCTTCACTCTCTGTGTAGCATGTATTTTGGCCAAGACCATCATGGTGGTTTTTGCTTTCATGGCCTCTAGACCAGGAAGCAGCCTGAGAAAATGGACAACCCTAAGAGTCTCCTACTCAATTATTTTTATCTGTCTTCTCCTAGAATTAATATTGTGCATCACTTGGATGTCACTGGCTCCTCCATCACCACAATACAAGACGGAAACTAAACCGGATCTCATCATTGTTGACTGTAATGATAGGTCACACATGACCTTCTGGCTCATGCTTGGTTATCTCTTTCTTCTGGCCACCATTAGTTTCATAGTGGCCTTCTTGGCCAGAAAACTTCCAGACAGTTTTAATGAAGCCCAGTTTATCACATTTAGTATGTTGGCCTTTCTTAGTGTTTGGATATCTTTTATTCCATCCTCTCTTAGTGCTCAGGGCAAATATACAGTCGCCATGGAAGTATTTGCCATCCTGGGGTCTAGTTGGGAATTACTGATCTGTATGTTTTTTCCAAAATGTTTCATTTTACTCTTCAGACCAGAGATGAACTCTAAGGAATATCTCATGGTGAGAAATAAGAATAAAGGTGCAAGAGGATAATATATTGATTGAATCTACACAAATATAGTATATTATGTGTTGTGGTTTAAAGCACTAAGAAAATAAATCTTAAAGTGGAAGAATTTTGATAAAATTGACTATGTTTCTGAAGGTTGTTACAAGTGATAAGCAAATTGGTCAGAGCAAACTGGTTTTAAATCAAATTTTCTAAGATTGTTTGTTTCTAACTACAACACCCCTTTGGGCCGACCTCTGTGTGCAGTGTGTGTTGAGGTCCTCACTTCACTATGGTGCAGTGCCTCCAACCAAACCTTGCTAGGAGCTCTGTAGGAATGCTGAAGGGTCTTCCTCTTCTTCTAAGGGTCAACTCAGGAAACCCCCACCTAAGCTCAGTACACTCAGTTAAGGGTAAAACTACTAAACAGGTTTATTACAGAAAGTTAACAAATGGTGAACAGAGTAAGAATGATGCTAACAGGAAAATAGTGCAGCAATTCACATAACAATGAACAGGTACATATAGCAATAATAAAACATTTAACTCCTACTTGTGGACATAGGCTATATAACAGTCCTGGCTGGTAAAACAGTATTGAAATGTTCACCTGATATATCAACTATGGAGGACAACAAGGGTTTCAATTAGAGATGAGCGAATTTCTCAAAAATGCAATTTAGCAGCTTCGTCGAATTTCCCAAAACAATTTGCTTCGACCCGAATTACTTTGTGGTGAATCACGTCAAAAACAGCTATTTTCCTGGCTGCAGAGAACCTGGGTATATGGGGATATGAATTTTAAACTAAGGACATATCGGAATAGCCTTTAGAAAGGCTATTCTACTCCTACCTTTTCCGTTGCATCATGACGCCTACGATGTCCTGGTGCACCGGGCCTGCGCAGAGCCACTCGGAATAGAATCAAGATGGCCACCGGACATGCGCAGAGCCACTCGGAATAGAATCAAGATGGCCACCGGACATGCACAGAGCCGCTCGTGTAGGAATAGGATAAAGATGGCTGCTGGACATGCACAGAGCCACTCGTGGCGGCCATTTTGATTATATCCCATATTCCCATAATCAAGCCCATATTGATTCTATTCCGAGCAGCTCTGCGCATGTCCGGCAGCCATCTTGATTCTATTCAGAGCGGCTATGCGCATGCTCGATGGTCATTTTGATTCTTTTATTACATGAGCTAGGAGGACCAGGACATCGCAGGGGGTGTGATGCAACAGCAAAGGTAGGAGTAGAATAGCCTTTCTAAAGGCTATTCCGATGTGTCCTTAGTTTAAAATGTGATTTGATACCACAAAGCGTGAAGAAAACCGGATTCAATGCGAATCGAAGATCTCCTGAAATTCGTATCGAATTCCACTTCGTCAGCTTCGATTCATTGATCTCCAGTTACGATGCTGTCCTCACCCACCACATAAAACAGTAACCCACAGATGATAGTGATCACCACATTCACTTATGCTGCAGGTAACAGCTATTACACGCTCCTTGACTACATATAATGTAGATATGGCAATGGCTGCAGCAATGAAAGAACACAGTCCAACCTTTGGGACTCAGTTGTTGCGAGCATTGGCATGCATTGGTGCACTTTAATCTCAGAGAAACAGTAATATCCTTTCTGTAACAGTTCTCTCTAGCTTCCTAACAACAGTACAACAAGTTCCAGCAAGATTTACTCAATAACTCTTGTAACCTGGTGCCAGTCTCGGATCCCACTGGTTGCTGCAGTCTTCAGGTGAAAGGACACTAATGGAGTAAATGGCAGGGATCCCCTGTGATTTTAAATCCTTCTGGTGCTGATGTAATTCTACACTGCCTGTTGGGGTATTGTTCTGCGTCAAACCTGCATATATACACCACCATTCCTCACTTCAATCTGTGTCCCAGTGACCTTTTTTCAAATATCCATTGCAGGCTCAGTGGTGACACATTTTAAAATTGTCTGGTAAAAGAGGGTGGCAATGGAGAGGGTAATGTAGGAAGAAACACCCATGTTACCGCTGATAGTGATACAGTGACTTTGAGCCAGTCTTCAGCATATACCTCCTCCACTCCAACAGTTAATTTGCAACCATTGCAGTGTTGGATGGAAAACAAAACATCTACATCCTTGGTTGCTTACCTTCTGACAAGTGTATCATTAGCACCAAGCAATGCAATGAGCATTGGATAGCCATGCTTTTAGACCCTTGCTATAAAATCAAGGCAAAATTGACATTTAACCAGGATAAGCTTTGGACCCAGTTTGCAGCAGCTTTTGCTGAGAAGGCACCTGCCATCCATATGTCTGACCAGGATTCCCTGCTCTGCTGCATCTGCCTCTTCTACCACTACCACAACAACAAGTAGCAGAAGCAGCAGCTAATTCCAGTCATACCTGGACTGTGCACTTTCTCTGGAAGATACCCTTAGCCGTGACCCCACTGACTACTTGGACCAGTGGCAGGAGCTGGCCCAGTTTGCCATCAGTTTATTGTCTTGTCTACCCTTCAGTTTACCCTCAGAGAGGGTATTTAGTGTTGCAGGTGGAACTGTCACACTAAATCAAACAACATTGTCCTCCACAAGTGTGGGAAACATTGCATTTATGGAAATGAATTAGGCATTGATCCATGAGGGTTTTCACATACCTCTGTCCAATGCCAAAAAATAGATCTGCCATTCCTGGTTATTTATCACCTTCCTGAAGATGTTATTTCTGCCGTCTGCCTGTCCATCATGTACTGCTGCAGCTATCTCTACTACAACACTCTCTCTACACATCAAAATATCTCCTATATTGTCCATCATGTTCCATCTTGTACTGCTGCCACTACTACTATCCTTTAACAGCTGGATATCTCCTGCCTTGTCCTCATGTTGCATGCTGTACTGCAGTAACTACTACTACTACTACTATGCATACACAGTTAGATATCTTATTCCTTGTCTACAGGGATCAGTCCATATTTGTGTGAGCCCCCTTGGTTGGCAGCTTCAGTGGGCCCCTTTGCAGTTCAACTCATGTAGCAGAAGTGTGTTCATCTGAAAACCACCATAGAAAAAAAACACTCCAAATTGATTGATAAAATATCCAAATGAAAAAGCCAGACAGTAGGACTAATATTGTATTGACACACAGTATAATATCCTGTATATATACTATTCCCCCACATAGTATAATGACTTTTTTCTCTCGCTTATGATTGTTCTTACTGTAAGTTTTTGGAATATACTGTAAATCCTTGTCCTATTTACCAATCTGGTGGCAGTGTATACTACCAGGGACTACCACCTTCTCCATCTCAGTCCCGACCACCATGAAGTTTTGTTAACAACATGTCTGTCAACACAAGCATCCCATCGTTTCCATACACTGTCGATGCCTTCATCCCCCACCGCTGCCGCCTCCCCTACAGAATTTCTCCTTGATTATATGCTGCTAGGTAACTGCTATTTTGCCATTAAAGGGTTAAATCTCTCCTTTCTGACAGTGAAAGGCAACATATCATGAATCTTCTCTTTCTAGTGCACCAGAGGTCAGGGGTAATACATTTATGATGCACAGACTGGCAGGAAAATCATAAAGATAAGGGGATCTCCGGACTTCTGTACCCAGTCAAAGATGTCATTGTAAATTACAGCATTTAATTCACTTGAACACTTCCCCCTCCATTTGTATGGTCTTTCCACCAATGATTGTGCATTACTAAAATAAAGACCACAAGACACAGTGGGCACCCAAAGCTGGTTACCCTCTGACGGAGCAAAACTTCCATATTGATGAACTATGTTCCTTCATGTTATACAATAAATAGAGGTTGGTGAGTGACGTCTACTGAATACCCAGTGTTGTAGCCACAGTGACTGTATTATTTTGTGACCATTTTTAGTGTACACAAAAAAATAGAGCAGGAAGGTCACATCTGCTTAGTTATCACATAATTGTCTTCCCGGGCATTAAGGAAAAAAAAATAACCTTTTGGCACCCAGGTCTCAGCGACTATTATATTATAATCACAATAAATTACTCACACAATACCCTGGGGCTACTCTAACACGAGGTTCTTAGGTATATAAAACGGAAAGGTTGGTTAAGTAGATAAAGGTGAAGACTAGAGGACCGTGGGGATTGTAAGCAGAAGACAAATACATTTAGTAAGTCCATGATACAATTACTTATATAGCATAACTGTATAAATGAAAAATTATCAAGCTTTTACAAATTACCATTAAATTTGAAAATATTGTGTCAGCTCATAAAATTAAACAATATCATAATTTATTTTCTAATTCTTATTTTTCATCACTATATTACAACTAATTAAAACAATAATGTAACATTACATTCCTGTTTCTTTATCTTAATGATAAATAAAAAATATAAATAATAAAAATTCTTTCTGAAAGATTCATCATTCCTAAAATGTCTACCTATTATATGTATAAAAGAAAATTAAAAGAAATTTATAAATAGAGACGTACATAGATATTTATATATAATTTTTAAATTCTTACGTCTGTTTCATTTTCTCTAGAAACCCTAAAGGTTCTGTAATTCCTCTATGGAAAATTTCCAAAAGTATAAATATGCAAAAAAAAACTAAACAAAAATATATAAATAGTTTTCATGCTCCTGTACAGTAAAAGTTTTAAAAAATTATGAAAAAAAAAAAAATATATATTAAGGACATAAGTAATATGTAAAACACATGTAAAACTTGATGCTTGGATACAACTTATTTCATAAGGTCAAATACAAATTTTTATTTTCTATTAATTAAAATGTAATTAATGTGTTTTATATACAACTTAATACAAATCCATAGCTTGTAGGGAATTATAATGTTGGTTAAAAGAAAACACAATAAATTAAAAAAAAAGACTTAAAATGTATTTATATGAAGTAAATATCTGTAATGCTTCTCTCACTACTCCCTTGTTGTACACTTTCATACATAAGCAGAGAATAAGCAAGCTTTTGCGAATTAACATTAAATATGAAAATATTGCATAACTTCACAAAGTAAAAAACAATGTAATTTAATTTTTAACGTATTTTTTTTATAATAATTTTATAGTTAATTACTACAATAACTGAACTACATATTACTATTTCTTTATCGAAGTGATAAATAGAAAATATAAATTATACAAATTCATGATATTTAAATTGTCTAATTATTATATATAAAAGAAAATAAAACAAAATCTCAAAATAGACATAGTTTCCAAAAAATATTTAAAAATATATATTAATATTCCAGTTTTGCAATAAATATAAAAATTCAGAAAGGTGAGACAAAAATTGAAAACTATATTTACATTGCTCAGAATAAATGAGTACACACCAAAAGATTTGTCAGATTACTTTTAGGTTTCTTTCAAAATCTACTTTTTCTATGAGATACCATACTACAAAATACTCCCACAAATGTGGGCCATTGATTGTAATCAATATAAGATTTGTTAATTTCTCACACAAAAAAGTAATTTTCTTAACAAATATATCTAAGACCATGTGGCAAAAATGAGAACACCCCAATGAAAGTTTTCAGTGCAAAGTTTAGACTACAAAATTCTATTTAACAAGAATTCAACCACAGGTGAGTCTAAGCATTCATTGTCCAGGTGTCCAGCAGACAGGTGACTAGAAAAGGATGTTACTTAAAGAAAACCCTTCCCATTTAATGCTGTCAGCTCATTCTTGAAAGAATGGAAGAATGGAAAAAGATATATGTAACAATAGGTCGCCAGCTTGTTCATTCCTAGAAGCCTAGAAGACTTGGTACTGTTATTAAAAAATCATGGAGGTCATATAGAATTCTAGATGTAGTTGGTTTTAATGTGGGGTGTGATCATTTTGTATCAACTAGTTTGAGTAAAACTGAAATTTTTGTAATCTAAAATTACATTAAATAAGTTAAATTATTAATCTTACTTTCATGTTATGGGTTAAACAAATAGTTTTTGTTTTTGATTAAAATCTTAGCATTCAAAGGGCTGTACTTATTCATACTGAGCACTAATATATCATAATTAATTTTCACACTATTATATCTGCGTCATTGTCTAAAAAAATTAAAAGATTTTATATTCCGTTTAGCAAAAATTGCTAAAAATATAAATGTACAAATAACTAAGCTAAAATATATAAATAGTTTTCATGATCCTGTTTAGTAAACAAAATTAAAATTTTGAAAAATTAAAAAATTAAAGGTATAAATAATTGTTCTTCATGTGTAAAGCTTAATGCTTGGATACAATGTATTTTACAAGGTTGATACAAAAGATTATTTTCTATATTTCCTAAATATATTTAATATACAAATTTATACAAACCAATATCTTGTAGGGCATTACAATACTGGTTAAAATAAAATAATTCAATAAATTACAAAATAAAAATCAAAATTGTATTTAAAAAATATACTTTGGTTTTTGCCAACAATTCAATTGAAAAATTTGTATGTACATACAGTACAATGTAAATTTGTGATTATGTATGTTTTTTATTTACAGTTAAGTCAATGGATAGCTACAATATGATTTATATGTATATAGACTTTTTGAATATCCTTCTGTTACACCTCACATCAGTTAATTACTCAACGGGTCAGATGTGTAGATTACCCCCTATGTCATACCTAGAGGGGATAAGACAACCTGGAGATATCATGATTGGAGTTGTATTACCTATTAATTCCAACAAGATCTACCAAAAACTCACATTCAATGTCCGGCCTCCCAGGACTACCTGCAGATTGTAAGTAGGTCTTACACAATGATAAATGCATGTTAATATACTATTAAGATATATAATAGCAAGATGTTAAAAGAGTATTATTTCTTTTGCTCTCCATGTATGCAGATATTTTATAGAATAGCCAGACCGTTTTTCTTCTCTCTTACAGAACTAGGGTCATGGATAGAACTCCAAGTTACTTATTGATTTGTGAGCCCGATTCAATGTGCTGTAAGCCAAAGAAAAGTCAAAAGACTCAAGTATTGTATAAGTAGACTTATCATAAATTGTCAATAGGTTTTCAAACAAATGATGAGGGTAAGAAGGTCCTCTAAAATATACTAGTGGTTCTCTTTAGATGTTCTCTACTCAGATCTTTTGACAATTTCTAAGAAAGTGTCTCCTCCTTTTTTTCCTGCCAATATTTTGCGTTTTTCTGGTCTTTAAACAAATTAAGAGAACATAAAATATAATTATTGTATAAGTAGACTTATCAGAAAAGGTCAATATTTTTTAAAGTAAATGGTCATGGTGAGAAGGTCCTCTAAAATGTTCTAGTTCTTTTTAGATGTTCTCCAATCAGATCTTTTGGCAAATCGCTAAGAAATTGTCTCCTGCAAATATTCTGTAATTTTCTGGTCTTAAAGCAAGTTAGGATTACATAAAATATGAAAACATTTCCATGATTGAAGTATTTATTAAACCCCATGTGACAAAGCATTTACCCCTTTACACTGGAAAAGTAGTCACATCATGACAACTCCTTTTCAAAGGTATTTTCCAGACTAATAATATTGATGACCTATCCTTAGAATAGTTAATCGATATCAGATCAGTGGGGGAGTCTGACATCCAGGACTCTCACCAGTGTCAGATTCTCCCTCTGGAGTATCAGGGGATTCTCCGGTGGGTCCAGGTTCTAACACAACAATGGTTGACCAAAACACACCCAAATTTGAAGGGTACTGTAGTCTCCTTTCTAAAGGTTGTTGGAAGGTGGGCTCCAGAATCATTTTATCTGATGGGCCCAAGGAACCTGTCTGACACTGACCCTGGCTGATCAGCAGTTCTTACCAGCTGCTCTACGGAGAACAGAGCTGGAAGCTGATAGCTTGTATTGGATCTGATCAGCAGCTGCTACCCAGGGATATTAGGCTCCCAACTCTGTCCTCCATATGGCACCTGTGAGAACAGCTGATCGGTGGGGTCATGAGTATCAGCCCCCCACCAATCTTATATTGATGATCTATTCTAAGAATAGATTATCAATATCTTTTTCCCGGACAATCTTTTAAATTTTAAGTCGGTCATGTAACTAGCTAGCAGCCATGGTATCAGCTTCAGAAATCCCTAAAGCATTAGGATTATATACCACCTAGTATTTCTTCCATCTGGAGTACTATCAGTGACATAAGCACTCATGACTTATGACCACCAATAATCTTAGCAGAATTATTTATACATTGTACAGCACCAGTATGACGGTATATTATTTTGTGTATTGAGCTGCTATGTCATACTACTGTATATTTTTCTTATTTGAGCACTATATGATGGTGTTCACATTGCACTATTACACTATACAGTATAGTACAGATGGTAGTGGCACTGTATAGAATTATTTAGAAACTGTATAGGAGTATGATTTGGCCAATGTGGCACCATTATGTATGATGCTGATGATTTGGCAGCATGTGGTGCCAACAAAAAGAACCATGCAAGGTGTCATCCAATATATGACTGAACCTGACAGTGAATTAAGTCAATAGATGAATATATATTATTGCGTCACACTCATGATAGCGGAGTTGTTGGCACTCCTAAAGCTCCTGAAGAGAGAACAAAGGATGGGAGGGGGAGAGGGGAAAATTTTCATTAAATGTCTTTAATGGCTAATTATTGACACTCAAATTATTTACAAAACAGTCAATATTTTGTATATTAAAAGCTTTATTATAAAAACACAAACTCTTCCCCTCCTCCTTGTATTTTATTTTATATTACTTTTATTTTTGAAGGTTCAGCCTGGAATATTACCACCGGGTCCAGTCATTCCTGTTTACAATTGAGGAAATCAACAAAGATCCCAATATTCTGCCGAACATGACATTAGGATTCAAGATGTATGACACGTGTAATATACCTCACTATGATTTACAAGGAGCTTTACAGTTCCTGACTGACTCTCGTAAATCTATCACCGACAACCAGTGTAATTCTAGACCATTCTTCACTGCTGCTATTGGGGCTGCGGCTTCAACCAATTCAGTCATTTTGGCTCGTGTTTTGGGGACCTTCAGATATCCACAGGTAAGAACAAGCATTAGAAGGCCCCATTTTGTGGAAAAGCTGCTTTTTTGTTGCCGATGGCGCGGATGGCGCTGTCAGAAGTAGATTGAGAAGAATGGAGAAGTATAAGAGAAGTATGAGAGCATCCTTTATATCTGCCATATCTTTTCAAGCTACTCTTGATTTTGAGCTACATTGATACAGAAAAAACACAACCTGTTCTCGATGGGGGTCCAAGCAATTGGGCTCCCACTATCCTATGGAAAAGTGATAACTTGCTAACAGGGTCCAATGGGTTTAAGTTCTTTTATTAGCTTATTCTGATAGAGGTGTTTGACCTTGTTTATCCTGTGTTTATGGACCTTTCCAAATTTTTTGTTTTTTTCCCCTGTTCTGCATTTATATCTTCCTCTTCTGTCTGCTTTAAACCATTTTTAGAAACATAGAAGATTGAGAGTAGAGAAAATCCACAAGACACTAGTCCTACTGGTTATACCTCTAGCTATACAGCTCAGTATCCTACTGGTTATACCTCTAGCTATACAGCCAAGCATCCTACTGGTTATACCTCTAGCTACACTGTCAAGCATCCTACTGGTTATACCTTTAGCTATACAGCCAAGTATCCTACTGGTTATACTTCTAGCTATACTGCCAAGTATCCTACTGGTTATACCTCTAGTTATACTGCCAAGCATCCTACTGGTTATACCTCTAGCTACAGTGCCAAGCATCCTACTGGTTATACCTCTAGCTATATAGACAAGCATCCGACTGGTTATACCTCTAGCTATATAGACGAGCATCCTACTGGTTATATCTCTAGTTATACAGACAGGTATCCTATTGGTTATACCTCTAGCTATACAACCAAGTATCCTACTGGTTATACTTCTAGCTATACAGCAAAGTATCCTGCTGAATATACCTCTAGCTATACAGCCAAGCATCCTACTGGTTATACCTCTACCTATACAGCCAAATAGCCTACTGGTTATACCTCTAGCTATACAGACAAACATTCTACCAATAATACCTTTAACTATACTCAGGGGTGTCTTTTTCCCAAGTGCATTATTTTACATTTGGAAACATTAACCCTATATTTTCCTTTACTTTCCCCACCCTAGTTTCTGAATACACTTTTAGAGAGAATCAAGTACTGGATAGAGGTGAGTGAATCGGTTTGTAATGAACCAGGTTCGATGCACAATTTTTTTCAAAAAATGTTGAGATTTTCCAAAACCAAACTTTGGGGCATTTTCAAGTCACAATCATCATTATACTTTAGAGTCTCTTCTTACCCCAGACTATAATAATCGGAGATCTAGAGAAGGTGCGAAAGAAAAAAAAAAAAAACACTGCTATAGACCTTTCCTCACTTCCCCAGGGTGCCCGGTCTTCCCCCACAGTGTCTGGTCTTCATTCCCAGGTGTCCCAGACATCTGGCCTCCTCTGTGACGTCAATGGCGCTGGGTCATAGCTGAAGCCTGTGAATGGAAGCATTGAGGTCATCAATGATGCTTTCTTTCTCAAAATTTGAGGATGAACCCTAGAAAATATTCATAACACGAATCTTGCAAAGTTTGTCCATCACTAGTACTGGACATCTGATACACAAGAGAATGAGGCAAGGGTGTTTGCTATTTTCTCTACATGGCACTGCTCCTGTTATAGGTGTAAGATAACTGATTTTGTAATTTACGCTCTTAATAGTCTGTGAGCCTCAGATGTGACCAAAACCTCAGCACCTTCACAGGCTACACTCTTGCCTCTAGTGAAAATATATTCTAGACTATTTCCTAAATTTCACTTGTATTGAAGATTATACTGATAACTACTACCACAAAGAGCTAGTCATATAGCCAGATATCTATACTATTGATTTAGGCATATAATTTTAATCTTTGTTTTATTTTTCAGATCAGTCCATTTTCAACTATATCCCTTTTAAGTAACAGGAAAATATTTCCATCCTTCTTCAGGACTGTCCCGAGTGACATGGTCCAGTCTAAAGGACTAGCTCAGCTTATTCTCAGCTTTGGCTGGACTTGGATTGGTCTTGTGGCTCTTGACAATGATTACGGCCTTCAGGGAATTCAGCCAATAAAGGAAGAAATAGTCAAGGTTGGAGCTTGTGTGGCCTTCATAGAATATATTCTACTTGGTCAACCAGATCGCAATGCCCCACGTATAGTTCAGGCAATAAAGGAATCTACAGCTACGGTTATAGTTGTTTTTTCTATTGAAGCTGAATTTGTTCCTATTGTGAATGAGATGGTGAAGCAGAATATCTCAGGGAAGATCTTTATTGGGAATGCTGGTTGGGCCAGATCAGTGTTATTGTCCGTAAGTCATTATTTTCCAGTTTTATCTGGTAGTCTTGGTTTAGCTGGTCAAGATTATGTTGTACCTGGTCTAAGTCAATTCCTTGCTAAGATCCATCCATCGACTTCCAGAACAGTAGCATGGACCAGGATGTATTGGGAAAAAGTGTTTACCTGCCAATTTCTTCCTGAGAACCAAACGGCATCTTTGGAGAACCCAGTGAAGGTTTGCACTGGATCAGAACGTATAGAAGATGTCAAGAACAATTCCAACTATATCTCCAGCCTGAAGTCATCTTATTTTATTTTTGCTGCTGTCCATGTCTTATCAAAAGCTTTAGAAGATCTGATAAGCTGCAAAATAGGTGAAGGGCCCTTCACTAATGGGACCTGTGCAAATATTGAGAGCTTACAACCATGGCAGGTAACTACTCAGACTGTATACCTGAGTCCAATATATTTTCGTAAAACATTCATAATTTCTGTCCAATTATTAGAAGTAAAGATCTGGGAGGTTCAGATCCCACTCTTGTCTCACTCCGATATTCCCTGCTGGGCTTACCCCTCCAGCAAGTCCTTTTTACCTGTTTTCCCAGGACTTGCGATATTTGCTATACTATCGCAGCCCCCTAAACTCATGGGACTTCTCAGAAGGGTTGCTACTGACTTTGCTCTGTCTACAACTATATTTGCTCAGGCCATAACTTATTTACACTCTGTATTTTTACATAATGTGCATCTATAATTAGAAATAGGACTTCGTTTCATTTCGGGTTCAGACGGTTTGTAAGATTTGTTTTGGGCCAAACTTGTTTGGATGCAATCTGAAGTGCTATTATACTCTGAGGTCCCTGAGATGATAAACTCTGCTGGAGCAGGTTGTAGTTGTAAGAAGTCATCACGATGGTCTGGGCCAGATAGAGAACAAAAAGAATACCACCGGAGAAGACTTCACCTGTAAGGCATTGACTTTAACCATACTGTATTGATTGAATAGCATTTGTGTGAAACTATATGATCACAGTATGGTGGTAATATTGATGATATTTGTTTAGTCGGTTTCATTTAGTATCTGTATGTTAGTATTAAAAAGTCACTGTGGTGTAAAATGTGGTAGGATCTGCAGTATTATTGGCAATGACAACGATTTGTATATAAAGTGTACCGCAGAACGTGTGTATCTAGCCCTGTCATATGTCATAAATATGAATAAATTATTTTATGACACCTTTCAATTAAATCTTCTTCTTTCCCCTTTCAGCTAACTTACTACATACCAAGGGTCCAGCTTAACATTAATCCAGAGAATGAAAATTATTTTGATGAGAATGGGGATCCTCCCGTAGTTTACACCATTGTCAACTGGCAGCTGCAGGCAGAAGGGACCATAACACAAGTTAAAATAGGCAACTATAACTTTAAAGCCCATCCTTCTCGAACTGTGACCATAAACTCAAGTCTGCTCAGGTGGAACCTCGGGAGTAAACAGGTCGGTGGAAAGAGCCATATTAATGATTATTATTACAGGATCTGACTGTGGATGTTTTATGGAGCCTCTAGACAAGAAACACACATAAAGGGGTATTCCCATCTCACACATTTCACAAATGGGTGCCCCTGACTCCAGTCACACAGGTACTGAGAATGTAGAGATCAGAAACCATGCACATCCCTCTCCGTTCATGCTTGGCTATTTTTGGAACCCCCATTGGAATGAACGGAGAAAACTGCTCATGAGCCACCACCTCTCTGCAGTGTCCATGAACCATTGGTCAGAGGACCCTTGTTCTTGAAATAGGTGACTTCTAAATGACTAAATCATGGAAGTAGAAAGGGAAGGAGGGTGAGAGAGAGGGTAGACATTCAGCAGTAATAAATAAAGGAAATGCAGGGAAGTCGCAGTTATCTCTGGCTCCCAATACTCTCATTTTTCTTCTTTGGTGTCTCTAACTTTGCACATTGTATGATGTTTTCATGTTTCCAGGTCCCATTCTCAAGTTGTAGTGACAGCTGTCCCATGGGATTCAGGAAGGCCGTCCTGCAAGGAAAGCCACCATGTTGCTATGCCTGTGTCCCGTGCCTACAAGGAGAGATCTCAAATGAAACAGGTGATATTTTAAAAAGTGAATTTATCCCTGAACCCGGACTCCTTTACTTAGTCATGAAATGTAGACAGGGTCTATCAAAAAAGAGTAATTCCTCCCAAGGGATAGTCAAAGACTTTCAAGTAGTGCCCATCAATGGATAAAAGGGGCTGCAGCCCTTACTGAAGAGCTACGGACTCTTCATTGTTATCCAGACACGGAGCCGTAGAGGCCGATGTGACTGTGTCTGGTTCTTCAGCTCAGCTCATGCCAGAGTAAGCTACTGTACCAGGTCCTGCCACTCCAAAATGCATTGCTTTGTGCCCATAATTAACTAGTAAGAACATTTAAGCCCCACATTGCAGAAATTCTGCTATTTTGGTTGCAGATTCAACTGCGTTTTTTGACCCAAACCTACAAGTAGCCACAGAAGGAGTGGGAAATATATAGGAAGTTCTTATACTTCTCTCTTCTGCTCAATCCACTCTTGGCTCAAAAAACTACAGCTGAATCTGCAGTCCAGTATGCAAGGTATTTGGAAAGTATTCAGACCCTTTCACTGTTTTCACATTTTATGTTGCAGCCAAAATAACAAAAAAAAAAAAATTCAAGGTTTCGCCCATCATTCTGCTTTCAATATCCCATACTGAGAAAGTGAAAATATGAAATGTTTGATAATTTATTGAAAAGCAATATCTAAAATATTGCTATGACATAAGTATTCACGGAGTCTTTACTCAATACTAAGGAAGGGCGAACCTTTGAAGATTTGTATCATTCAGATGAAGCTATCTTTCAGTTTGGTTCGGTCTGAACTTGTTTGGATAGTATCGGATGTAAAATTATTATACCCTGGGTACTCTTCAAACCCCAGAGTACAAATAATATTAATTTTATACAAATATAAAAAACATTTATATTCACTTTCTATTAGCTCTTTTGGGCCTCCTTACGGTGTCCAGTGATCTGTGTCTTCCTCCTCTGGGCACGTGACATCACAGAAGAGCGCCAGAGCCAGTGACATCACAGGTCTCAGCAGTGACCCTAAGGTCACAGAAGAGCATCAGATGCAGGGCTCTGGTGCTTTCTGTAAAGTAGAGCCTAGAGATTAGCAGCTCTTCCAAAATTCATTATAGGACAGCTTCACTTTAATCAGCCTCAGATTCAATTTGGACCAAGTAAATTTGGTCTTAATTGAAACTGCCTTGATAGTCCTGAAAAGTTGTGTATAATACCACATATCCAAAAATCCGAAAAAGTCCAACAGTAACTCTTGGTCATTAAAGCTGAGGCCCCACAGACATCCCGCAGCAAAAAAGTACAGTGGGATAAACTACAGTGGCAACGCAACACAGTTATTCCCGCAGGGCTTTTAACAGAAAGTCCTCTGTGGACTTTCTGCTTCCATTATACCTATAGGGGAACCGCCGGCGTTTCTGTAGCCTAAAGTAGTTTCAGTAACCTCCTGGACCACCTGATCTAGATTAACCAATGGCAGCTGTAAGTTGAATACAGGCAAGAGTTTACAATCTTTGAGTTGGTCCGACCATTTTTATGAGATAAGGTAACTCAAATAAAGCTGTATGAGCAGGTTACCAGACAGTGTCTTTGTATGTACTGTACAGATGAAAAGTGCTTGGGCATGCAGGGTTACCCTTAGCTAAAAATATTATGTTCTGTGCAATAATTTATGGGGGAATGGTAACAGAGAAGGGATAGTTTGACACCTTTATCAGCAATTCGTCCAAAACAAATCTAAAAAGTTTTGGATTTGCCAGAATCTGAAATTTTTGAAGAATTCAAACCCAATTTTTTTTAAAAAAAATTTGTAACCAGAACTCATTCAGTCATTCTTATAATATCTCCATTATGGCACATTCTACTTGCGGAAGAGCTACTGTGGGACATTATTTTGTGTGATTGGGCCACTACGGGAAATTATACTATATGAGAGCCACTATGGGATATTATACTGCATGTATGTCCGCTATGGGAAATTATACTCATTGCGGGGCTGGTATGGGACATTATTTTGTCACAGGAATCTTTGGTGTGAATGTGATGGGATGACTTGCTTTCTGAACAGTAGCAGACCCATGGTACTCTTAATCATCCTGAAGTCTTCAGGTTCTTACAGGGCTGAAGCTAGTCTCTAGGTTTTTTTCTACCTGTTGTCTACCTTGGAATGTTCAGGAGGCAAGAGAAGCCGAGCTAATAAGATCTACAGCAGCAGTGCAAACTACCTGGGGAATATAATCCCCAATAAGCTGTCAACGGAGTTTCATATTTTACAACTCCAAAAGGTGAGTAGAATTACGTAATTCACCAATATTATAATTTTTAGGTGATCCTGCACATGACCTATGCCCTGTCTACTTTTTACTTTTGTAGAAAAAATCTTTTTCAATATTGCATTGTACTGTAGGGCATCTATAAAAAAAAAAAAACAGGATACTCAAACAAAATTATATTTTTTCCATTCATAGATTCCTTGAACTGCTTCAGATGTCCATGGGACCAATGGCCAAATTCTGAAAAATCGAGATGTTTCCCAAAACCTATAGAGTTCTTGTCGTATGAAGACATATTAGGATCCTCTTTAGCAGCAACCAACGTAATGTCCTCAATTGTCCCAGTTCTTATCTGGGTTTTTTTATTCAACCATAAATATACGCCACTTGTGAAAGCCAGCAATTACTCGCTAAGTTGTCTTCTTCTGATGTCCCTCAGTCTTTGCTTCTTCTGCTCTTTAGGATTTATTGGGTACCCTGATCGTGGTAAATGTCTTCTACGTCAGGTGTCTTTTGGTCTGGTCTTCACTCTCTGTATTGCATGTATACTGGCCAAGACCATCATGGTGGTTTCAGCTTTCATGGCCACTAGACCAGGAAGCAGCCTGAGAAAATGGACAACCCTAAGAGTCTCCTACTCAATTATTTTTATCTGTCTCCTTCTACAATTAATATTGTGCATCACTTGGATGTCACTGGCTCCTCCATCACCACACTACAACATGGAAACTAAACCAGATCTCATCATTGTTGACTGTAATGATAGGTCACACATGGCCTTCTGGGTCATGCTTGGTTATCTCTTTCTTCTGGCCACCATTAGTTTCATAGTGGCCTTCTTGGCCAGAAAACTTCCAGACAGTTTTAATGAAGCCCAGTTTATCACATTTAGTATGTTGGCCTTTCTTAGTGTTTGGATATCTTTTATTCCATCCTCTCTTAGTGCTCAGGGCAAATATACAGTTGCCATGGAGGTATTTGCCATCCTGGGGTCTAGTTGGGCATTACTGATCTGTATGTTTTTTCCTAAATGTTTCATTTTACTCTTCAGACCAGAGATGAATTCCAAAGAATATCTTATGATGAGAAATAAGATTAAAGATGTGGCAAGCAGATTATAGACAGAATAAATCTTCACAAATGTAGTGTGTTGTCTATTGTGCTTAGAAGATTAAATCTTAATACTCTGATTTTACTTGAGAATATTAGCAGGAGAAATTTTCTAAATTTACATGGCACTTTGTTTCTCAGGGTCCTTATACTTCAGAAGAGCCAAAAAAATCAATACAAAAATTCAGAATATAAATACAGTTTAAAATCTAGAGATATATAGAAAGGGATAGTTGACATCGGTCCAGGACATGAAAACATAAACCATCAATTAACATATGAAATAAATTACATATGGAACGACCTCAAATCGTACAAACTTTCTAAATGTGGTTTTGAAAATGTTGAGGGGGGTTTCCAGTGAAAAGATACTAGTTGAAACATATCTAAACTCCAAGGGCAACACTTAGTACAATGTGCAATGTATAGAACTAAAATGAGCATGTAGGGGGTGTTCCCACAATAAATAAGCAAATTGATTTTTCTCAAATAGAATCTGGTCTGAAATTTGAAAAAATTTCCAATTTTGAAAACATTAGGGAATCACTCAAAACGTTGGTTGCCATTTTAGAAATCATAAAACCATAATCTTGGGTGTGTGAGCTTTCCCATAATGTATTGCAGGTTGATCCTTCTGAGGTGTGGTTTCCAAAATGGAATCACTTTTTTAGTTGTCCATGGTACCTCAATGACACATTTTCCTTTTAGCCCTTTCATATGGCCAAAAAAAGTTTGTAAACATATATATATAGAATTGCCCTTCTCAAGAGAAATTGGTTTGCTTTTGTTCCTATATTGCTATTGAAAGCTAAAAATTTTGAGTTGAAGCTACATATCATTGGAACAACTTAATATAAAAAAAATATGCAAAGACCTGTGGGATCAAATTGCTGACTACGCCCATGGAGGACTGCAGTTTCCAAAATAAAGTAACTTTCTTAAAAAAAAATTAAGAAGAGTAATGAATATTGAGCATTAGTTCTTTAATAACATCTGCTTTCTTGCAGATTAAGGCTCAGACCCCACATTGCAGAAATGCAGCTTGTTTTGTTGCAAATTTTGTAGTGGTTTTTCAAGGAAAAAGCCAAGAATGGCTACAAAAGGAATGGGACATATACAGTCATATGAAAAAGTTTGGGCACCCCTATTAATCTTAATCATTTTTAGTTCTAAATATTTGGGTGTTTGCAACAGCCATTTCAATTTGATATATCTAATAACTGATGGACACAGTAATATTTCAGGATTGAAATGAGGTTTATTGTACTAACTGAAAATGTGCAATATGCATTAAACCAAAATTTGACTGGTGCAAAAATTTGGGTACCCTTATCATTTTATTGATTTGAATACTCCTAACTACTTTTTACTGACTTACTGAAGCACAAAATTGGTTTTGTAACCTCACTGAGCTTTGAACTTCATAGCCAGGTGTATCCAATCATGAGAAAAGGTATTTAAGGTGGCCAATTGCAAGTTGTTCTCCTATTTGAATCTCCTTTGAAGAGTGACATCATGGGCTCCTCAAAACAATTCTCAAATGATCTGAAAACAAAGATTGTTCAACATAGTTGTTCAGGGGAAGGATACAAAAAGTTGTCTCAGAGATTTAACCTGTCAGTTTCCACTGTGAGGAACATAGTAAGGAAATGGAAGACCACAGGGACAGTTCTTGTTAAGCCCAGAAGTGGCAGGCCAAGAAAAATATCAGAAAGACAGAGAAGAAGAATGGTGAGAACAGTCAAGGACAATCCACAGACCACCTCCAAAGAGCTGCAGCATCATCTTGCTGCAGATGGTGTCACTGTGCATCGGTCAACAATACAGCACACTTTGCACAAGAAGAAGCTGTATGGGAGAGTGATGCGAAAGAAGCCGTTTCTGAAAGCACGCCACAAACAGAGTCGCCTGAGGTATGCAAAAGCACATTTGGACAAGCCAGCTTCATTTTGGAGAAGGTCCTGTGGACTGATGAAACAAAGATTGAGTTGTTTGGTCATACAAAAAGGCGTTATGCATGGCGTCCAAAAAACACAGCATTCCAAGAAAAACACTTGCTACCCACTGTAAAATTTGGTGGAGGTTCCATCATGCTTTGGGGCTGTGTGGCCAATGCTGGCACCGGGAATCTTGTTAAAGTTGAGGGTCGCATGGATTCAACTCAGTATCAGCAGATTCTTGAGAATAATGTACAAGAATCAGTGACGAATTTGAAGTTACACCGGGGATGGATATTTCAGCAAGACAATGATCCAAAACACAGCTCCAAATCTACTCAGGCATTCATGCAGAGGAACAATTACAATGTTCTGGAATGGCCATCCCAGTCCCCAGACCTGAATATCATTGAACATCTGTGGGATAATTTGAAGCGGGCTGTCCATGCTCGGCGACCATCAAACTTAACTGAACTGGAATTGTTTTGTAAAGAGGAATGGTCAAAAATACCTTCATCCAGGATCCAGGAACTGATTAAAAGCTACAGGAAGCGACTAGAGGCTGTTATTTTTGCAAAAGGAGGATCTACTAAATATTAATGTCACTTTTCTGTTGAGGTGCCCATACTTTTGCACCGGTCAAATTTTGCTTTAATGCATATTGCACATTTTCTGTTAGTACAATAAACCTCATTTCAATCCTGAAATATTACTGTGTCCATCAGTTATTAGATATATCAAATTGAAATGGCTGTTGCAAACACCCAAATATTTAGAACTAAAGATGATTAAGATTAATAGGGGTGCCCAAACTTTTTCATATGACTGTATAGGAAGCTTCTTATACTTCTCCCTTCTGCTCAAGCCATTCCTGGCTTTGGCTCTAAAAAACACAGCAAAAACAACTAAAGCTGCATTTCCGCAATGTGGGGCCTCAGCCTAAAACTGAAAATCTGCACACAAAAAATGGAAAACTTTACCTCCGTTTTGATTTCATTCCTGTGAAACACTTAAAGGGTTAATAAACTTTATTTTTCTCAATGCGGTTTTGAATACTTTGAGGGGTTCAATTTTAACATAGAGTGTTTGCAATATATTAACCTCTTAACCACTGTAGAATTGAACTGCACTATGAAAAATGGGTTTTGGGAATATTTTTGAAAAATTCTAAGCTTTCTAATGTCTTATTAAAAAAACAATGTTTAAAAAAATTATGCCATGACATATGTTAAATATTAATTATTTCTGTCTGTCTTACCTAAAAGCAGAAAAAATAAAATTTTGAAAATAGTTTGTAAATTTGAAATTTTTTATTAAATTAAATTTAAACATATTGACCAAAATTTGCTACTAACTCAACGTGTAATATAATGCTAAAAAACAGTCTCATAATCACTGGATAAGGAAGAACTAGTAATGGGCGAACCTCGTGAGATTACTTTTGTGAATACATTGCAAGGGTCTCTCCCCAGATTAGTTTCAAACTGAAGATTTTTGGATAATTTATGACAAACCCGGCTGGTTACAAACAAGTTCACTCATCTCTAGTAAAACATTCTAAAGTTATTACCATATAAAGTAACACATGGAAAATTTGA
The DNA here is from genome assembly GCA_947044405.1 of Leptodactylus fallax. Lineage (NCBI taxonomy): Eukaryota > Metazoa > Chordata > Amphibia > Anura > Leptodactylidae > Leptodactylus > Leptodactylus fallax. The sequence goes on from CAMRHE010000457.1 coordinate 1,307,074, forward strand.
AAGAAGGTTCCGATATTAAAGGGAACCTGTCAGGTTGATTTGGGACATTAAGCCAACTTGTGGACTGGTGGTTTAGTTTCCCAAATGAGTCTTCAGACTCATCACTGGTGTTCTCTGATCCTAAGCTGTTATTCATTAAAGCCAGGGATGTCACTTCTTCATTGCTCATGTGTCCTAGGCCGGGAGCACTGAAGCGGAGGTATACTCCTCCATCTTCACCAAAGAACTGCACTGGGACTGGAAGTATAGCCACTGGTTGAGTATAAAGGTTAATTTTTTTTAATGAGGCATGGATTAAGTTACTACAGGGCTATTTGGGACACTAAATCCCTGATACATAGGATCTGGTAGTTTAGTGTCCCAAATCTTCCTGACAGCTTCCCTTTAAGGCTAAAGCTGGCTGCGAAAGTAAAGGGTTAATTTGTTGCAGATTCCTGAAATCTATTCCACATATGTGTATAGAATTTGTAAAAAATTTCAATAAAAAGATTAAGAATAAAAAATAATTTTTAAAAATCTCAGTTCCATGTAGATACGTTGCAGATACTAGGAGGCGCAGTGTATAGCATTATTATACACAGGGGTATAATGTGAGACGTCTTTATTTTAACCCCTCCCACCACAACCATTTTTCATTTTGTGATTTTCATTTTTTACTTCCCATCTCCCAAAAGTAAAAATGTCTTTATTTCTCCAATTCACAAAGCCGTTTGTTACACGGCAAATTCGTCCCATTTAATATTCCATACGATGTATTGGGAAGGTAGAAAAAAGTTCTGAATGGGATAAAATGAGAGAAAAACTTGTTTTGCGCAGGACAGGTCATCAGTATCTAATCGGTGGGGGTCCGACACCCAATCACCACATCAATCAGCTGATTTAGCCACCTTCTGGTGCTGGGAGGTACTGCACTTGACAGGTAAATAATTCTTTAAATATTAGGCCCACAGCTACAGCCCCATCCACTCTGGAGCTACGCGCCAGCCCCATCCCATGCAGTAGCTTCTGGTGCCAGGAGGGACCCAGATCAGCTGATGGTCTGGCTTTCACACCTCCACTGATCAGATAATAATGAACTAGGTCACTAATGTAAAAAAAAATGCCTGGGGTCAGAAAGACCCTTTAAGAGAATGCAGTGTATGGCACTATTATTTTCATGGCGCAAAATGTTTAGCACTATTATTAGCACTGCGTGGGACAATATTATATATACAAGGCACAGTGCGAGACATCAATATTTTAAGATGCACAGTATACAGCACTATTATCTTTAGGAGGCACGGTGCTGTGAATGTAGGTACATATGTATATAATTATTTACATAGTGTAGTAATTCTGATCAAGTTCTAAACTGGGGTGAATATTACAGTATATTATTGTTAGTTTACTTCAATAATGTATTTGTTTTTTTAAATGTATAATTGATGTATATATATATATATATATATATATATATATATATGATTAATACAGTTAGAACAATATTATTTTAAATTTTTTAGATTATATAAAATATTTTAGCACCATCAGTCATTTTATGAATTTTACAGCTTGTACAGTACGCAAAACAAATATACATCGGAGAAGTGACATCTGCTCTTCTACCACCTAATTATCACCCGGGGAAATACTTACAATTCCATTGCCATAATTATCAGCATAAAAAAATTATTGACACTGTGCCCTTATGGGGCTACTGATATGACTGTTCTCCAGTATATAAGACACTTCAGACTATTATAGATTAGATACGCCGATACTGGTGAAATCTGAAGTACTCGGGAAATTGTAAGTAGAAGACACACAGTATACTCTTAGTAAGTCCATCATACACCTACTAGCACATACTGTATTAGTGTGATCATAAATGTAATCCTCCTATTACTACTCACCCATGCCCCATTTTAGGCCATAAGCATATAAATATTCAACTTTTTGCAAATTATAGTAAATCAAAATGTAAAAATGTCAGGAGAAATTTATCAAGCCTTTAACTCCAACTATACCATCTTCAAAAAGTCACAAATTCTTGTGCAAGCCAAGTTTTGTACAAAAATGTGTGACTATTTTGCTATTTTCCACTACAAAAAAAAATGATGTGAGCTCCTAGCTGGTGTAGATTTAATTTTCTGACACACAGATGTGCATCTTAATAAATTTTGCTCATCTTAATCCAACTAACTAATATGAAATACCGGTCAATGCACAAAGCTGAATGATTTCACTGCTGAAATTTTAGTTCTTATTTTTCATAAATGTAATATTCATTATTGCAATAAGTTACAGATTATAATTTCTTTATTATAGTGATAAAGATATAATTGAAATACTAAAAATTTTTCCTGATCAATCCCAGATTTTTTAAACTTAAAATCTGATTATATAAACATTCAAAAACATGACAAATAGAATCGACTAACAAGACTAACATTTTGTGATAAATATGAAAATTAAAAGTTAGGAGACCAAAGGAAATTACATAAATAATTTTATAGCACTATTTTGATGTCATTTTAACACATAAAAATTTCATATTTTACATTTTTGTATCTGCCAAATCCTTATAACTATACTGTAAGTGCACAAAAAAATACCAAAATATATATTTTTTAATTTGTAATAATATAAAACTTTTGAAAAAGCAAACAAAAATTTTATAAAATTTATAAAAGCATATATAAGTGTCTCAAATGTAAGTTTACAGTAGATCTAAAAAATTATAAATCACTTACAGTGTTAACTTTTTTAACGCACAGTTATATAAATTAAAATCAAAGTGAAATTAAATATATTTTCTGTAACTAAATTTTCATTTTGGCTATTAAATCTTCTTTAAATTTAACTTGAACAATAATAAAACATTACCTAATGCTGACCAATGATATAATGTACAGTAACTGATAATGTATGTTTTGCTTTTTATAGCTAATAGCTAATCAATAGATAACTACCAGAACATGGTAACATAGTTCACATGTATTTGGAATTTATTGAGATACTTCTCCTACACCCAATGTTAGTTTTTTACTGTTGAGTTTTTTATTGTTGAATTTTTAGTTCTTATTTTTTGTAAATGTAACATTCATTATTACAATAAATTACATATTCCAATTTTTTATTATAGTGATAAAGATTAAATAAAAATTCTACAAATTCTTTATAATAAATTCCACATTTTTAAACTTAAAATCTCATGCTATAAACATAAAACAAATTTGACAGACATATAAATAATTCTCATTTTGATGTTATTGTAACAAATAAAAATTTAACATTTAATCATTGCACCTGTAAAATCCTTATAACTATACTGTAAGTGAACAAAAAAAAATACTTGAATTATTTCCTAAATTCTAACAAAATAAAACTTCTAAAATCCCAAACAAAATATGTACAATACCTAAAATTTATAAAGACATACATAATTGTGGCTAACATACAGTATAAATATAGATCCTTGGACACAGCTTACCTAAAGATTATAAATAGGCTGCCACGGGAGGTGGTGAGCTCTTCATCAATGGAAATCTTCAAGTGGAAACTGGATAAACATATAGCTGGGATGATTTAGGAAAACCTGCTTTCGCAGGGGGTTGGACCCGATGGCCCTTGAGGTCCCTTCCAACTCAAAAAGAAAAGAAAAAAAAAAAAAGAAAAATCACCTATTATACATTTTCCACTTAAAATCCACATCTTGTAGGATATTACAATATTGGTTAAAAAGTTTTAAATCCACAATTATGTAAATTTAAATCAAAGTGAAATTTAATATATTTTCTGTGATTAAATTTTGATTACGGCTATTAAAACTTGTAAAAATATAATTGATATACTAATAAAACATTACCTAATGCTAACATAAGGTATAGTGTACAGTAGGTGATCATGTATGTTTTCTATTTACAGCTAAACCATTTGATAACTACTGTAACATGGTTCACATGTATATAGAATTTATTGAGATCCTCCTCTTACACCCAATGTTAGTTTTTCACTCCATGGCTCAGATGTGTAAATTGCCACAAACTTACCTTCAACGTCCGGCCTCCCAAGACTAACTGCACTTTGTAAGTCAGTTTTTGATTGTTGTTGATATGCTCTACACATATTGTAGATGAAAGTCATTCCCTTTGCTTTCCATGTATATGTACGGATATGTTATCTGTTTGCAATAAGGTGGTGATTTGAGGGTCACAAATCACCACCTAATTGCAAACAGATAACAGATCCCTCCGTCACGCCCCACAAGTTTTCCAGATTGTTTATTTCTTGACCTGTTGTAAATAACTTCTCTACTTAGATTGCATTTTGTTATTCCAAGATCCTTTGAAGATTCATGTCTTGTGTGTGTATAAAAAGTCAGTTTTATACACACACAGTTTTCAGTTTCTTGTATAACACCATGTCTGAAGAAGAGAGCTAGTACTCTCGAAAGCTTACTATCAAATATACTCAGTTAGCCTCTAAAAGGTATCGCCTGATTTCTTCACTCTCCCACTACATGTGTTTTAGGGAAAGTCGGGTGTTTCTTTATTATTTTTTTAGAAAAAAAAAATTTAACTGTAATTTTAGTGATTGCTGGACAAGCCTGGGAGCCTTCAATAGGGGGTGGTATTGATGGAGTTGAAAGCAGAAATCTCATCTACAGCTTTTATAGCATAACCCCAGGACAGGTACAGATTCCACAATCAATATCGCCTATTAGAGAACTCCCAATCATTAATTCAAGCCATTCTTGTAGTCCTAATTGCCCAATGACCCACATGTTAAAAAAAGCATGGCTGTCCATCTTGGGTGGAAGTAGGTTTTACTTTGCTAGTTTTAGATATATAACATTTTTGGTGAGTTTCTTTCAGCTTATTTTTGGTGAGTTTCTTTCAACTTATGGAGTCATTCATCTTACCTTAGACTGGAGAGGTCTACGAGTCTTTGTATGTTCTTTTGGGGTATTTTTTTGTCTTCCTTGATAACTGACCTTTTTGGTGGGTCAGTAAATTCCTCACATGCTTACAATGTACCCTTGAAGGGTAAGGACACGTGTAGTGGCCATGGCTATGTAATGATCATAGACCTTGTTTATACATCCACTGGTGATTTTTTTCAATTTATGTTTTCTTATAAGGATCTCGCTTAGTGGCTATGATAATATGATATAGCACTGTGATGGTCAAATCAACTGTTGTCAAGTTACCCTATGAATTATGCAATTTATACATTAAGTACTTTGTGATGATCAATAAAAAGATCAATAAAACCCTGCTCCCCTCCGAATATAAAAGTAAATATGCAAGCACCTGCATCCAATTAATTCTACAATATCGATAATTGTATAATATAGTCAAAAATAATTATTTTATTTTGAAGATGGAGTCGGAGTAACTTTTTATTGATCCCAACTCCACAACTCTAACTCTGATTCTACAGCCAACAAATGGCTGGTATTGATTAGAGATGAGTGAACCGGTTCAGATTGAACAGGATTCGACTTGAATTCTGTAAAAGTTTTGGGTTCCACCCGAACCCACTGGCTAATCTCACAAGCCCTGGGGTCACCACTGAGGCCCAATCATGTGGGGAATGTCTATATCATGACATGGGTCAAAGGGACACCGGGGACCAAAACTTGCCAAAGGGAAAATCTTGCAAATATTCATCAAAACAAATTTTGTGAGGTTCGCCCATCTCTAGTCCTGATATAGAGGATATGTTATTGCTTCAAGATCATAACACTGGAGGACAGGCATCCAAAAGTTTAGAAAGAGCAAAACAATGGTGGCCGGGGTCGTAATTTTTCAAAAACTTCTTGAATGACTATTAACTGAAACTCTACTAAGTTACAAAAAATCAATTACAAGAAATAGTCTTATAAAAGAATTCAGACTAAATGTTGAATATTTTTCTTCCCCTTTTTGGTTTTTGAAGGTTCAGCTTGGAATATTATCACCGGATCCAGTCTTTCCTGTTTTCAATTGAGGAAATAAACAAAGATCCCAATATTCTGCCAAACATGACATTAGGATTCCAGATGTATGACCCCTGTAATATACCTCACTATGATTTACAAGGAGCTTTACAGTTCCTGACTGACTCTAGTAAAACTATCACCGACAACCAATGTAGTTCTAGACCATTCTTCACTGTTACATTTGGGGCCACAGTTTCATCCAATTCAGTCATCTTGGCTCATGTTTTGGGGACCATCAAATATCCACAGGTAAGAAGTTGTAGTGCTCTGCATAGCACCTGGTTACTTCTCATCATACTTAAAAAGATATGTGGTGTAAGCAGAGACGTAGCTGCCTGTTCTTTGGTATGTCAATAAACAGGAAACTACACCACATGCCCATGTGGTCCAGAATGACAACAGATGAGTTCCTATCCCGTTACATCAGCAACGTATTCCCTACCTAAAGGAGAGAAAAATAGTTGCCGATCAGTGTGGAGCCAACAGATGGAACCTCCCCTGATCACAAGAATGGGGTTGTTTTGCTCACCATTTTAAATGGAACAGTGGTGGGAAAGTGGAGCCCCAACTCCATTCATTTCAACGGGACCATTGGAGATATCTTCGGCTGTTCTATTGAAATGAGTGGAGCAGAGTCACGACCAAGTTTGAAACTCCTGATGCTGTTGATGCAGGACTACGTTACCTGTGTGATTGCTCTGAACCCCAACTTTATTTCTACCTCTACATATATATCAACCATACCAAGATTTCTATGTTTAATTTTGCTCAAATCCATGGAAGGGACTTATTCACATGACAGTGAAATATGCCCTTGCCACTGCCGTTTTTGAAACAGCTGTCGTATGAATGTCTATGGGTCTATTCACTCTGCACTATCTATGTCCATTTTAATGGACAAATACAGAGCAAGTCAAAAATAATTTTTTCAAAGACATTAAAAACAGTCTCTCAAAAAAGCATATATGTGAATAGACCTATTCGCTGCCTTTGAATGGTGGCAGCTAACACAAAAACAGCCATCAAACTACCATTTCTCACTTTTATGTAAATATGGCCTAAATCTACCCAAAAATTTTTATTCATTTCTATCACTATATTACATATGCATTTAATTTCTTTTAAATTTTCAGATCAGTTCATCTTCTGGTATTTTCCTCTTAAGTAACAAGAAAATATTTTCATCCTTCTTCAGGACTATCCCGAGTGATATGGTCATGTCTAAAGGACTGGTTCAACTTATTCTCAGTTTTGGTTGGACCTGGATTGGTCTTGTGGCTCTTGACAATGATTATGGCATTCAGGGAATTCAGCCAATAAAGGAAGAAATAGTCAAGGCTGGAGCTTGTGTGGCCTTCATGGAGTATATTCGGCTTGGCCAACCAGATCGCAATGCTCCACGTATAGTACAGGCCATAAAAGAGTCCACAGCTACGGTTATAGTTGTGTTTTCTATTGAAGCTGACTTAGTTCCTATTTTGAATGAGATGGTGAAGCAAAATATCACAGGGAAGATCTTTATTGCCAATGCCGGTTGGGCCAGATCAGTGGTATTGTCCATTACAAATTATCTTCCAGTTTTATCTGGTAGTCTTGGTTTATTTGTTGAAGATTATGTTGTCCCAGGACTAAGTCAGTTCCTGGCCAAGATCCATCCATCTACGTCTAGAACTGCAAAGTGGACCAGGATGTATTGGGAGAAAGTCTTCACCTGCCAATTTCTTTCTCAGAACGGCTTCTTTGGAGAACCCAGTGAAGATATGCACAGGATCGGAACGTATAGAAGATGTCAGGAACAATTCCAACTATATCTCTAGTCTGAAAACGACTTATGCTATTTTTTCTGCAGTCCATCTTGTAGCCAAAGCTTTAGAAGATACGAAAAGTTGCAAAATAGGAGAGGGGCCGTTCACTAATGGAACCTGTGCAGATATTGGGAACTTCAAACCATGGCAGGTAATAATAATATATTATACTGTATGTGCTGTACTCAATATAATCCCCCTGGGCCTGGGATATGTAAGAAAAAAAAGGTTAAAACCAATTAAAATTGAGATGGGTATATATGGAGACGTTAACATCAGGATGGAGTGGTTGTGAAGAACAGATTTTAACAAAAAACCTGCTCAAGTCGCCAATTTTAGTAACTGACTTTAGAATTGTAGCAGTATAATTATTGATTGTATTTCTTGGCATCAATAGAAATGTCAGGTATTCCCACAAAAAATAAGCCCCTACACAATTTTGTTGACAAAAAATTATTTATGGGTCTTGGAAAGTGGTGAAACTTTAAAAAAAAACTATAAAAATTTGGTATGAATTTAATAGTGTCGACCAGGCAAATAACTTCATCAGGTTATTTAAAGTGAACCTTTCACCACCTTCACCAATTCAAGTACTTAGAATTCTGTTAATAGGTACCTCTCCACTTATTTTGGCACAGTTGGCATTTTCTCTTTAGCCCCCACCGTTCCTGAGTAACAAGCACAGTTAGTTTTGCTGCCTGTTGAGCTATTTAAGCTCGGTAATGTCAGGAGGGCGGAGACAGGCAGGGGGCGTGATTCAGAGCTCCAATCAGAGGCAGCCAGTGTCATAGCTTAGAATCACACCCCTTGTCTGCTCTTGCCTGACACCACCCTTCTGACAGTACAGAGCCTAAATAGCATATCAGGCACCAAAACTAACAGCATTGATTGCTATGGAATGGTGGGGGGCCTAGAGAAAAAATTCCAACTGCGCCAGAAACAGTGGCACTATTAACAGATGCTAAGAACTGGAGTTGGTGGAGGTGGTGAAAGGTCCTCTTTAAGTTGCACGGTGAATGGTGCAAAATTTATAGCATAAAAAAAGGATTTTCAGACTTGCTGTTTTCTTTTATTCCTTTCCAGAAAGGGTTATTAAAAATTAATGCATGAGCTATATCTGCCCCAAAAAGCAAACTCTCATATTTATGCTGACAGAAAAATAAAAAAGCTATAGAGCTTGGTATGTGATGATGGAAAAACATACCAAATGGTTTGGTTATTAGGGCATAACACTGGTTGGTCACTAAAGTGTTAAAATGACTGTATTTTTTTGCTTTATAAGACACACCTAGGTTTTAGAGGAGGAAAATAGGAAAAAAATAATTTTGAACCAATTCCTGGACAACTTCTTTAAGAATAATGTCCCACAGTGCACACAGGATAATGTCCCATAGCAGCCCCTAAACTTAGTATAATGTCCCACAGTGGCCCTTTACACAGGATAATATCCCATAGTAACCCCTTCAAACAGTATAATGTCCCATAGTGGCCCCTCCACAGAGTATAATGTCTCATAGTGCCCCCTCCACACAGTATAATGTCCCATAGTGGCCCCTGCACACAGTATAATGTCCCATAGCGGCCCCTGCACACAGTATAATGTCCTATAGTGGCCCCTGCACAAAGTATAATGTCACATAGTAGCCTCCAAACAGTATAATGTCCCATAGCGGCCCCTGCACACAGTATAATGTCCCATAGTGGTGACTGCACACAGTATAATGTCCCATAGTGGCCCCTAGACAAAGTATAATGTCCCATAGTGGCCCCTAGACAAAGTATAATGTCCCATAGTGGCCCCTCCACACAATATAATGTCCCATAGTGGCCCTTCCACACAGTTTAATGTTCCATAGTGACCCCTCCATAAACTATAATGCCCTATAGTGGCCCATACGCTTTTCTTTACGAATTTTCCAAAAATATTAGGTTTAATATTAGAACCCAAATTTATTCTGGCTCACCTCCTGCAAACCATTATCATCTTCAGTAAATTGATGGTGGCATAACCCACATGACATTACACTGGAGTCACTTTGCGTCAAGACGCCAACGTGACAACTGAGGCACAATTACATTTATGATGTCTTTATGACCAGGGGGTAATAGTGAGAACACCGCTTTAATATCTAAAAACGGAACAGAGATGTTTCTATGTTAGCTTCATTGATACTTTTCCAGTGAATCTTCTTTCCCGCTTTAGCTCACTTACTATATTCGGAGGGCTCGGCCTAACATTAAAGTGGACAATGCACCTTATTTTGGTGAGAATGGAGATGCTCCCGGAGTCTACAACATTATCAACTGGCAGATGAAGTCCGATAGAACCATGACACATGTCAAGATAGGCTTTTATAATAATACAGCCCCTCCTCATCAATCCCTGACTATGAACTCAAGTCAGATCATGTGGAACCTGGGGAGTAAACAGGTAGGAGGAAATAGAAATATTATTGATAATAATTCAAAAATTTGGTTCTGGATAATTTTGGTAGTTGGAATTGGAACACGTTTAGCAATGGCCACCCTTACTGGCAAATGAAAAGTATGACCTTCCCAGCATGCTTTACTCTTCTGTTACTCTGCTTCCAGACCAACCATGAGGAGCTGAGGCCCCTGATATAGGGAAGGAGGGAGAAAAGGAGAGGAGAGATGGATAGGAAGATCATGAAGGAGATAGTTGTAATATCATACATTTTTATTTATATACCACCAACACATTCCACAACACTTTACTAATCACTGGGATAATGTACAAACAAAATCAGAAAATACAGAGTAATAAATAAATTCATGCAAAAGGAGAGAAGGCCCTGCCCGCAAGAGCTTACAATCTATGAGGTAGAAAGGGAGACACGAGAGGTAGAAGAGCTCATACAGTGGACCGGCCATTTGTATAAGATACATTTACATAAATAAATAAAGATTTATTTAGTTTTTCACTGTTGTGCTCATGAGATCTTTGTCATAACACAAAACATTTCATATTTTCAGGTCCCATCCTCAAGTTGTAGTAATACATGTACCCTGGGATTCAGGAAGGCCGTTCTACAAGGAAAACCACCATGTTGCTATGTCTGTGTCTCGTGTCTGCAAGGAGAGATCTCAAATCAGACAGGTGATATTCCAGATATTCCAAAAAAGAGAATTTGTCCATGAACCCAAACTCCCTTAACACTTTCCCGCTCCTCACCGTAATAGTACATTGCGTCATGTATATAGTTTATGCTCGCTCAGCTCAGTACTATTATGGCGCAATAATGCCATGGGCACAAAAGCTGTACCTGCGGCATTACATACTGTTCTCGGCTGTATGCCACCAGCCACCAGGGTCGGAAGATATATAATGTAAACAAAAATAAACAAACATGTTAGGTATCCCCATGTGCATATAAGCCCCCACTATCCAAAAATAGTATTAATAATCCCATATGGTTAATGCCATTAAAAAAAATATATATGCCACAATGCACAAATTAACTTATTTTGGTCACTTTGCTTTCCCCAAAAAATAACAATAAAAAGTGATCAAAAAGTCCTACATACCAAACATTGGTACCAATAGAAAGTACAACTTGTCCTACAATTAAAGAGTCCTGACAGATCTCCATCAACAAGTAGAGTGAAAAAAAAAAGTTATAGGCATCAGAATACGGAAACCCAAGTAAAAATCGTTAATTTTCAATAAATGACGTTTTATTTGTAAAAGTGGTAAAACGTAAAAAAAAAAAATATATATATAAATCTGGTATTGCCGTAATCATAATGACCCATCGGATAAAGCTGCCATTCTATTATTAATGAAGATTTTTCTCTAACCATCCTGGTGACGTTTTTTGTCTTGATCAGCTGCCAATGCATATGACCATAAATACAGGAACTTTATATGGTCTGTGATCCAGCCATGATCTCCTTATTGTGGACAGGTTATCAGGCAGGAATCAGAGTTTGTGTCAGGTCCCTGACCATAGAAAGGTCCTGCTTTCATGGTTGTATATATTTACAATCGAACAAGTCAAAAGATTGTCACCATTGAAAAGGATAACTTTATCCATTAAATAACGGCGATTACTATTAATTGGTCACTAACTTTTCAGAGAGCTTAGTCTTATTTTAATAGAGCAGGTGATTGTGGACCAAAATGTAATTCACTTTATTTAAAAATAATGCTGTTTTTTGCCTGAAAAAACTCCAGTACAGTTGCTGACACTAGGTATCTCCATTCTTGCTAATTTGCTGTTCACTCCCTGTTACTAGGGAAGGTCCATCTTTAAAAAACAGCAGGCTCCAGATGGGAATACAGGGAGTGGAGGGGGGAAGGGGTAGGTCTCTTCACATCTTTTGCATGTTTTCTCAAAGCTTTTCCTGTCTGTACACTGCTCAGAGAGGAGTCTGCAGCTTCTCACGGTTTACAGTGAATGTAAGGATAGTCTATGTACTTCTATCTACTTCTGACTAGCTGCTTGTGTTATTACTGATGGGATGGTAGTTGTAGAGAGCTAGTAGCTTCCCTTACTGTGCTCAGATTTCTCTTTTTCTCTGTCAGGAAGCTTTCTAACAGCATCATAATCTGGATTTGCAGTTTATTGTCCCTGGATCTCCTGTATTATGGTCACTTGGGCTTTACTCAGCTATTTGTTATTTTATAGTTACTCCTGGCAGAATTACATGTAAAGAAACCAGTTGTAGCACTAATCTATAGGGGAGAGTTACTACCAGCAGAAAACTAATAGGACACCATGTATGAAGGCTTTGTTCACATCTGCGTCGGAGTCTCCGTAAGAGAATCGCAGATTCCACTGAAAATCGCCAGGGGAACAAGTCCTGCACAGACTGCATTATAGCCTATGGGGTCCGAAGGGAAATGTTGGCTCTCCGTTGTTCAGGTCCCACAGCATATATGAACGAAGGAGACCACGGCGCAAGTGTGAACCTAGCCTTATGCAGCCTGAGAGATTGCCCAGGAAGATACTGCACATATTTCACCTTTTGATGAAAACTTGGGTAGTTTTAAATATTTGCAGTGACACAACTTGGTGCAGGAACACAAATACATTTTCAAAACTTCTAAACTGCTCAAAAATGTAAAAAAAAATATATATATAATACGGTATATATGTATATAAAGCTGAAAATAGAAAAACATGAACATTTTTAAATATTTTCTTAATTTTTTTCTTTTCTAAATAAATTGTATTGATTGACTTTTACCACACAAATAAAGTACAATATATGATGGAAATACAACATCAGAATTACTTATATGTGCATTATCTTTAAAGAGTTATCCTCTGATAATGTCAAATTATCAAAATCTGATTAAATCTTAGCCCAACCTAAGAGTAGCCAACTCTACAGTGATACATCCTACATGTCTGAGGCCATACACACTAACCAGTCAAATTTTCCCCCATCATTGTCCTTCATTGCTTTGTATATAACAAGCTAATCTAACATCCCAATATCAACCATCATGAAGTATATATAATATGTGTGTGTGTGTGTGTGTGTGTGTGTGTGTGTGTGTAATGTGGAGTTCATTCAGGATAGCCTTACTACCTTATTTTGAAATATTTCAACTACTTTTAAAAAAAAAAAAAAAAAAATTTCTTCTCAATGTGATGGTTCAGGGTCCCAAGCCATATTTAATGCAGTATAAAAATAACAGAAACTAATTTTTTTTCTTTCTATAGGTTCCTTGAACTGCTTCAGATGTCCATGGGACCAATGGCCAAATCCAGAAAAATCGAGGTGTCTCCCAAAACCCATTGAGTTCCTGTCTTATGAAGATAGTTTAGGAGCCTCCTTAGCTGCAACCAGCATAATGTCCTCAATTGTCCCAGCTCTTCTCTGGGGGGTTTTCTTCCACCATAAATGTACGCCACTTGTGAAAGCCAGCAATTACTCCCTAAGTTGTCTTCTACTGATGTCCCTCAGTATTTGGTTCCTTTGCTCTTTAGGATTTATTGGTTACCCTGATCGAGGTAAATATCTTCTACGTCAGGTGTCTTTCGGTCTAGTCTTCACTCTCTGCGTTGCATGTATTTTGGCCAAGACCATCATGGTGGTTTTTGCTTTCATGGCCACTAGACCAGGAAGCAGCCTGAGAAAATGGACAACCCTAAGAGTCTCCTACTCAATTATTTTTATCTGTCTCCTTCTACAATTAATATTGTGCATCACTTGGATGTCACTGGCAACTCCATCACCACAATACAACACAGAATCCAAACCAGATCTCATCATTGTTGATTGTAATGATAGGTCACACATGGCCTTCTGGGTCATGCTTGGTTATCTCTTTCTTCTGGCCACCATTAGTTTCATAGTGGCCTTCTTGGACAGAAAACTTCCAGACAGTTTTAATGAAGCCCAGTTTATCACATTGAGTATGTTGGCCTTTCTTAGTGTTTGGATATCTTTTATTCCATCCTCTCTTAGTGCCCGGGGCAAATATACAGTCGCCATGGAGGTATTTGCCATCCTGGGGTCTAGTTGGGCATTACTGATCTGTATGTTTTTTCCTAAATGTTTCATTTTACTCTTCAGACCTGAAATGAACTCTAAGGAATATCTCATGGTGAGAAATACAAGTAGATTATAGACAGAACAAATCTTCACAATTATAGTACATTGTTGTGCTTAGAGGAGCTAAGAAAGTAAATCTTGATATTCTAAAATTCTGAATTTATCTGAGAAAAGTCAATATATATATGTATACGGTACTTTGTTGCTCATTTCTTAAACTACACAAAAAAATAGAGCCAAGACAAAAAAAAAAAAAAAAATCAACAAGAAAAAAAAAAAAATTGGTAATTTCCAAAACCAGTACAGTGCAAAAAATCACAGTATAAATCCAGGTAAAATTCTATAGATATAAAGAGTAGACTGAGCCGAGATCAGCCCAGACACAAAAACAGCAACTATTTTACCATAGGAAATAAATTATATATTGGACCAAATCAAATGACATAACTGTAATAGTCAGTGAAAAGATAATATTAGTTATACATATCAGGGACAACAATTAGTATAGACTATATATATATATATATATATATATATATATATATATATAGAGAGAAATATATAGACTGTATAGAACTAAAGGAGACATCTCAGGGGTGTTCCCACTACAGAGGAGCAAATCTATTTGGCTCAAAACAAATTTGGTCAACAATTCAAGCAAATCCAAAAACTTTGGTGATTCGTTTTGGATGAATATCTCAAAACCTTGGTTGCCACAACAATATAGAGGAGGATCACATAGTCTTGGGCATATGGGCTTCCCCATAATGCATGGCAGGTAGTCCTCAGCCAGTCATGGGAGAGGGTGTGAGGTCACCGATGACTAAGGGGTGGCTCATAGCCATCATAAAAAGCCCAACCATATCGTATTTCCTTCAGCATTTTTCCCCCTCTACTTCCATCAGTTACTCTTCAGTTCATCCTTTGGTGCATCACCCATACTTGCTGTTACCATTTTTCATGGAGCAATTCAGCATTTTTACACTGTGTTTGTATTTACCTGCCTGTCTGACTCTAGGTGATATGCAACGAGACTGTCTCTAGGCAGTGGCGCCATGTTGTTAACAATTGCAATTGTAATAGACCATATGCCTATATTGCCACCAAAATGGAATTTTTTTTCTGCCATAAGCTAGCAGTTTTGGCTCTTTATTAACTCCTGCTGTGCTCAGACAAAAATGTATTAAAGATGAAAATCTGCAAAAATTTTAAATGATAAAACTTCACCTCCATTTTGCTTTAATTTCTCTGAAAGACCTAAAGGGTTAACAAACTTTCTAAATGTACTTTAAGCAGTGAAGTTTATAAAATTCTTCTAATATATTGGACCAAAAAATAAAGGTTTAGGAAATGTCCTCGGAAACCTGAATAATTACTGCTTTTTTTTTAAAAATGTTCCCATGTTATATATCTATATATTGTGAGAAGGTGACAGGCAAAGTTCTGGAAGGTCGCTATATCTCCCCCAGATTCCTCACTTGCTGTATGTATGGTAAGTGAGGTTACAACACTGATGTCTGTAGCAAAACCTCAGCTATGAGAAGGCCTTTCTATTAACCGTTTCCTGTCCGGAGCAGGAAGGAGCCTTCAAGCCCAGCTGGGCCTCATTAAAAGGTCTATAAAAAGTTGTCAAGACCTCAGTCCTGGGCAGTTCCTGGGGAGAGGGGAGGAGGTTCTGTCCTAAGATTCTGACAACTGGTGAGAGACCAGTATGAACTGTTGCCTTTACTTTTGTCCTGTGTGTTAACCGTGTGGTTGAAGCATTTTTGCTTGACTGTTAAGGCTTATTTTGTTTTGCCGTTTTGGAAAAAATAAACGTACAGGGTAAAACCTTTTTATACCTGACCTTTTTGTGTCTGCCTCTGACTGTCTGGGTCTGCTGCTGCTACCACTGATCCAATCCTCCCACAATATATATATATATATATATATATATATATATATATATATATATATATATATATATATACATACAGTGGGGAAAAAAGTATTTAGTCAGCCACCAATTGTGCAAGTTCTCCAACTTAAAAAGATGAGGCCGGCCTGTAATTGTCATCATAGGTAGACCTCAACTATGAGAGACAAAATGAGAAAACAAATCCAGAAAATCACATTGTCTGATTTTTAAAGAATTTATTTGCAAATTATGGTGGAAAATAAGTATTTGGTAATAACAAAAGTTCATCTCAATACTTTGTTCTATATCCTTTGTTAACAGACGTCAAACGTTTTCTGTAAGTCTTCACAAGGTTGGCACACACTGTTGCTGGTATGTTGGCTCATTCCTCCATGCAGATCTCCTCTAGAGCAGGGATGTTTTGGGGCTGTTGCTGGGCAACACGGACTTTCAACTCCCTCCAAAGGTTTTCTATGGGATTGAGATCTGGAGACTGGCTAGGCCACTCCAGGACCTTGAAATGCTTCTTACGAGGCCGCTCCTTTGTTGCCCTGGCGGTGTGCTTGGGATCATTGTCATGCTGAAAGACCCAGCCACGTTTCATCTTCAATGCCCTTGCTGATGGAAGGAGGTTTGCACTCAAAATCTCACGATACATGGCCCCATTCATTCTTTCATGTACACGGATCAGTTGTCCTGGTCCCTTTGCAGAGAAACAGCCCCAAAGCATGATGTCGCCCCCCCCCCCCATGCTTCACAGTAGGTATGGTGTTCTTTGAATGCAACTCAGCATTCACTCTCCTCCAAATACCACGAGTTGTGTTTCTACCAAACAGTTCTACTTTGGTTTCATCTGACCATATGACATTCTCCCAATACTCTTCAGGAACATCCAAATGCTCTCTAGCAAACTTCAGACGGGCCCGGATATGTACTGGCTTAAGCAGCGGGACACGTCTGGCACTGCAGGATCTGAGTCCCTGGCGGCGTAGTGTGTTACTGACGGTAGCCTTTGTTACGTTAGTCCCAGCTTTCTGCAGGTCATTCACTAGGTCCCCCCGTGTAGTTCTGGGATTTTTGCTCACCGTTCTTGTGATCATTTTGACCCCACGGGGTGAGATCTTGCGTGGAGCCCCTGATGGAGGGAGATTATCAGTGGTCTTGTATGTCTTCCATTTTCTAATTATTGCTCCCACAGGTGATTTCTTCACACCAAGCTGCTTGCCTATTGCAGATTCAGTCTTCCCAGCCTGGTGCAGGTCTACAATTTTGTTTCTGGTCCTTCCACAGCTCTTTGGTCTTCACCATAGTGGAGTTTGGAGTGTGACTGTTTGAGGTTGTGGACAGGTGTCTTTTATACTGATAACAATGTCAAACAGGAGCCATTACTACAGGTAATGAGTGGAGGACAGAGGAGCCTCTTAAAGAAGAAGTTACAGGTCTGTGAGAGCCAGAAATCTTGCTTGTTTGTAGGCGACCAAATACTTATTTTCCACCATAATTTGCAAATAAATTCTTTAAAAATGAGACAATGTGATTTTCTGGATTTGTTTTCTCATTTTGTCTCTCATAGTTGAGGTCTACCTATGATGACAATTACAGGCCGGCCTCATCTTTTTAAGTGGGAGAACTTGCACAATTGGTGGCTGACTAAATAATTTTTTTCCCCACTGTATATCAATTTTTATTATAGTGATAAAGATTAAATACAATTCTTTATTATAAATTCAACATTTTTTAAACTTAAAATCTGATACTTTGAGCATAAAACAAATTTGACAGACACATACAGTACATAATTCCCATTTGATGTCATTTTGACAAATAAGAATTTAATGTTCCACAATTTTTACTTGTCAAATCCTTATAACTACACTGTAAGTGAACAGAAAAAAATACTTAAATTATTTCCTAATTTGTAATAATACAACATTTCAAAAATACCAAACAGAATATGTATAATATCTAAAATGTATAAAGACATACATAATTTTTGACTAAAATATAAACATGGAACCTTGGATACAGTGTACCTAAAGATTACAAACCAATTATTATATATTTTTCACTTAAAATCCATGTCTTGTAGGATATTACAATATTGACTAAAAAGTTTTAAATCCACAATTATGTAAGTGAAATTTAATATATTTTCTGTGATTAAATTCTGATTATGGACTGCTATTAAAACTTAAAAATATAACATACTAATAAAACACTACCTAATGCTAACATATGGTATAGTGTACAGTGGGTGATCATGTATGTTTTCTATTTACAGCTAAACCAATTGATAACTACTGTAACATGGTTCACATGTATATAGAATTTATTGAGATCCTCCTCTTACACCCAATGTTAGTTTTTCACTCCATGGCTCAGATGTGTAAATTGCCACCTAAGTCAGACCTGGAAGGGATAAGACAATCTGGAGATATCATGATTGGAGTTTTGTTACCTGTCAACACTGACAAGATCTACCAAAAACTTTCCTTCAACATCCGGCCTCCCAAGACTAACTGCACATTGTAAGTCAGTCTTTGATAGATTGTTGCTGAAAACCCACGCAAACATGGGGAGAACATACAAACTCCTTGCAGATGTTGTCCCTGGCAGGATTTGAATTCAGGACTCCAGCACTGCAAGGCTGCAGTTCTAACCACTGAGCCACTGTGCTGCCCTTAGACTAGAGAGGGCTACGAGTCTTTGTATGTTCTTCTGGGATATTTTTTGTCTTCCTTGATAACTGACCTTTTTGGTGGGTCAGTAAATTCCTCATATGCTTACATGTTTTCTCATAAGGATCTCTCTTAGTGACTATGATAAAGGACTGAGATGGTCAAATCATCTCCTGTCAAGTTACCCTATGAATTATGCAAATTATACATTATTTACTTTGTGATGATCAATAAAAAGATCAATAAAACCCTGCTCCCTTCCGAATATAAAACTAAATATGCAAGAAACTGCCACCAATTAATTATACAATATCACCAATTGTATAATTTAGTTAAAAATAATCATTTTATTTTGAAGCTGGAGTTGGAGTAACTTTTTCCTGACCACGACTTCACAGCTCTAATTCTGACTCCCCAGCCCTGATGTGGGGTGTCAACATATGGCTGGTCTTGATTAGGGATGAGTGAACCGGTTAAGTTGAACAGGATTCAACCTGAATTCTGTAAAAGTTTTGGGTTCCACCTGAACCCGCTGGCTAATGTTACATGCCCTGGGGTCACCACTGAGGCCCAATCATATGGGTCATGTCTATGTCATGACGTGGGTCAAAGGGACACCGGGGACCAAAAATTGCCAAAGGGAAAAATCTCACAAATATTCATCAAGCTAAAACTTGTGAGGTTCGCCCATCTCTAGTCCTGGTATAGAGGATATTTTATTGCTTCAAGATCATAACACTGGAGAACAGGCATCCAAAAGTTTAATAAACGCAAAACAATGGAGGCTGGGGTCCCAATTTTTCAAAAACTTCTTCAATGACTATTAACTGAATCTCTACTAAGTTGCAAAAAGATCAATAACAAGAAATAGTCTTATAAAAGAATTCAAACTAAATGTTGAATATTTTTCTTCAACCTTTTTGGTTTTTGAAGGTTCAGCTTGGAATATTATCACCGAATCCAGTCTTTCCTGTTTTCAATTGAGGAAATCAACAAAGATCCCAATATTCTGCCAAACATGACATAAAAAGTTTTATATGTTTACTCTTTCTCAAACCCATGGAAGGGACTTATTCACATTGAAATATGCCCTTGCCATTGCCATTTTTGAAACAACTGCCGAATGAATGTCTATGGGTCTATTCACGCTGCACTATCTATGTCCATTTTAATGGACAAAGACAGAGCAAGTCAAAAAAAATTTTGACAGACGTTAAAAACATTCTATCAAAAAATTAGACCTATTTACTGGCATTGAATGGTGAGGGCCAACACAAAAGCAGCCGTCACACTATAAATATGGCCTAAATTATCCAAAAGTTTTTATTCATTTCTATCACTATATTACATATACATTTAATTTCTTTTAAATTTTCAGATCAGTTCATCTTCCGGTATTTCCCTCTTAAGTAACAAGAAAATATTTCCATCCTTCTTCAGGACTGTCCCGAGTGACGTGGTCCAGTCTAAAGGACTGGCTCAGCTTATTCTCAGCTTTGCCTGGACCTGGATTGGTCTTTTGGCTCTTGACAATGATTACGGCATTCAGGGAATTCAGCCAATAAAGGATGAAATAGTCAAGGCTGGAGCTTGTGTGGCCTTCATGGAATATATTCGGCTTAGCCAACCAGATCGTAATGCCCCATGAATAGTAAAGACCATAAAAGAGTCCACAGCTACGGTTATAGTTGTGTTTTCTATTGAAGCTGACTTAGTTCCTATTTTGAATGAGATGGCGAAGCAAAATATCACAGGGAAGATCTTTATTGCCAATGCCGGTTGGGCCAGATCAGTGGTATTGTCCATTACAAATTATCTTCTAGTTTTATCTGGCAGTCTTGGTTTATTTGTTGAAGATTATGTTGTCCCAGGACTAAGTCTACAGTGTCCATATTAGGACATCCTCAGATATCAGTGTCAAACATCAGATTAATAGCAGTTTACAACAGTGACAACGACTTTGATTCTGACAACGACTTTGACTTTGATTCTGACAACGACTTTGACTTTATTTCTGACAACGACTTTGACTTTGATTCTGACTTTGATTCTGACTTTGATTCTGACTTTGATTCTGACTCTGACTTTGATTCTGACACTGACATCTGCAGTTTCTGATTGGCCAACAGATGAGGTCCGCCCCCTATATAACTGTACTTTACAGGGGCTTCAGACTCTTCAGACCTCAGTCCTCACAATAGTGGCAGACGAATCATTTCAGTGCATCAATAGGTACAGACATTTCTGACTTTTACTTATCCTAAATAATACTTCATGTTTACTGCTTCCTTCACACTACTGTTGTATGTCTGTTCTGATAGGGTCTGTAAAAAAAAAATGGACACCTATCATAACAGACCGTAACTAATGTTAATGTGTCCGTTTTTTAGACTCTCCGTTTTTGCTTATTTTTTTGTTCTTCTTTCTGAGCATACGCAGAAAAAACCCAACAGTATAACGGACGACCGTCCGTTACTTTCAGTTAGCCATACACATTAATGTTAAAAAATAACGCACGGTTAATGCCTGCACCCCGCGTTATTCTGTCCGCTAAAAAAAAACCCACATTGTAAGAGACAGCCAATGTTGTCCTAAGCTTTATTTGTCTGTATAAACTGTTAATGTTGAATGTATTTCTGTGATTCTGTTCCTTTAAGACAGCAGCCATTGTAATTGTGACATGATGCTGGAGTGACTCCCCCCCCCCTTTTATGTCAGCCTGCCTGTTCTGCAGACAGAATGTGAGCAGAGAAGCAGGAAGTGACGAGACAGAGAGCAGCAGCCATCTTAGCAAGTGTTGTATTGAACTGGTGTGGAGATTTTTCTGTACAGCTAAGCTGTATCTTGGTCCAGAGACAAACAGAGTGTAAAGAGACAACAGGACTAGTGAGTCCACGTGAAAGGAACTGTGCTCAGTGGCTGATCAGTGAGACTGACATTGTGACTGTGTATATGGATACCACAGATAGAGACTCGCAGTGCTGTTGATGTACTGGACGGCACCTGCTAAACCCCGGCTTACATCCCAGCTCAGTGTATGGATTCGGCAGGACTGTCAGTGTGCTGAGTGGAATCTGCTGTTGGATTACATTGCATTCATTGGGTTTCCCTGTTAAAGAGGACTTCATTTCTCCCAAGATCCTGATAACCGTGAGGAGAGGACGTTTTGCTATAAAAGAAAGGAACGACTTTGGGCCCCACCGCGCGCTTCTACAGACTGTAAGCGGTCCACCTGGACCACTGGGGAAAAAGGGGTGCACCCAAATGTGATGTCAGGGTCAGTTAGGGATAGTTTTGAGTATATTGTTCATTCAGTGTCCATACTGCAGAATTGGACAGAGTAAAAGTAGAAACCATTGCAGAATTTGCATTGAAATTGTTCATGCTATATTGTATATTTTGCTTGTCTTTATCCCTGTCATTTTACCTTCAAATAGCCTTTATTAACTTATAGTAAATATATATTCTTTTCTTGAACTACCGCGTGTGCGTTCATTTCTGGTTGCGGAGACCAAACCACCTGCCTTGCTCTCGGTTCACAAATTGGCGTAGTCGGCAGGATCCGCTTACCAGAATGGACGGTGACGCACCCGTTAGAGAGAATGGTGCTGGAGGAAGAATGCCAGCAGGGGCTATAATGAGTCAGTTAGCTAAATTTGATGGCAATAATATGTCAGTGAGTATGTGGGTGGAACAGATACGAATGATACAGCGAATATACCAGACCGCACCAGAAGTACTAGTAGAGCTAGCAATATTGACATTACAAGGGGATGCTAAGACCACGGTGATACTGAGGCCATTTGAACAAAGGCAGACATTTGAGCAAGTAGTCCAGATTCTAGAAACCATTTATGGAGAAACTGCATTGCTGGGGTCTCTGCAGGCTCGGTTCTTCCAGAGGGTACAACAGGAGAATGAAAGCCTTCCCCAATATGCAAATGCCCTACAAGAACTGCTCCGAGATATTCAAGTGAAGGAAAGAGGGGGCTCGCCAGCCTTCTGTAACCCTGATCGGACTCTCCGTGACCAGTTTGTCCTGGGGATACGTGACGGCAGTTTAACTGTGACTATGCAGGATTTTATACGACGAGAGACTGATGCTAAATTCCATGATGTACAGGTAGAGGCCATCTCCCGTGCCAATAGTATGTTCCCGAAGCCCCAGACCGCAGTTGGAGTTACTTTGTCACAGGGGGCTAGTTCTGGCTCAGAGACAATAGAAAAGGGGACGGTTAAAGAAATTCTCACAGTAATGCAGAAACTGCAAGAGCAAATGGAACACTTGCACACTCGTTGTGATGAACATTCTATGAAAATTGCAGACTTCCAGAAAACTGGAGGTGAAAGGGTGAGCCGTCCATACCCAGAAAATCAGAATCACCCACCACCCCGCTGGAGGGATGAGGATAGGACCTACCGAAGGGGTCCAAATCAGTTAATGCAGTGCTCAGGAGAAATCGAAGGGGCTTACCGAAGGGGCCCAAACAGATGGCCAGAATGACGGGAGATACGCTGCTGGGAGTGTGGACGGATGGGCCACGTTGCTGCTAGATGTCCAGAGCAGTGACAAACTTATGAGAGACCGCCGTTAAACTGAAGTCCCCTGCTGCTGTAGGGCGTGTAGTAGGGGAGACTGACAAGGAGACTATGTGGGGAGAATGCCCTAATGATGACCTGATCGCTGCAAGTCCTGTTATACAGGTGGAAATGGAGGGTATTCCGGTTACCGGGATGATTGACACGGGTTCCCAAGTAACGACCTTGAGTAGAGACTGTTATGAACGGTACTTCCAGCAACATGTGAAATATGATCCCCATACATTCGTACGAGTGGTCGCAGCTAACCAGTTACCAGTTCCAGTCGTGGGAGTGGCCTGGATGAATGTCCGGGTATGTGGCCAAGATCTGGGTAGGAAAGGCATTGTGGTGGTACAGGAGTCACATGAAGTAAAGGTCCCTGTCATTTTGGGGATGAATGTGTTAAAAGAATTAGATCAGATCCTCTTTGAAAAGAAAGGTCACGGTTATTGGAAAGAAACCACCACCCATCGGCCTACTCAAACAGCTTTCCAGCGGCTGATCCGGACATGTGGCTTACAGAAAAGTTCGGATGCGCAGCGTCCTCTGGCTCGAATTTCAGTTCCTTTGCATACAAAAGTTACACTGCCACCCAGTCGGGAGACAATAGTGTCTATGCCCGTAGGCACCTGTCGGAAACTAGAGGGCATAGCTGTGTTGGTAGAACCACTGCAGGCAGCCGAAGGAGGTGTTGATCCGCTAGTGGCCCGTTCCTTGGCAATAGTTCGCAATGGAAGAGTACCACTTCGATGTGTAAACACTCAGGACCAGAGTGTGGACCTGACCCCAGGGAGGCTGCTGGCTAACATCTATGTGACTCCGGAGGAAGTAAGGAAAGTAACTCCAATGCAGCTGAAGCCGACTGAAAGGGATGAGTTGACCGTAACTGTGTCCATGGGAGAAGATGAGGAACCCACCTCTGAATGGAATGGCCGTGCAATTCGAGAACAGATGAAGATGGATGCAAGTTCATGTTCTCTGGAATGTGTGCAGAAGGTAGATGAACTGTTGTGGGAGAACCGAGCCGCCTTTTCACGGTATGCTGAAGATTTTGGATGTACCACAGGGATCTACCATGAGATTCCCACAGGAGACACCCCTCCAATTAGAGAGCGCTACCGACAAATTCCTCCACAGTTGTATCAGGAAGTAAAAGAACTGTTAGCTAAGATGCTACAGGGTGGGATCATCCAAGAAAGCCAGAGTCCCTGGGCAGCTCCTGTGGTGTTAGTAAGAAAAAAAGATGGGTCCATCCGATTTTGCGTAGACTATCGGAAGTTAAACGCTTGCACCGTATGAGATTCCTACCCCTTGCCACGGATTGAGGAGTCCCTCTCAGCGCTGGGGAGAGCCCGGTACTTCTCCTCACTAGATCTGGCTAGTGGGTATTGGCAGGTGCCGATGGCCACAAAAGACAAGGAGAAGACGGCATTCATCTTGCCCATGGGACTATACGAATTTAACCGGATGCCCTTCGGGTTGACAAATGCACCCGGAACGTTTCAGCGGTTGATGGAGAAATGTCTCGGTGACTTCAACTTTGAGTTCACTCTCATCTACTTGGATGACATTATAGTGTATTCTGCGACCTTTGAAGACCATCTCCACCAGTTGGGGCAAGTATTTCGAAGATTGCGGGAACATGGGCTCAAATTGAAACCCAGTAAATGTCGGTTGTTCCAATCTGAAATTGATTACTTGGGTCACCGCGTATCAGGAGAAGGGGTGAGACCATCAAGAGACAAGATAGCGGCTGTTCAAGATTGGCCAATACCGACTACCCTGCGAGAAGTGAGGGCGTTCCTTGGAGTAGCCGGTTACTATCGACGGTTTATTAAGGATTTCGCCAAGGTAGCAGCACCACTTAATGCTCTCCTACGAGGCACATCCGGTGGTCCAAAGAACCGGTCCGTGAAGTGGGGACCTGAACAGGAACAAGCCTTCCAGGCATTGAAGGATGCACTGACAACAGCCCCAATCTTGGCATATGCTGATTACCACTTGCCGTTCCAGCTGTATACGGATGCAAGCCTGTATGGTCTTGGAGCAGTGCTTTCCCAGCTTCAGGATGGCCAGGAGAGGGTCATAGCGTACGGCAGCCGGTCTTTGAGAGATTCTGAAAGAAACCCCGAGAATTATAGTTCATTTAAGTTGGAGCTGTTGGCACTGGTATGGGCCATGACCGAGAAATTCTCTGAATATTTGACCGGTGCTGAAGTTTTAGTACTGACTGACAACAACCCACTAGCTCACCTGGAAAATGCCAAGCTCGGGGCGTTAGAGCAGAGGTGGATAGCCCGAATGACTAAGTTCAATTACCGCATTAAGTATCGGTCCAAGACAGAGAACCAGAATGCTGACGGGCTTTCTAGGGTAACCGCCCAGACCCCCACAGTAGACGTGGATCATGAGTTGGAGCATGTGGAGGTGCCCGACTTCAGCAGATTTTCACAGGCCTTGGCCGCCGCTAATCAGTTTGAGTTGGAGGGGACTGAAACGGCTCCTTTCTTTGGTCCCTCACGACAGGAATGGGCACAGATACAACAGACCCATGAGGGGCTGGCACAGATGATCAAGTGTGTTGAGAAAGGCCAGAAGCCCTGTAGAGAGGAAAGAGAACGACTGACACGTGAGATATTATCTGTTCTGAGTCAGTGGGAAAAGTTGGAGATGAAAAATGGAGTGCTATGCCGAAAGGTCTATTTACCTTCTGAGATCGACATTCGATACCAAATTGTGGTGCCTAGTGAACTGGCTCGCTCGTTGGCAGTTGAGGCTCATAATAAGAATGGACATTTTGGTCATGAGAAGACCTTTCGTTGGTTACAGCGACTGATTTACTGCCCTGGTCTTCGTCAAATGGTCGAAGAAGTATGCCGCAGCTGTCGAACTTGTGAGATCCATAAGGCAATAGAACAGAGAGCTCCCCTGCAAACCATCGTGACCCAGGAACCTTTAGAAATCGTCATGATAGACTATCTAATGGTGGGCCCATCCAATAGCGGACACCAGTATTGCCTCGTAATGGTGGATCACTTCACCAAATTTGCGGTGGTAACCGCCACCGGAATGCTGGTATTCCCCCTGTTCGGTATGCGCAGGATGAGTTTGTTTGGCCTGCCATACATCGGTATACTACCACCCTGTGCATAAAAGTACAACCCTCTGGATATACAGTCATAGGTAGGGACTGCCAATCTTAAAGTGGGGGGAATATGTAAGAGACAGCCAATGTTGTCCTAAGCTTTATTTGTCTGTATAAACTGTTAATGTTGAATGTATTTCTGTGATTCTGTTCCTTTAAGACAGCAGCCATTGTAATTGTGACATGATGCTGGAGTGACTCCCCCCCCTTTTATGTCAGCCTGCCTGTTCTGCAGACAGAATGTGAGCAGAGAAGCAGGAAGTGACGAGACAGAGAGCAGCAGCCATCTTAGCAAGTGTTGTATTGAACTGGTGTGGAGATTTTTCTGTACAGCTAAGCTGTATCTTGGTCCAGAGACAAACAGAGTGTAAAGAGACAACAGGACTAGTGAGTCCACGTGAAAGGAACTGTGCTCAGTGGCTGATCAGTGAGACTGACATTGTGACTGTGTATATGGATACCACAGATAGAGACTCGCAGTGCTGTTGATGTACTGGACAGCACCTGCTAAACCCCGGCTTACATCCCAGCTCAGTGTATGGATTCGGCAGGACTGTCAGTGTGCTGAGTGGAATCTGCTGTTGGATTACATTGCATTCATTGGGTTTCCCTGTTAAAGAGGACTTCATTTCTCCCAAGATCCTGATAACCGTGAGGAGAGGACGTTTTGCTATAAAAGAAAGGAACGACTTTGGGCCCCACCGCGCGCTTCTACAGACTGTAAGCGGTCCACCTGGACCACTGGGGAAAAGGGGGTGCACCCAAATGTGATGTCAGGGTCAGTTAGGGATAGTTTTGAGTATATTGTTCATTCAGTGTCCATACTGCAGAATTGGACAGAGTAAAAGTAGAAACCATTGCAGAATTTGCCTTGAAATTGTTCATGCTATATTGTATATTTTGCTTGTCTTTATCCCTGTCATTTTACCTTCAAATAGCCTTTATTAACTTATAGTAAATATATATTCTTTTCTTGAACTACCGCGTGTGCGTTCATTTCTGGTTGCGGAGTCCAAACCACCTGCCTTGCTCTCGGTTCACAACATGTCATGGATTTGGTGAGAAAGGACATTAATGGACAACATATCAAATCCCAGTGAAATCCCACTGGGCTATCTACAAATTTGCCAGTGGCTAACTTGTGGCAATTTACTGGCACAGCATAGTGAATGGCATCTAAACAGGTCCCATTCACACTGTGCAGTTTCTGGGCTGGTTGAAAACCTCAGATGTTCTCTGACTTTCATCTGTGATTGAGTCACAAGTCAGCAGTCAGTATGAAGCACATACAATGTTACACTGTGATTGGCCAGGATGCCTGACCTCTGAGTGACATCACTGCTCACACTCAGGAGTAGAAGATACTTGTATAAGGCTGCAGGCTGAGAGCTCCATGAGTCTGATAAAAAGTTGTCTGACACAAAGTTGTCTGATACCTGACTCAGTCAGAGATCAGACTCACACATCATCTGAGTTTTTCAGATATATACAAGCCAGCCAGCACATACAATGGTGGAGATTTATCAAGTAAAATGCTCCATAATTCTGGTATAATTTTCACCAAATATCCTCTCTAACATGTTGTGCGCCACATTCATCAAGTGGAATAAATACTTTTATTACTTGTACAAAAAGGGGTGTGGACTCATAGTAAAGGGGCGTGACCTATAACACTGTGCTGCAGAAATACATCCAAATAATCTCTCTAAGGGTGGGTTCACACTGGCGCCGGAGTCCGTCCGCCGCGAAACCGACTGAAAATCTCAGGAAACTGTATGCAGACTGGATAGCGAAAGGTTAGCGACGCATTGCTTAAAAACCCATTCATTTGAATGGGTTTTTAAAGCGATGCACGGGTGTGCGCTTACACCCTCTGCGCCGCGAATCCAGTATTTTTTGCTGGAAACAAAGTCGGAAATGCAGGAGTTTGTTTCTGACAAAATAAACTGGATTCGCGGCGCAGAGGTTGTAATGAATGGGTTTTTAAGCAATGCGTCACTAACCTTTCGCTATCCAGTCCGCATACAGTTTCCTGAGATTTTCAGTCGGTTTCGCGGCGGACGGACTCCGGCGCCAGTGTGAACCCACCCTTAGAGAGATTATTTGGATGTATTTCTGCAGCACAGTGTTATAGGCCACGCCCCTTTACTATGAGTCCACACCCCTTTTTGTACAAGTAATAAAAGTATTTATTCCACTTGATGAATGTGGCGCACAACATGTTAGAGAGGATATTTGGTGAAAATGATACCAGAAATGTGGAGCATTTTACTTGATAAATCTCCACCATTGTATGTGCTGGCTGGCTGTATGTATATGAAAAACTCAGATGATGTGTGAGTTTGATCTCTGACTGAGACAGGTATCAGACAACTTTGTGTCAGACAACTTTTTATCAGACTCCTGGAGCTCTCAGCCTGCAGCCTTATACAAGTATCTTCTACTCCTGAGTGTGAGCAGTGATGTCACTCAGAGGTCAGGCATCCTGGCCAATCACAGTGTAACATTGTATGTACTTCATACTGACTGCTGACTTGTGTCTCAATCACAGATGAAAGTCAGAGAACATCTGAGGTTTTCAACCAGCCCAGAAACTGCACAGTTTGAATGGGACCTGTTTAGATGCCATTCACTATGCTGTGCCAGTAAATTGCCACAAGTTAGCCACTGGCAAATTTGTAGATAGCCCAGTGGGATTTCACTGGGATTTGATATGTTGTCCATTAATGTCCTTTCTCACCAAATCCATGACATGTGGGGTTTTTTTTAGCGGACAGAATAACGCAGGGTGCAGGCATTAACCGTGCGTTATTTTTTAACATTAATGTGTATGGCTAACTGAAAGTAACGGACGGTCGTCCGTTATACTGTTGGGTTTTTTCTGCGTATGCTCAGAAAGAAGAACAAAAAAAATAAGCAAAAACAGAGAGTCTAAAAAACGGACATATTAACATCAGCTACGGTCTGTTATGATAGGTGTCCATTTTTTTTTTTACAGACCCTATCAGAACAGACATACAACAGTAGTGTGAAGGAAGCAGTAAACATGAAGTATTATTTAGGATAAGAAAAAGTCAGAAATGTCTGTACCTATTGATGCACTGAAATGATTCTTCTGCCACTATTGTGAGGACTGAGGTCTGAAGAGTCTGAAGCCCCTGTAAAGTACAGTTATATAGGGGGCGGACCTCATCTGTTGGCCAATCAGAAACTGCAGATGTCAGTGTCAGAATCAAAGTCAGAGTCAGAATCAAAGTCAGAGTCAGAATCAAAGTCAGAGTCAAAGTCAGAATCAAAATCAGAGTCAGAATCAAAGTCAAAGTCAGAATCAAAGTCAAAGTCGTTGTCAGAATCAAAGTCAGTCGTTGTCAGAATCAAAGTCGTTGTCACTGTTGTAAACTGCTATTAATCTGATGTTTGACACTGATATCTGAAGATGTCCTAATATGGACACTGTATAAGTCAGTTCCTGGCCAAGATCCATCCATCTACGTCTAGAACTGCAAAGTGGACCAGGATATATTGGGAGAAAGCTTTCACCTGTCAATTTCTTTCTGAGAACCAAACGGCTTTTTTGGAGAACCCGGCGAAGATATGCACAGGATCGGAACGTATAGAAGATGTCAGGAACAATTCCAACTATATCTCCAGCCTGAAAACGACTTATGCTATTTTCTCTGCAGTCTCTCTTGTATCCAAAGCTTTAGAAGATATGAAAAGTTGCAAAATAGGTGAGGGGCCGTTCACTAATGGAACCTGTGCAGATATTGGGAACTTCAAACCATGGCAGGTAATAATAATATATTATACTGTTTGTGCTGTACTCAATATAATCCCCCTGGGCCTGGGATATGTAAGAAAAAGTAAGGTTAAAACTTAACAAAATTAAGATGGATTAATAAGGAGAAGTTAACCTCAAGATGGAGTGGTGGTGAAGAACAGATTTTAATAAAAATCCTGGTCAAGTCCCCAATTTTAGTAACTGACATTAGAATTGTAGCAGTATAATTATTGATTGTATATCTTGGCATCAATAAAAATGTCAGATATTCTCACACAAAATACACAATTTTGTTGACAAAAAGTTATGTATGGGTCTTAAGCAGCAAAACTTAAAAAAAACTATACAAATTTGGTATGAATTTAATAGTATCAACCAAGCAAATAACTTCATCAGGTTGTTTAAAGTTATTTAAACCTTCATCACTTCAAGTTCCCTAGAATTCTGTTAATAGACACCTCTCCACTGATTCCGACACAGTTGGAATTTTATATTTGGCCCTGTGAAAGATCCTCAGTGCGCCAACACCGTTTTGGCCACCCCTGAGTCCTTTTTCATATAAAAACCACACTCACCTCCAGTGAATGTCGGGTTCACCAGATAAATACAAGACAAGCTTTCTAAATTTTATATATTTATTAACCCCTAAATGGGTCGGTATTAACATCTAACATATACAGTTCAGAACAGATATGCAGATATATGCAAGCATTAACAGTTACTAGTTACAAGATACAGTACAAATAAAATAAAAGGGATAAAGGTGAAATAATTACTTTACCACACATGTCCTTGATGTGGTTCTGTAGTCCAACACTCACACATGCTCTGGTATGTGTGAGATCACCAGTGGAAGCTTCTTGGCATGTGGCATTAACTCCTAGCATGTGGCATCACAGTCTCTCAGCATTAGTCCAATAGTCTCATCACAAAGAAATCTCTCTCAGTCTCTTGTAGTCTGTGATGGTCTGTCTCAAATCCATAGCATAATCTCCATAGCATCATCACAATGATAGTCTCTGCACTGTATTCTCAGTGGTAGGTTCATCATAGTATCCTCTCAGGGGTAATCTGTCTGTAAAAACTCTCCCACTGGCCTCTTACCTCATCTTTTATACCCTTTATGCCACCTCCCAGAATGAGGTCAGCGGCGGCAGCAAGTCTGATTGAATAATGCAATCAAGTCCAGATTATTTGTATATGGCCGATCCAAGTGAAAGGATACAATGTTATCAGCCATATCTGATTTCCCTGCACAATGCATGTTTCTTTGATCACTCAGAGCTGTGTAGGAATACAATAGAGCCCTGCTGTGATGGATACAAAGCCCTATTGTTCCAGCCTGGCTACTACTGCCAATATACACCTAGGATTATGGCTGCGCACAGTATGAATAAATGGAACTAGAGAGATACTATACCCAGAGATCAAAATACATCCCTGAGCCACAGCCACACTTAAGCAGAATCATCACAGGCCCCAACCATTCCTGAGCAACAAGTGCAGTTAGTATTGGTGCCTGATGTGCTATTTAAGCTCTGTAATGTCAGACGGCGGTGTCAAGCAGGGGGCGTGATTCAGAGCTCCAATCAGAGGCAGTAAGTGTGAGAGCTCATAATCACACCTCTTCTCTGCTCATGCCTGACCCCACCCTCCTGACAGTATTGATTGCGCAGAAACGGTGAAGGTAAGAGAAAAAATTCTATCTGTGTTGGAATTAGTGGAGCGGATGCTAAGAACTGTAGTTAGTGGATGTGGTGAAAGGTCCTCTAAGTTTCATGGTGAATGGTGCAAAATCTATAGCATAAAAAGGGAACTGCATCAAAAACCATGTAAAAAAGTGTTACATTTTTTCCACCTCCATTTGATTCCAATGAGTTTTTCAAGGTGGAATCTACCTGAAGGTCATGTTGCTTTTTTCCCTCTAGTTGTAAAAATCAGCTGGAGGGAAAAAAACTACTTCTGACTGCCATTGAAATGAATGAGAGGTGTTTTTTGAGGCAGATTTTGAAGCAGATTCCGCTTCAAAATCAGTCTGCAAAAAACTCCATGTGAACATACCATTAGATGAGGAAAATAGGAGAAAAATAATTTTGAACCAATTCATGCTCAACCTTTTTAAGAATAATGTCCCACAGTGTGCACAGTATAATTTTCAACAGTGGCCCCCACACAGTATAATGTCCCATAGTGGCCCCTCCACACAGTATTATGTCCCATAGTCGCCCCTCCACACAGTATAATGTCCCACAGTGGCCCCTGGAAACAGTATTATGTCCCACAGTGGACCCTCCACACAGTATTATGTGCCACAGTGGCCCCTGCACACAGTATTATGTCTCACAGTGGCCCCTTCACACAGTATTATGTCCCACAGTGACCCTTGCAAACAATATATTTTCCCTCTACAAACACTACAATGCCCTATAGTGGCCGTTCCACACAGTATAATGTCCTATAGTGGCCTATACACAGTATAATGTCCCTTAGTGGCCCTTTCACACTGTAAAATGTCCTATATTGGCCCTTCCGCACAGTATAATGTCCTATATTGGCCTCTACACAGTATAATGTACCATAGTGGCCCTCCAAACACTACAATGCCCTATAGTGGCTCCTCCACACAGAATAATGTCCTACAGTGGTCCTCCAAACACTACAATGCCCTATAGTGGCCCCTCCAAACACTACAATGCCCTATAGTGGTTCCTCCACATAGTATAATGTCCTATGATGGCCTCTACACAGTATAATGTCCCATATTGGCCCCTACAAACACTAAAATGCCCTATAGTGGCTCCTCCATACAGTATAATGTCTCATAGTATCCCCTTCACACAGTATAATGTCCCATAGTGACCCCTCCAAACACTATAATGCCCTATAGTAGCCTATACATTTTATCTACAAATTTTCCAAACACTTTGGGTTTGGAAGAACATAAAATTTTTGGGATTTGCCACCCACATGCCATTATTATACTCTGGGGTCTCTTCAGACCCCAGAGTATAATGACAGCGACGTAGCTCATGTGACATTATGCTGGCGTCACTTTGCATCAAGACGCCGGCGTGACTGCCCAATTGCAGGTCTCAGCATGACGTCTTTATGAACAGAAGAGGCCAGAAGATGGGTGACAGGGCCCAGGAGAGGTGAGTAATACTGTTTATTATGTTTAATCACCTTCCTTGGGCCTCTGCTCATTATACTCTGAGTATAATAATGGTTCGTGGCTGGTGATCCTTCAATAGTGCCAGCTTGATTTTGAGCATGTTCGCTTTATAAGATACACTGACTTTTTGCCCCCATTTTGGATGGAAAAAAAATACAGTATTGTACATTATTGCTAACTTTTTTTGACTCCAACATCCAAAACTGGCACTTACCCTGACTACATGACTCAAAATCCAATTACACAGCCCTGACTGTGACTCCAGATGTGACACCTGGAGGAACTTTGGAGTAAGACACTGCTACTGACTAGCAGGGTAAAGGAAACATGGCTCTGACTAATAGGAAAGTGAGAGAAAGCAGTGGGACATGTTTACTAGGTAAGGGGTGGTTGCCAGTGGTTGGTCCCACCAACCTAAATCGGTGAAGCTCAGCAAAGGAGTTGTCGAAAAGACATTCACTTAATTGTCCATTGCTGTAACTTTTTCCACCAATCCCTAGAACTTTAAAGGAAAAGGTGAGTAGTACATAGCTTTTAATATAGAAACAGTATGGTTGGAACATAGCACTGATGATTTTTTTTGAGGGTACTGCTGTGACTACAGGGGGTAAGAGAGAAAACATTGCTTTAATATGAAAAACCAGAACATAGATGTTTCTGTGTTAGCTTTA
Organism: Leptodactylus fallax; assembly: GCA_947044405.1. Lineage (NCBI taxonomy): Eukaryota > Metazoa > Chordata > Amphibia > Anura > Leptodactylidae > Leptodactylus > Leptodactylus fallax. The sequence goes on from CAMRHE010000457.1 coordinate 1,341,297, forward strand.
TGTTAGATGTTTCTATGTTATCTTTATGTTAGATGTTTTTATGTTAGCTTTATTAATACTTTTCATTTAAATCTATTTTCCCGCTTTAGCTCACTTACTATATTCAGAGGGCTCGGCCTAACATTAAAGTGGACAATGCACCTTATTTTGATGAGAATGGAGATGCTCCCGGAGTCTACGTCATTATCAACTGGCAGATGAAGCCTGACGGGACCTTGACACATGTCAAGATAGGCCACTATAATAATACAGCTCCCCCTCAACGGGCTCTAACCATGAACTCAAGTCAGATCATGTGGAACCTGGGGAGTAAACAGGTGAGAGGAAATAGAAATATTATTGATAATAATTCAAAAATTTGGTTCTGGATAATTTTGGTAGTTGGAATTGGAACACGTTTAGCAATGGCCACCTTTACCGCCAAAGGAAAAGTATGACCTTCCCAGCATGCTTTACTCTTCTGCTACTCTGCTTCCAGACCAACCATGAGATGCTGAGGCCCCTGATATAGGGAAGGAGGGAGAAAAGGAGAGGAGAGAAGGATAGGAAGATCATGAAGGAGATAGTAATAATATCAATCATTTTTATTTATATACCACCAACACATTCCACAACATTTTGCTAATCATTGGGTTCATGCACACACAAGATCAGAAATTTCAGAGTAATAAATAAATTCATGCAAAAGAAGAGAAGGCACTGTCAACAAGAACTTAGAATCTATGAGGTAGAAAGGGTGACACGAGAGGCAGAAGAGCTCATACAGTGGACCGGCCATTTGTATTAGATACATTTACACAAATAAATAAAGATTTATTTCATTTTTCACTGTTGTGCTCATGAGAACTTTGCCATAACACAAAACATTTCATGTTTCCAGGTCCCATCCTCAAGTTGTAGTAATACATGTACCCTGGGATTCAGGAAGCCCGTTTTACAAGGAAAACCACCATGTTGCTATGTCTGTGTCTCGTGTCTACAAGGAGAGATCTCAAATCAGACAGGTGATATTCCAGATATTCTTAAAAAGAGAATTTGTCCCTGAACCCAAACTCCCTTAAAGGAATTTTCCCATGGACATAACCCTATTTAATTTTGAAGACAGTTAAAAGTGAAATATTTTTGCAAATAGAAATCATTAAAATTTTGTTGCATTTAAAGATTTTTCTATAACCATTCTGGTGACATTTTTGTCTTGATTAGTTGCCAATGAATATGACCATAAATACAGGAACTTTTTATGGTCTGTTATCCAGCCATGGTGTCCTTATTGTGGACAGGTTATCAGGCAGGGATCAGGGTTTGTGTCAGGTCCCAGACCATAGAAAGGTCCTGCAAACATGGTTTTATCTAATGACAATCGATCAAGACAAAAGACGGTCACCATTGAAAAGGGTTAAATCTGTTCATTAAATAACAGTGATCACTAAATTTTCAGACAGGTTAGTCTCAATTTAATAGAGCAGGTGATTCTGGAACAAAATGTAATTCACTTTATTTAAAAATGTTGCTGTTTTTTGCCTGAAAAACCTCCAGTACAGTTGCTGACACTAGGTATCCCCCTTCTTGCTAATTTGCTGTTCACTCCCTGTTACTAGGGAGGGTCTGTCTTTAGAAAACAGCGGGCTCCAGCTGGGAATACCGTGAGTGGAGGGGGAGAGTGATAGGTCTCTTCATAGCCTTTGCATGTTTTCTCAAAGCTTTTCCCATCTGTATACTGCTCAGAGAGGAGTCTGCAACTTCTCACAGTTTACAATGAATGTAAGGACAGTTTATGTACTTCTATCTACGTCTGACAAGCTGCTTGTGTTATTGCTGATGAGATAGTAGTTGTAGAGAGCTAGTAGCTTTCCTTATTGTGCTCTGATTTTCTCTGTCAGGAAGCTTTTTAGCAGTATCATAATCTGCATTTGCAGTTTATTGTCCCTGGATCTATATTATGGTCACTTGGGCATTACTCAGCTATTTGTTATTTCATAGTTACTCCTGGTGGAATTACATGTAAAGAAACCAGTTGTAGTAGTAATGGATAGGGGAGAGTTACTAGCAGCAGAAAACTAATAGGACACCATGTAAGAAGGCTTATACGGCCAGAGATCAAACTGCTCAGGAAGACCCTGCACATATTTCACCTTTTGATGAAAACTCAAGTACTCTTAAAAAAGCTGTGGTGACTTTTTAAATTTCTCTCACCATAAACTGCTAAAATAAATAATAAAAGACCCCTGTCCACAACAACAAACAGTCACACTCCAAACTCCACTATGGTGAAGACCAAAGAGCTGTGGAAGGACACCAGAAACAAAATGATAGACCTGCACCAGGCTGGGAAGACTGAATCTGCAATAGGCAAGTAGCTTGGTGTGAAGAAATCAACTGTGAGAGCAATAATTAGAAAATGGAAGACATACAAGACCACTGACAAGCTACCTCAATCAGGGGCTCCACGCAAGATCTCACCCCGTGGGGTCAAAATGATCACAAGAACGGTGAGCAAAAATCCCAGAACCACAAGGGGGGACCTAGTGAATGACCTGCAGAAAGCTGGGACTAACATAACAAAGGCTACTGTCAGTAACACACTACGTCGCCAGGGACTCAGATCCTGCAGTGCCAGACGTGTCCCCATGCTTAAGCCAGTACATATCTGGGCCTGTCTGAAGTTTGCTAGAGAGCATTTGGATGTTCCAGAAGAGTATTGGGAGAATGTCATATGGTCAGAAAAAACCAATGTAGAACTGTTTGGTAGAAACACAACTCGTCGTGTTTGGAGGAGAGTGAATGCTGAGTTGCATCCAAAGAACACCATATCTACTATGAAGCATGGGGGGGTGGCAACATCATAGTTTGGGGCTGTTTCTCTGCAAAGGGACCAGGACGACTGATCCGTGTACATGAAAGAATGAATGGGGCCATGTATGGTGAGATTTTGAGTGCAAACCTCCTTCCATCAGCAAGGCCATTGAAGATGAAACGTGGCTGGGTCTTTCAGCATGACAATGATCCCAAGCACACCGCCAGGGCAACGAAGGAGCGGCTTTGTAAGAAGCATTTCAAGGTCCTGGAGTGGCCTAGCCAGTCTCCAGATCTCAATCCCATAGAAAACCTTTGGAGGGAGTTGAAAGTCCGTGTTGCCCAGCGACAGCCCCAAAACATCCCTGCTCTAGAGGAGATCTGCATGGAGGAATGGGCCAACATACCAGCAACAGTGTGTGCCAACCTTGTGAAGACTTACAGAAAACGTTTCACCTCTGTCATTGCCAACAAAGGATATATAACAAAGTATTGAGATGAACTTTTGTTATTGACCAAATACTTATTTTCCACCATAATTTGCAAATAAATTCTTAAAAAATCAGACAATGTGATTTTCTGGATTTGTTTTCTCATTTTGTCTCTCATAGTTGAGGTCTACCTATGATGTCAATTACAGGCCGGTCTCATCTTTTTAAGTGGGAGAACTTACACAATTGGTGGCTGACTAAATACTTTTTTTTCCCCACTGTATATGTATATATATATATATATATATATATATATGAGATGTGGAGTTAGTTCAGGAAAGCCTTGACATGTCTACTCTAATTTCTAACTATAACCTAGCCACCTATCTTACTATCTTACTTTGAATATTGTTATATTTAATATTTCAACTACTTTGTTATTTAAAAAGTTTCTTCCTTCTCATTGTGATGGTTCAGGGTCCCAAGCCATATTTAATGCAGTATAAAAATAACAGAAACTATTTTTTTATTCTGTCCATAGATTCCTTGAACTGCTTCAGATGTCCATGGGACCATTGGCCAAATCTAGAAAAATCGAGGTGTCTCTCAAAACCCATTGAGTTCCTGTCTTATGAAGATATATTAGGAGCCTCCTTAGCTGTAACCAGCATAATGTCCTCAATTGTCCCAGCTCTTCTCTGGGGGCTTTTCTTCCATCATAATAATACACCACTTGTGAAAGCCAGCAATTACTCTCTAAGTTGTCTTCTACTGATGTCCCTCAGCCTTTGCTTCTTCAGCTCTTTAGGATTTATTGGTTACCCTGATCGTGGTAAATGTCTTCTACCTCAGGTGTCTTTCAGTCTAGTCTTCACTCTCTGTGTTGCATGTATACTGGCCAAGACCATCATGGTGGTTTTAGCTTTCATGGCCACTAGACCAGGAAGCAGCCTGAGAAAATGGACAACCCTAAGAGTCTCCTACTCAATTATTTTTATCTGTCTCTTTCTACAATTAATATTGTGCATCACTTGGATGTCACTGGCTCCTCCATCACCACAATACAACACGGAAACTAAACCAGATCTCATCATTGTTGACTGTAATGATAGGTCACACATGGCCTTCTGGGTCATGCTTGGTTATCTCTTTCTTCTGGCCACCATTAGTTTCTTAGAGGCCTTCTTGGCCAGAAAACTTCCAGACAGTTTTAATGAAGCCCAGTTTATCACATTGAGTATGTTGGCCTTTCTTAGTGTTTGGATATCTTTTATTCCATCCTCTCTTAGTGCCCGGGGCAAATATACAGTTGCCATGGAGGTATTTGCCATCCTGGGATCTAGTTGGGCATTACCGATCTGTATGTTTTTTCCTAAATGTTTCATTTTACTCTTCAGACCTGAAATTAACTCTAAGGAATATCTCATGGTGAGAAATAAGAATAAAGGTGCAACAAGCAGATAATAAACATAATAAATCTTCACAAATATAGTATATTGTCTATTGTGCTTAGAGGAGCTAAGAAAGTAAATCTTGATATTCTAAAATTTATCTGAGAAAGACAAATAGCCAAGTATAAGTACGCAGTACTTTGTTTCTCATTGTCCCTACACTTCAATTGGTAGACAAAAAAAAACTAAAATCAACAAGCAAAAGAAAGAAGGACATAAGTCCAAAACCAGTACAGTACAAAAAAAATCACAGTATAAATCCAAGTAAAATTCAACAGATATAAAGAGTAGACTTAGCCGAGATCAGCCCAGACACAAAAACAGCAACTATTTTACTATAGGAAATAAATTACATATTGCACCAAATCAAATGACATAACTGTAATAGTCAGTGAAAAGATAATATTAGTTATACATATCAGGGACAACAATTAGTAATATATAGAATGTATAGAACTAAAGGAGACATGTCAGGGGTGTCCCCACTAGAGAGGAGCAAATCTATTCGACTCAAAAAAAATGTGGTCTACAATTCAAGCAAATCCAAAAACTTGAATGAATATCTCATATATTGGTTGCCAGAACAATATAGAGAAGAAGGAGGATCACATAACCTTGGAAACCTTGGACATGTGGCCTTCCCCATAATGTGTGGCACTAGAGATTACACAGACAGTACATCGGATCTCAGAGAGGGAGAGACATAGATAATGTGGATTAGGGGGTTTCAGTGTAAAAAAGAAATAATTTAATTAAATTATAATTTTGAAATTATTAAAGAGGGAGATTTTACGGAGAGAGATAGGAGTCTCCGTACAGTAGAGTCACTGTGTTAGGCAGGGCCAGTGGGCAGTCATTGCTGTCAGTGTGTTACATCACAACCATCCAGAGGAGTAACTTAAGGGGGTGCAGAGGGTGCAGTCGCACCGGGGCCCAGGAGCCTTAGGGGGCCCATTAGCACTGGCATCAGTATTGATATTGAAGCTTCCATCCGACCCATAAGCCAAGGAGACCCAGAGATTACCCTAACCACACCAAGGTTGATTAAACTCCTTAGCACCCGTAGCCATCACTATCAAGAATTTGCTGTAGGGATGAGGTAGGGGGCCCCGGACAAAAGATTGCACCGGGGCCCACAAGACTTTAGTTACACCACTGCAACCATTGCAATTCTTACATGCAGTCTGTGCTCAAGTCAAGTGAGTAGCACTTTTTTTTACTGCGTACAGTGCAAAATTGCTATTACCGTATTTCCTTCAGCATTTTTACCCCTCTACTTCCATCAGTTACTCTTCAGTTCATCCTTCGGTGCATCACCCATACTTGCTGTTACCATATTTCATGGAGCAATTCGGCATTTTTACACCACTGACTTTATTATATCTCACTGTGTTGTATTTACCTGCCTGTCTGACTCTAGGTGATATGTAACAAGACTGTCTGCCTCTAGGCAGTGGCGCCATGTTGTTAACAATTGTAATCGTAATAAACCATATGCCTATATTGCTACCAAAAATTGAATTTTTTTCTGCCACAAGCTAGCAGTTTTGGTTTCTAATTAACTCCTGCTGTGTTCAGACAAAAATGTATCAAAACTGAAAATATGTAAAAAATTTCAATGATAAAACTTCATCTCCATTTTGCTTTCATTCCTCTGAAACACCTAAAGGGTTAACAAACTTTCTAAATGGACTTTAAGCAGTGCAGTTTGTTAAATGCTTATAATATATTGGACCGTAAAAAATAGGTTTAGGAAATGTTCTCGGAATAATTACCGCTAAATTTATGAGTAATTCTAATATCAAATCTAAAAATAAAAGGAAGTTTAAAAAATGATGTAATAATTAAGTGATCAAATATTTATGAGTCTTGCTGAAGATAGATCATCAATTTAAAAAGTCCTAGAAACCCACTTTAAGGCTAAGGCCCCACGTAGCAGGCTGCAGCAAAAAAGCGCTGTGAAAAAAAACCGCAGCCGCAACACATCGCAGTTTTTCCCGCAGCGCTTTTCACAGAAAGTCTACAGAGTTTTCCTCTGCAGACTTTCCGCTTCCATTATACCTAGAGGGAAACCGCCAGCATTTCCGTAGATATAATTGACATGCTGCATTTTCCAAAACCGCAATGGTTTTGGAAATTGCAGAGTTTCCGCTGCACGTATTTTTCTGCAATGTGTGGATGGGATTCACTAGAATCCCATACACTTTGCAGTGACTGTAAAATGCCATGGTTTTTGCTGTGACATTGATGCCACTTGGGACCCCGGTCTTAAACTAAAGCCCCACGTAGCGAGACGCAGCAAAAAAAAAAATGGTGCTGAAAAAACAGTGGTGGAAATTTTTTATTTTTTTTTTTTCACCAGCATTTTTCACAGTTTGGAAAACCCAGAGTTTCAGCCACAGCCAAATGCTGTGTTTTCGTAACGTGAGGACCCGGTCTTAATCCAGCGCTGTTCATGGGCGGCACCATTACTTTCAAGGAGCACTATTTGTGGCACTATTAGGAGGGACATTGTGATTTACAGTGGAACAGTGTGAGACATCAATATTTTAAGAGGCTGCAGTTAGTTGCCCTATTGTTTTCATGGATCACTGGGTTTGGCACTATTACCAGCAGTCTGTCACCAGACTCCGTCATATCAACCCAGCCCCATATATTAGATTAGGGTCACCTGTATCAAACAGTGTTTCCCCCTTGCGAATCGCTGTCTCCGTTACCAAAATACCATGTTACTATTCCTCCAAAGAGGTGACCAAGCCCTCATTGCTCCAAAGATCTCAGTTGCATATTTACAAATACTGCAATATCTCAGCAATGGCGGCACTGAGAGTCAGGTGACCCTAACCTATCTAGATATGATGGGTCCTGCTGACAGATTCCCTTTAAGAGGACATTGTGAGGGACATTGTTATATACACAGAGCACAGCACAAAATATCAACATTGCAAGGGGTACAGTATGTGGCATATTATTTTTGTATTTAATTATACTCATACAGTAGTAATTCTGTCTAAAGAATTCCAGGAGGGGTCCACGGCCGAAATATAACATTACTGTTAGTTTACGTATTTATGTATCTGTATTTAGAAAATTATAATTATTTGATTTGATATTCAAAGTAGAAAATTTTATTGGGTTGCTACCTTGCACACATTATGGGCAGTGCACCTATTAAATATTTGCAGCTCACCCCAGAGTGAAGTGATAAAGAGATCTTTTTTTTTTTTTTTTTACTTTTTATATTATACAACATATTTTAGAACCATCAGTCATACAGTAGAGTAACATCTGCTTTTTTATCACGTAATTGTCATCCAGGGAATTGCTTACAATAATTAATATGACAGTGCCCTTATGGGGCTACTCTGAAATCATTGTTTTTCAGTATATAAGACACTTCAGACGACAGATTAGATACACGGATACAGATGAAGTTTGAAGTCCCCGGAGGAATTGTAAGTAGAAGACACACAGTATACTCTTAGTGAGTCCCTCGTAATTCTACTGTTACTACTCGTCCATGGCAAAATTTTATCCCTAAACAGCAAATTATTCAGCCTTCTGCCAAGTAAGTAAAAATGCAAAAATTTGGGGACAAATTTATCAATTCTTTAAAGCCAAATTCAGTGTCTTCAGTAAGTTGCAAATTTTTGTACAAACCATATTTTGTTCTAAAAAAATTGTGTGCGATAAAACCAAAAATTTACACCAATTCATATATATTGTAGACTTAATTTTCTGGCACAGCGACTGAGAGGATGCAACAAATGTATTTGTGTATTAATAAGTTTGCCTTATCTTAATATATCAATCTAACATATGGCGTGCCAGTTATTTCACAAAATAAAGCTATTTTATCATTGATTTTCAGTTATTTTATAGTAAATGTAATATTCATTATAGCAACACTATGCATATTATAATATCTTTATCATAGTGATAAAGATCAAATTAAAATTCTGCAAAGTCTAGCTGATAATTTAATTTACTTAAAATTTGAGGATACTATAAATATACAAAAATGTAAGACAAGTAGAAAACATAATTGAAAAAATATAGAAACATAAATAATGCTCATATTCCTATTTTGTGCTAAATATAAAAATTTAAATTCAGATAACTAATTAAAAAAGCGTATATTATAAGTATATCATTTTCATATTCCCATCTTTGCTGTTATTGTTACAAATAGCAACTAAACATTCTAAGATTTTTAGCTCCCAAATGCTTAGTAACTATACTGTAAGTGCAGAAAAAAATATGTGAATAATTTCCTAATTTGTAATAAATTCAAAACTTTTGAAACAATAAGCAATTTTTTTAAAGATATAAAATATCTAGACATACATAATTATATTGCAAATTTAAATATTATATGTATAATAACATACATCTTTTGTATGACATTATAATATGGACTAAAATTAGGAAAAATAAAAATAAAAATTTATATATATATATATATATATATATATATATATATATATATATATGAAAAAAGGAGAAATTTAATATATTTTCTGTAAATAAATTCTGATTTTGACTATTGAAATTGACCTAAATATAACTGATATCACTAAAACATTATGATGTAATGTACAGCATTTAATAATGTTTTCCATTCACAGTTCAACCAATTGATAACTACAGTAACATGGTCTATCTGTATATGGCATTTATTGAGATCCTTCTCTTATACCCAATGTCAGTTTTTCACTCCATGGGTCAGATGTGTAAATTGCCACCTACGTCCAACCTAGAGGGGATAAGAGAACCTGGAGATATCATGGTTGGATTTTTATTACCTATCAACACTGACAAGATCTACCAAAAACTTACCTTCAGTGTCCAACCTCCCAAGACCAACTGCACATTGTAAGTCAGTTTTGCACAACTGTATAATAGCTGTTGATACAATATACACATATCATTCCCTTTGCTCTCCATGTATAGAGATATACGATAAAAAAAATGTATCAGAATTTTCAATTTCTTTCCTTCCTTCTTTGTTGGGGTTTTCGGTACAGGTTACTCATTTGGTTCATGAGCTGAAGGAGCCACAGATGAGTCAAAAGGTTCAAGTATAATATTAGTAGACTTATAAAAAATGCTCAAGAATAGTTAGAGAAAGTGGTCAAGGGGGGTATTCTCTAAAATGTGCTAGTGGGGGTAGAAGGGCCTCTCAAAAATTCTAGTGTGTGGGACAAGGTCCTCTAAAATATTCTAGTGATTATCTTCAAAGGTTCTCCACTCAGATTTTTTACGAATTTCTCAGAATTGCCGCTTTATCTCTCTCTTGCACCCCCAATAATTCCCCAAATATTTTTTTCTTAATAGAACACCATTAATTCTATGGTGCTGGTCATTAGTATATTAATCGCATGGTGCTCTGTATATTATTATATTAATCCCATGGTGCTCTGTACATTATTATATTAATTCCATGGTGCTCTGTACATTATTATATTAATTCCATGGTGCTCTGTACATTATTATATTAATTCCATGGTGCTGTACATTATTATATTAATCCCATGGTGCTCTGTACATTATTATATTAATTCCATGGTGCTCTACATTAATATATTAAACCCATGTTACTGTACATTATTATGTCAATCCCATGGTGCTATACATTATTATATTAATCCCATGGTGTTGTACATTATTATATTAATTCCATGGTGCTCTGTACATTATTATATTAATTCCATGGTGCTGTACATTATTGAATTAATTCCATGGTGCTGTACATTATTATATTAATTCCATGGTGCTCTGTACATTATTATATTAATTCCATGGTGCTCTGTACATTACTATATTAATCCTATGGTGCTCTGTACATTATTATATTAATTCCATGGTGCTGTACATTATTATATTAATTGCATGGTGCTCTGTATATTATTATATTAATCCCATGGTGCTCTGTACATTATTATATCAATCCCATGGTGTTCTGTACATTATTATATTAATTCCATGGTGCTCTTTTCATTATTATATTAATTCCATGGTGCTCTACATTATTATATTAAACCCATGGTACTGTATATTATTATATTAATTCCATGGTGCTCTGTACATTATTATGTCAACCCCATGGTGCTCTGTACATTATTATGTCAATCCCATGGTGCTCTGTACATTATTATGTCAATCCCATGGTGTTCTATACATTAATATATTAATTCCATTGTGTTATACATTATTATATTAATTTCATTGTGTTATACATTATTATATTAATTCAATTGTGTTATACATTATTATATTAATTCAATTGTGTTGTACATTATTATATTAATCCCATGGTGCTTTGTACATTGTTATATTTATTCCATGGTGTTGTATATTATTATATTAATTTCATGATATTGTACATTATTATATTAATTCCATGGTGTTGTAAATTATTATATCAATCCCATGGTGTTGTATACCATTATATTAATTCCATAATGTTGTACATTAATATATTAATCTCATAGTGCTCTGTACATTTGAGGGTTTACATACAATACACAAAATACACAAAACAAGTACAATACTAAAAATGACCAACTGGAAATCTGGAAAACATCTTGAGGTTATTTTACAAAAAAATAAGAAAACATTGTAGTTGAGCTTTTATCAATATTCACATCTTCTCAATACATAAAATACATCCTAATTATATTGCGTGAACTTTAATGTTTTGGTATCTACGTACTAAAAAAAAATATTTCCCCCATTACAGATTTGTTGCATTAATAAATATTGTTCACATTGGTGGATTGTGGTCCTTAGACAACATTGTGGTCTAATAAAATAGGAATCCATGGGGATTGAGCATCAAGACCTGCTATGAGGTGTCCTTCACTCCTGATGGTTCGCTGGGACAGACTTCCCCTGCTCACTCCCAATGTTTTATTTTCCTTCTCTTCAGTCTTGTTCCTTCCCCAGTTTCTCCTTCATGTTTTGGTTCATGTGCTAGTTATGTTAGTAGACCTATAGATATAATGTAGCTAAGTAACAGTGGTGATATATACTCTGTATTTTTGCCTTGTATTGTTTTGGATTGTTTTAGTTCCTTTGACTTTGCCTTTGATGTTGTGATGTCGTCCTTTTTTACTGTCTATAAAACCAATAATAAAGCATTGAAAAAACCCACTGGAATTATTAAGGTATGTTCACACAGAGTTTTTTTGTAAGCTGAAAAAATCTGCTTCAGGAATTAGGAAATTTATTTTTGACGCCTTTTTTTACATGATGCGGTTTTTGTCGCGTTTTGTGTCAAATTTCTCATCGCGGTTTCTTGCACCAGCACACTGTATGGACCTGGAAACTTCTCTTTAAAAAAACGCTAGCCGTTTTTGATGCGGTTATTGCAAAACACATCAAAAACTGCGTAAAAAAACTGGGTCGTGCTTTTTTTCCACCTCCAATTGATTTCAATGGGTTTTTCAAGGCAGAATCCGCCTGAAGATAGGTCATGTAAATTTTTTTTTCCTTTAGCTGAAAAAATCAACTAGAGGAAAAAAACTGCTACTGACTCCCAGTGTAATGAATGGGTTCCGCCTCAAAATCAGCCTGTAAAAAGCTCCGTGTGAACATACCCATATAGCCTTTATTGAAAATTTCCAACAGAAGAAACCATACAGAGCAGGGTTGTGGAGTTGGAAGGCCGAAGCACCAACTCTGACTCCTCAATTTCTGCACAGTCCAACTCCGACATAAATGGCTGACAGCCACGGTCAGTTAGTAGCAGTAAAGATTCTCTAATTCACAAAAATGCATCATCTAGTTCTACATTTTAAAATATTAATAATGATATAATATAGGTAAAAAGAATCATTTTACATGGAGTTCTTTTTTTTTCTTCTCTGACTCCAACCAAAATGGCTCCATCTCTGATTCCACAACTCCAACTCTGACTCCACGGCCCTGATAGAGGGTATAAACGTATGACTGGGCCTGATAGGAGGATATGTTATGGCATCAATATCATAACACTGGAACTGCAGACATCCAAAAGTCTGGCAAAAGGAAAACAAAGGAGGTTGGGGTCCAAAATTTTTCAAAAATATTGTTAATCACTATTAATTGGAACTGTACTAAGTTACAAAAAAATGCAAGGACAATAGCTTTAGAAAAAAATAAACAAAATAATAAATATTTTTCTTCCCTTTTTTTGTTTTTTTAAGGTTCAGTTTGGAATATTATCATCGGCTTCTGACTTTACTGTTTACAATTGAGGAAATCAACAAAGATCCCAATATTCTGCCAAACATGACATTAGGATTCCAGATGTATGACACGTGTAATATACCTCACTATGATTTACAAGGAGCTCTACAGGTCCTGACTGACTCTAGTAAAACTATCACCGACAACCAATGTAATTCTAGAACACTCTTCACTGCTGCTTTTGGGGCCACTATTTCATCTAATTCAATTATCTTGGCTCATGTTTTGGGAACCTTCAGATATCCACAGGTAAGAATATTTTAAGTGTAAGCTGTAGAAAGTGGAAAACTATGACACACAAGATTGTCTATACTACTATTAGTAAAATGCAGGACGAAGGAGCTGAGAGCTCTGTACACTACCCCAGGCACTGGAATTAACAGCAATGAATGCTCAAGAAGGGTGGGGGAGCTAAAGAAAAAAATTACAACTGTGCCAGAATCAGTGGAGGGCTGCTTATTAAAGAATACCAAGAACTGGAATTAATGAACGTAGTGAGAGGTCTGCTTTAAGCATGCACAGTAGCACTTGGACCAACTATCTCTGTCATTATTATTAGTTTATTATTATTGTTGTTTATTTATACAGCACCATTAATTCCATGGTGCTGTACATTATTATATTAATTCCATGGTGCTTTACATTTGAGGGTTTACATACGGTACACAAGATATACAAAACAGATAATACTAACAGTGACCAACTGGCACAGTGGGATACAGGGCCCTGCCCGCAAGGGCTTACAATCTATGAGGGAAAGGGGATAGAGACAGAAGGTGGGGGTAGAGACTGTTCAGGTGGTGGTGTGGTGACAGTAGTGTTATTGGAGGTTGTAGGCCTTCCTGAATAGGTGAGTCTTCAGGGCCTTCTTGAAGCTTGGGATTGTGGGGGACAGTCTTATGTGTCTTGGTAATGAGCTCCAGGGTATGGGGGATGCACAGGAGAAGTCTTGGAGACATCTGTGTGAAGAGCGGATAAGAGCAGAAAGGAGTAGGAGGTCTTTGGTGGATCGGAGGTTACGTGTGGGCAGGTAGCAGGAGATTAGGTCAGAGATATATGGAGGGGACAAGTTGTGGATGGCTTTTTATGTCAGTGTTAGTAGTTTGAACTCTATTTGCTGGGCAACGGATAGCCAGTGAAGGGATTGGCAGAGGGGAGCGGCCGAAGAAGAACGAGGTAGAGGTGTATTAGGCGAGCAGCACAGTTTAAGGTGGACTGGAGGGGGGGTGAGAGTGTTAGCTGGAAGGCCATGGAGAAGGGTGTTACAGTAGTCTAGGAGGGAGATTATGAGGGTGTGGACTAGCATCTTTGTAGTTTCAGGGGTGAGGAAGGAGCGGATTCGATGGATGTTCTTGAGTTGAGGAGGTGTTGAGGGTTTGAATATGCGGCTTGAAGGATAGGTCAGAGTCTAAGGTTATTCCAAAGCAGCAGGCCTGTGGGACTGGGGTGAGTGTGGTTCCATTAATTCTGATAGATGGGTCAGGTAGGGGGTAGTGCGTGGAGGGGTGAAGATTACGAACTCCGTTTTCTCCATGTTGAGTTTGAGAAAGCAGAAGGAGAGAAAGGAGGCTACGGCTGCTAGACATTCTGGGACTCTGGACAACAGGGAGGTAATGTCTGGACCAGAGAGATATATTTGGGTGTCGTCAGCATAGCAATGGTAATGGAAACCATGGGATTCTATGATTTGGCCAAGGCCTAGGGTGTAGATGGAGAACAGGAGGGGTCCTAGGATGGAGCCTTGGGGGACACCTACAGAAAGAGAGCGTGGCGGGGAGGTGGTGAGTGAGTGGGAGACGCTGAATTGCGGTTGGTGAGGTATGAGGCGATCCAGGAAAGGGCCAGATCTGAGATGCCAAGGGATGAGAGTGTTTCTAGCAGGAGGGAATGATCGACTGTGTCAAAGGCAGAGGAGAGGTCGAGGAGGAGGGGGACAGAATAGTGACGTTTTGGCTTTGGCAGTTAGAAGGTCATACCTGATAGCATACAAAGAACAACCTTTGCACACTATTCCTTGTAGTCATGCCCGGCTAGAGGTTTTCTTTTACCATTAGGACCTTCCATCTGGTGTTTCATTTCTGGTTGTTGTTACCACCCGTCAGTGCAGAGTGTTCATGTCACTCCAGGATTGGAGCTCGAAATCTTATTTTGATGTTCTTCTCCCACAATGTTACAAGGTTGCTTGGTCAACCATTAGACCGAGAGAGCTGATAAACTTTGTTACAGTCGAATAATTAATGTTAATTCTGGCTGTGTCCGAGCCAACGCTTTTAACTTCTTCTGTGCACTTCAAATAAAGTACCTGTGATAACCAGACTGGCGAATGAGCGCGTGCTTTCTTTTTGCACCCAACTTAGGAAGAACCAGAATGAGCAGGGTCTCGACTGACTATTCTGGGTAGGCTGGTGTATGGAAGAAACTAAATGTTGCTGATATTACTATATGGTAGCATCAAGAGGGTCCTTGATCAAGCAAGGTCATCTTGTTGATAGGCACACAAGGTATCTAGATCATCTATCTTAGATCATCTGTGAAATCATCAATAAAAAAGAGTATTCGGTGATAGGAATAACCCTTTAGGCTATTTTACTTATGCCAGTTATAGTAGCGTACCTTGCTTAATACAGTACTTTATATACAGTACTTATATACCAGTGTCTTCTGTTATCTGTCTTAGAACCTAAATGACTGGCTACATTACCGGTCTACCTAGCATACCAAATTTTCTATTAAGTTTCTGCCCTCTAAACTGATCATTGTTCAAAGTTGATGATAACCTTTAAATTTGTCCAACAAATGAAAATTTTTGAATTCCTATCTCATTATGATACATTTTCATTCAAATTTTCAGATCAGTTCATCTTCCAGTATTTCCATTTTAAGTAACAGGAAAATGTTTCCATCCTTCTTCAGGACTGTCCCGAGTGATGTGGTCCAGTCTAAAGGACTGGCTGAGCTTGTTCTCAGTTTTGGCTGGACCTGGATTGGTCTTGTGGCTCTTGACAATGATTATGGACTTCAAGGAATTCAGCCAATAAAGGATGAAATAGTCAAGGCTGGAGCTTGTGTGGCCTTCATGGAATATATTCGGCTTAGCCAACCAGATCGCAATGCCCCTCGTATAGTACAGGCCATAAAAGAGTCCACAGCTACGGTTATAGTTGTGTTTTCTATTGAAGCTGACTTAGTCCCTATTTTGAATGAAATGGTGAAGCAAAATATAACAGGGAAAATCTTTATTGCCAATGCTGGTTGGGCCAGATCAGTGTTATTGTCCATTACAAATTATCTTCCAGTTTTATCTGGTAGTCTTGGAGTTATCAATAAAGACTATGTTGTTCCTGGATTAAATCAATTCCTGGCCAAGATCCATCCATCTACGTCGCGAACAGCAACGTGGAACAAGAGGTACTGGGAGAAAGTGTTCACCTGCCAATTTCTTCTTGAGAACCAAACAACTTCTTCAGAAAACCCAGTGAAGATATGCACGGGATCGGAACGTATAGAAGATGTCAGGAACAATACTAACTATATCTCCAGCCTGAAATCAACTTATGCTATGTTTGCTGCTATCTATCTTGTATCCAAAGCTTTAGAAGATATGAAAAACTGCAAATTAGGAGAGGGGCCGGTCACGAATGGAACCTGTGCAGATATTGGGAACTTCAAACCATGGCAGGTAATAATAATATATTATACTGTATTTTCTGTACTCAATATAATCCCCCTGGGCCTGGGATATGTAAAAGTTAAAATCTACTAAATTAAGATGGGTCAACCCAGTGACAATGGACACAGGATGAAGTGATTGTGAAGAATAGATTTACATAAAAAAAACTCGTCTCCATTTTTCGCAGTTCATTTTTGAGTAGTTGCAGCTGAATGTTTAGTGGCTCTGTTCTCTTTATTGTCAACAAGGCCTGATTTGCCTATCAAAATAGAAGGAGCTGCTGTGACTACTGGGGGGAAGAGTGCACAGCTGGGACTACCAGAGGAATTTGGGTCTAAGACACTTATATAGACTTGATGGGTAAGGGAAGCATGGCTGTGACTTATATGAAAGTGGGGGAAAGCACTATTGTGACTACCTAAAGTTGGGAATGTTTACTAGGTAAAGAGTATCACTGTTTAAGAATGCACTCCGCCAAAATCAATGCATGAAGTTCAGCATAGAAGCTGTCGGAAAGACAATCACGTATTTGTCCTTTGTTGTAACTTTTCCTACCAATCCCCAGTAATTTAGGGGAAAGGGAGAAAAGCCATGCTGTGACTACTAGGGCTGGCAATCTGGAAGAGACACCAAAAGCTAGGATCACTAATGTGGATCACTAATGTTATAAAAATATTTATTTTATGTAAAAAAAAATATGAGGCCATTTACCCTAGTTCATGGCAGGACAATTTTTTGGGTTTTTGAGGAGTATAACATTTTCTTTTTTTTCATTTTGGTTATTCTAATTATTTTTCACCTTTTCCAATGTTATATAGGGCTTTATTTCATTGTCATTTTAATTTTTGCATGTTTTTTTTTCCCTTTTTTTAATATCTGGGAATATGTAAACAAAAAAGGAGGGGGAAACATCTGTTTTTCAAATTTATTTATTTTTTTTTATAATAGTGTCAAAAACTTTTCCCTTCCCATTATGTAGGTGACCCAGAGTGTTGTGTGGCCGTGGCAGGGAGTGAATCTGTGATGTGGATGTGGTAGTGTTTTTTGTTTTATTTACTTTACCCCCCAATAAGGTCAGCATTTTAAGTTGTTTTGTTTGTTTTTTTTTGTTTCTTTTCTTTGCTGTTTTCCTCTATAACTGTAGAGCTCATCTGGGACCTCTAGGACCCAGCAGTTCCTGCAGTTACTGGCACACTTACATGAGTGTCGGGTTGGAAGGGAAGCCGTATCATGGTATGTACACAGCAATTGGAGAAGGAATAATCTGTAATAGTCCATCTCTGCCTTCTGTATGGATGTCCAGCTATTGTAACCTACCTGGTTGATCTCTTGCAGTTTCTTAACTCTGCAAGGAACTACAGGTACGTCTTGCAGAGTTAGATGCTAATCGCCTGCATGTATATAAACAATGGGTGGTTGGAATCTGGTAATAAAAAAGAGTACTTTTTCTTTCTTTTATTCTGAAATGTTTCCACTTCTCTATAAGTTCCTGACGTGATTCTTCCCATTCTTATTTAGAATAACCTTATTGATACTTTTCCATTAAATCTTCTTTCCCGCTTTAGCTCACTTACTATATTCGGAGGGCTCGGCCTAACATTAAAGGGGAGAGTGAACCATATTTTGATGAGAATGGAGATGCTCGCGAACTCTACTTCATTATCAACTGGCAGAAGAAGCCCGACGGGACCATGACACATGTCAAGATAGGCAACTATACTAATACAGCGCCCCCTCATCAGACTCTGACCATGAACTTAAGTCAGATCATGTGGAATCTAGGAAGTAAACAGGTGGGAGGAAATAGAAATATATATGATGATAATTACAACATTTGGTTTTGAATAATTTTGGTTTTGGATCACAATTAGCAGTGGCCACCCTTACTGGTAAAGGAAAAGTATGGCTTTCCCAGCATGCTTTACTCTTCTGCTGTTCAGCTTCCAAACCTATCATGAAGTGCTAAGGCACAGGATATAACAATGACATATGGATAGGATAGGAAGTTGTGGACCCGCTGTCCTGTTTTGGACTGGACCACCTCTTATGGTGTTGTCCAAGCAGTCTACTGGGTATTCATACTTTAACCCCTGTACAAGGATCTGTACATTGCTGTGGGGAGACTGACAGGTCGCTACTTCCTAAAATGGTCTTGGTAGTGGTAGCAGCTGGCCCAGTGGGCCAAGAAACTTCAATGCCAAGCACCAAGATAATTTCCAGGCTCAGGCTGTTGGTCAGGACAGACGGCTATAGTTTAGAAGTCAGGTACAAGCAAGTGGTCAGGACAGGCGGACAAGGTTCAGAGGTCAGATACAAGCCAATGATAAGAAATGTGTATCAAGCAAAACAGGAACAGTACACAGGACATAGGCAGGAACAAGTCAATGGTCAATACACTAACAGGTCAAATAAACCTTATTGATCAGGAGCCAGGATAAGGGCTAAGCAGACTTATATAGGGTATGGAATTGCCTGAAACAGAATTATTGCTGTGCATGACACGTGAATAGCCCCATTGGGAGTCATATAAAAGTCATTACAAAAACATTGTCCAGTACATGAAGCTTTAAAGTCATAAAACAAAATGTTTGATGTTTCTAGGTGCCATCCTCAAGCTGTAGTGAGAGCTGCACCATTGGGTTCAGGAAGGCCGTTCTGCAAGGAAAACCACCATGTTGCTATGCCTGTGTCCCGTGTCTACAAGGAGAGATCTCAAATCACACAGGTGATATTCCAAAAAATAGAATTTCTCCCTGAACTCAAACTCTCTTAAAGAAATTTTCCCACGAATATAACCATATTTAAATGTATAGACAATTAAAAATTACATATTTTTGCAAATATAAATGCTTAACAATTTTTAAAATTTTGGACAAAATATTTGATCCAGAATCGAGTGATCTGTTATTCAATGAATAATGCTGTCGACCAGTAAAAGAAACATTTTTTTTTATCTCATCTCACCGTGAACAATTGATGAGAGCAGATAATAATAATAATACATTTTATTTATATAGCGCCAACATATTCCGCAGCACTGTACAATTTGTAGGGTTCAAGTACAGACAAAAAAGATACATTACAAAGAAATAGTCATTTCACACACTGGGACTGAGGGCCCTGCTCGCAAGAGCTTACAATCTATGAGGTAGAGGGGGTGACACAAGAGGTAGTAGGGGCAGCATAAGAGGTAGCATTGCTTATACAATGGTCAGACAATTGTGTAATAGAGGTTACTGTCATTACACATATATAAGCTGTATGAGCCGTCACCAGTCGTGTCCTTTAACATGCAGATGGTGCCTGGACATATAAAGTTAGTCTGATACGGCATCATATCCTGTGAGGTAATGTTGAAGCATAAACAGAGGAGGGTACGTTTTAGGGATTCTAACTACGGAAGGGTTTACATTAGGAGTTGTTATAGGCCTGTCTGATAAGATATGTCTTTAGTTTACGCTTGAAGCTGTGGAAATCGGTGGCTAATCTGGTAGTCTGGGATAGAGCATTCCAGAGAAGTGGTGCAACTCGGGAGAAGTCTTGTATACGAGCGTGGGAGGTTCTGATAATAGAGGATGTTAGTCTTAGGTCATTGAGTGAACGGAGCGCACGGGTTGGGCGATAGACAGAGATGAGGGAGGAAATGTAGGGAGGTGCAGCATTATGGAGAGCCTTGTGGATGAGGGGGATAAGTTTATATTGTATTCTGTATTGAATAGACAGCCAATGTAGTGACCGGCACAGACCGGAGGCATTGCTGTAGCGTCTAGACTGATAGATGAGCCTGGCCTCCGCATTCAGAATAGATTGTTGAGGGGAGAGTTTAGTAAGGGGAAGACCGATTAGTAAGGAGTTACAGTAGTCAAGGCGAGAGTGAATCAGGGCAACAATAAGTGTCTTTAGTGTATTTGTGGTAAGGAAAGGGCGGATTCTGGAGATGTTTTTGAGGTGGAGATGACATGAGTGTGTGAGTTATTGGATATGGGGGGGTGAAGGAAAGGTCTGAGTCAAACATAACCCCGTGGCAGCGGGCATACTGCCTAGGAGTTATGGTAAGGTCGGAGACTGCAATGGAGTTATCAGGGACAGATCTATTAGATGGTGGAAACAGCAGTAGTTCAGTCTTTGAGAGATTCAGTATCAGATAGAGGGAAGACATGATATTTGAGACAGCAGAGAGACAGTCACTGGTGTTCTGTATTAGTGCAGCGGTGATGTCATGGGATGACGTATATAATTGGGTGTCATAAGCATAAAGATGGTACCGGAAGCCAAATCTAGTGATGGTTTGTCCAATGGGTGCTGTGTAGAGGGAAAAGAGCAGGGGACCTCAGACCGAGCCCTGAGAAACCCCAACGGCAAGGGGAAGAGGGGAAGAAACAGAGCCCGCAAATGATACACAGAAAGTGCGGTCAGAGAGATAAGAGGAGAACCAGGAGAGGAGAGAGCGGTGTCTGTGATGCCGACAGAGTGGAGCATAGTGAGAAGGAGTTGATGGTCAACAGTGTCAAATGCTACTGAGAGATCCAGAAGAATAAGAAGAGAGAAGTCACCTTTGGATTTAGCCATCAGGAGATCATTGGAGACTTTTGTGAGGGCCGTTTCAGTAGAGTGCAGAGTGCGGAAGCCAGATTGTAAGGGATCAAGAAGAGAGTTAGCGGAAAGATAGCGGAACGAGAATAGACCAAGCATTCCAAGATCTTGGAGATAAAAGGAAGGTTAGAGACAGGTCGATAGTTAGCAGCATAGGTCGGGTCAAGGGAGGATTTCTTCAGTAGTGGGGTTATGACAGCATGTTTGAAAGAGGATGGGAAAATTCCAGATAAAAAAAAAATCTATACATGGGGTCTCCTTACATGTAAAAAAAAAAAAAACAAAACAAAAACCCACTTTGTACTTTTACATGAAGGTTTTCAAAACAACGAAAGACCATGTATTCACATGTCCGATTTTTTTTATCAGATCATGAATATGGCCCATCAAAAATAGGACATGTCCTATTTCTGTCCATTTTTTAAGGATCACTCATAGATTCATTTCTATAAGGAATCCATGACAATGGGCCATCATTAGTTTTTAACAGCCGATTTGCATCTCACTGATGTGAATAAGCACTTACTTCCTATCCCCTTGGAAAAAAACAAAATGGCATAGGCAAGTGCAGAAGTGTATCATTACATACAGAGAACTGAAATATCTCTCTGCCTGTTAAATCCCCCCCCCCCTCTGCTACGTCCTATCTGTCTGTCTGCTATTAATGTAATGCCTCTCACCTTGGAACATTCCTGTACATGTTGTATTTGTATTTGTATCTGCTTATCTTATCTTATCTTTGCTGCTGTAACACACTGAATTTCCCCACTGTGGGACTATTAAAGGACTATTATTATTATTATTATTATTATTATTATTATAGCAATTCTGCCTATGACAACATTTGGCACATACACACGTGGACAAAATTGTTGGTACTCCTCGTTTAATGAAAGAAAAACCCACAATGGTCGCAGAAATAACTTGAATCTGACAAAAGTAATTTGCCAAACTACATGTTTACAAGCCACAAAGCTTCTGGGAGAGTGTCTTATGGACAGATGAGACAAAAATCAAAATTTTTGGCAAGGCACATAAGCTCTATGTTCACAGACGGAAAAATGAAGCATATCTTGAAAAGAACACTGTCCCTACTGTGAGACATGGAGGAGGCTCTGCATCTGGCACAGGGTGTCTTGAATCTGTGCAGGGTACAATGAAATCTTAAGATTATCAAGGGATTCGAGAGAATTGTGCTGCCCAGTGTCAGAAAGCTTGGTCTCAGTCGCAGGTCATGGGTCTTGCAACAGGATAATGACCCAAAGCACACAGCTAAAAACACACCCAAGAATGGCTAAGAGGAAAACATTGGACTATTCTGAAGTGGCCTTCTATGAGCCATGACCTAAATCCTATTGAGCATCTTTGGAAGGAGCTGAAACATGCCGTCTGGAAAAGGCAGCCTTCACACCCGAGACAACTGGAGCAGTTTGCTCATGAGGAGTGGCCAAAATCCCTGCTGAGAGGTGCAGAAGTCTCATTGACAGTTACAGGAATCATTTGATTGCAGGGATTGCCTCAAAAGTTTGTGCAACAAAATATTAAGTTAAGGGAACCATCATTTCTGTCCAGGCCTGTTTCATGAGTTTTCTTTTTTTTTATTTTGTTGAAGCCTGGTTGAAAAGCAATGTCTGACTGTCATTTGTTCATTTTCATAGAATTTTTATATATCATTACTTTTGTCAGATTCAAGTTATTTCTGTGACCATTGTGGGTTTTTCTTTCATTAAACGAGGGAGGGATACCAACAATTTTGTCCACGTGTCTAACCATTAGGGAATTTTTTAATTTGTCCCTGATCACAGGATAACTGTGATTGATGTCATGTATATGGTAAATACAGCATTCTAAGGTCCCATTCAAATGTTGGAAATTGAAGAAATGGACATCCACCTTGTATTTCTCTTTATTCCCCAACTTCCCGACTGCCCGTAGCTAAATGCCGAAACAGAACATTGGCATTCAGTCATGGCTTTCCACACTGTGGAGTCTCAGGCTACAGACTTTGTGGCTGAATCAGCTGTGAAATTCAGGGCAAAATCAAGCTTATTTTTTTCAATGTGTTACTCTAATCTTTGTCTCCCATTGGATACAATGGGTGGAAGAAGCGGGATGGAATCTGCCACTGAGTTTGTGACGAAATCCACTGCAAAGATAACAGCAAACTCCACCATGTAAACATGGCCTAAGTCTACAATCACACAACTGTGGTGAAAAATGGCTGTGAAAAACGTCAAAAATACAGCATGACCTATATTGACAACGGACTATCAAAATATCAGTCATTTGAATAGCTCCCATTCACAGACATTGTAAGCAATGTAGCCATGTGACAGCTATTAAAGCCGTTTACAATGTTTGTGTGAATGTAGGGTCAGGATATGTTCACACAGAGTTTTTTACAGGTTGAAAAAATCTGCTTCAGGAATTAGGAAATGTTTTTGGACACGTTTTTTACATGATGCAGTTTTTGATGCGATTTTTTGCTCCAGCACATTGTATGGACCTGGAAATTTCACTTGAAAAAAACGCTTGCCTTTTTGATGTGGTTTTTGCAGAAACCACTGCATCAAAAAAAAAAATCGTATTTTTTCCATCTCCATTGATTTCATAGTGGAATCCACCTGCCGCTAAGGCCCCATGTTGCGGAAACACATTGCGTTTTGTTGCAGTTTTTTCTAGGTTTTTTTTGTTTTTTTTTAGCCAAAGTCAGGAGTGGCTTTTTATATAAAAAATTTTTTTTAGATAATTTAAAAAGACTTAAAAAAATTAAAAAAAATATTAGGAGAAAAGGTTTATCCTACAGTTATTATAAAAAATGTTTAGGGGTTACTGTTGATTATTATAGAATTTAAAAGAAAAACTAAAAAATCAAAAAATAAACTTAGCAATATTAGTTTATCCTAAAGTTACTTCCAGATATTTATTTTATGTGTTGCAATGATTAGACCTCATTCACACGTCTACTTTTAATGGGCGTTTCATGTTTGGTGCAGAAGTTCGCAGCTATCCCTGGG
The DNA here is from genome assembly GCA_947044405.1 of Leptodactylus fallax. NCBI lineage: Eukaryota > Metazoa > Chordata > Amphibia > Anura > Leptodactylidae > Leptodactylus > Leptodactylus fallax. The sequence goes on from CAMRHE010000457.1 coordinate 1,365,484, forward strand.
CCATTGGATAACCCAAAAATAGTATTGCGATAGTATTACAGTCTATTGCACAGGTGATCTGAAGATCATAAGTTCTAGACCCCGGGGGGGTAAAAAAAAAGTTTTTAAAAATTAAAGTTTAAGTCCCCCCTTTCCCTAGATCAAATATAAATAAAACAAATAAAAGTAAACAAAAACATGTTAAGCAACCCTAAGTCTGAAAATGCCCAAAATATTAAAATATAAAAACATTTGTCCCATACGGTAAATGCTGTAGCAGGAAAAAAAAATTTAAATGACAGATTTTCCTCCCTAAAAATATGGAATAAAAAGTGACCAAAACATCATAGTGACAAAAACATTCCCCAACATGGTATCAATAAAAATGACATATTGTCCCACAAAAAAAGACACTTTACATAGCTCCGTACACTGAAATGTAAAAAAGGTGTCCGAAAATGGTGATTCAAAGAATTTTTTTTTCTTCAAAATTTAGAATTTTTGTAAAGTCATCAAATAACACAAAAAAATATATAAATTTGGTATCACCGTAATCGTACTGACCTAGAGAATAGAGCTAACATAGCATTTTTACCACAGAGTGGAAGTCATAAAAACAAAACCCGTAAGAAAATAACAGTACTGCATTTTTTCTCAATTCCACCACATTATGAAATTTTTTTTCCACTTCCCAATACATTGTACAGAATAATAAATGGCACAAATTTAAAGTACAACTTGTTATGCAAAAATCAAGCCCTTATATGACAAAGTAAAAAGTCAAATGAGAATGTTATAGCTTTTGGAATGCAGGGAGTAAAAAACAAAAACACAAAAATGAAAAATGTCTGCTTCACGTAAGAGTTAAGGGATGAAGTTTTCAAGATGCAGTCAAATCTGAGGGGTTTCTATTATGACAACTGTCATCTTTTTAAAACATGTGTTGTATATATATATATATTTTCCTCATTTTTGCATTTTTTATTAAATATACACAAATTATATCAGTCCATACCACACTCACCAGCCAGATTTCGCTCCACCATTGTCCTTTGTTCCTTTGTATATTACAAAATTAACATTCTAATATCAACCATGATGACATCTATATCCTGTGGTGTCACTTCTGTGGTACCCCCATATACATACTCTTATTTTCTAACCTAGCCACATACCTCACTATATTACTTCTAAATATCTCAAAAACTTTGGTTTTTTTAACTGTTTTGCTGTTCAATGTGATGTTTCATGGTCTACATACCACAGTATAAAAATAAAACACATTTATTTTCTTCTGTCTATAGATTCCTTGATCTGCTTCAGATGTCCATGGGACCAATGGCCAAATCTTGAAAAATCGATGTGTCTCCCAAAACCCATTGAGTTCCTGTCTTATGAAGATATATTAGGAGCCTCCTTAGCTGCGACCAGCATAATGTCCTCAATTGTACCAGTTCTGATCTGGGTTCTTTTCTTCCACCATAAATATACACCACTTGTGAAAGCCAGCAATTACTCCCTAAGTTGTCTTCTACTGATGTCCCTCAGTCTTTGCTTCTTCTGCTCTTTAGGATTTATTGGGTACCCTGATCGTGGTAAATGTCTTCTACGTCAGGTGTCTTTCGGTCTAGTCTTCACTCTCTGTGTTGCATGTATTTTGGCCAAGACTGTCATGGTGGTTTTTGCTTTCATGGCCACTCAACCAGGAAGCAATCTAAGAAAATGGACAACCCTAAGAGTCTCTTACTCAATTATTTTTATTTGTCTCCTTCTACAATTAATATTGTGCATCACTTGGATGTCACTGGCTCCTCCATCACCACAATACAACACAGAAGATAAACCAGATCTCATCATTGTTGACTGTAATGATAGGTCACACATGGCCTTCTGGGTCATGCTTGGTTATCTCTTTCTTCTGGCCACCATTAGTTTCATAGTGGCCTTCTTGGCCAGAAAACTTCCAGACAGTTTTAATGAAGCCCAGTTTATCACATTTAGTATGTTGGCCTTTCTAAGTGTTTGGATATCTTTTATCCCATCCTCTCTTAGTGCCCGGGGCAAATATACAGTTGCCATGGAGGTATTTGCCATCCTGGGATCTAGTTGGGCATTACTGATCTGTATGTTTTTTCCTAAATGTTTCATTTTACTCTTCAGACCTGAAATGAATTCTAAGGAATATCTCATGGTGAGAAATAAGAATAAAGGTGCAATAAGTGGATAATACACAGAACAAATCTTCACGAATGTAGTATATTGTCTATTGTGCTTAGAGGAGCTAAATCTTAATGTTCTGAAACTGTCTAAGAAAGCCAGTGGGGCAAATTTTCCAGAATAGACATGGTACTTTGTTTCTGAGGGTCCCTATACTTCAATTGGTAGATAAAAAGAAGTAGAACCAAAAAAAAAAAAGTATCAGAAGATACAATATGGTACAAATAAAATAAAAATATAAATACAGTTAAAAATCTCAAGAGATATAGAGAGGGTTAGTTGACATCAGCCTAGGAGACAAAAACAGCAACCATAAATTATTATGGGAAAAAAATATAAATATTTGGGACCACATCAAATGACAATGTAATAACCAACAAAGTTACTACTAAATATAACATAGCCAAATATCAGGAGCAACTATTTCTAATATAGTGAAACCTTCTTCAGCTAACCACCCAATTTTTTACAGAACAATGGTCATTTATATGGTTGATCCTCTCAAAAAAAAATACAGAATGCAAGTCAACAAGCATGAATACCCCCCTATTCTAAAGGGTTAAAAAAAAAAAAACATTTTAAATACAATGGGGGATCAAAATTTTAAAATAGGGTGTTTCTAACATAGTAATCTCTCAAAGCCAATTCAGAACTGAATTTGATGGTAAAAAAAAAAAAAAAGGTTGTAGAAATTTTCTTAAAAATGTGAAAAGTTGCTGCTAAATGTAACAGTCTTCTAATGTCCTAGAAAAATAAAAATGTTTAAAAAATGATGCAATGATAATGTGACATATGACAAATGTTAAATATTAACTAATTTGTGTGATCTAACTGTTTTTCCTAAAGGCAGAAAAAATAAAATTTTGAAAATATTTTAACATTTCTGTAAATTTTGGATTTTTTGAATACATGAGCTTTAAACATAAAATAGAACAAATGTTTTTTCTTAAGTTATTAAGTGCAATGTTCTAGAAGACAAAGTCTCAGAATCACTTGGTAAATACAAGTTTCCCAAAGTTATTTCTATGTAAAGGGGCGTTCACGCTACCCGTTGGTGACCGTCAGTAATGTCCGCTGCTAGTGGCCATTACAAGATTTTAACAATGGACACTAGCAGAACCATCATAAATCCATTAAAAATCCAATTGATTTCGATGGGATTTTATCTGTTGTCCGTTAGTGGCTGTAAGTGTCCGTTTACATCAAATCCATCACATGTCCATTATTTTTCGCGGACACAAAAATCCGGGGTGCAGGACTTTTGTGTCCACGAAAAATAACAGTTATTTTTTAACATTGATGTCTACCGTATGGGTAACAGACTTATAATGGACGGTAATTGACAGTCATCAGTGACTGTCCATTATTTTGTGTCTGAGGATACATGTGGAAATTTATTTTAAAATATTTATTTATGTAAAAAATTATGGTTTATGCAGAAAAAAAAGGTAAATAAAGTTATTTTATTAAAAATGATCATGTTTTATTATCAAACAAACAAGAGAAGGAGAGTCAAAGGTGACTATAATGGTTTCTTTAAGATAGTGTTAATGGAGGCCTCAGTTAGTTAAAGTGTTGACATACACTTTGACCACTGAGGATCCCTCCCCTTAACACCATCTTAAAGAAACCATGTACAAAACACAAGCAAAGGCAAAGATGATTATAATGGTTTCTTTAAGAACGTGTTAAGGGAGGCCTCCTCAGCTGGATAAAGTCTTGACATACATTTTGACCACTGAGGATCCCTCCTCTAACACCATCTTTGAAGAAAACCATGTACAAAACACAAGCAGACTTAAAGATGACTATAATGGTTTTATTAAAGGCTGTGGCAGTTGCAAAGATTAAAAATGGAGCAGTTTGCATGCTGAAGAATAATCTCATTTTCAGTGCTCAGGACTTTAATCACTGAGACTTTTCAACACATTTGACTGTCCAAAAAAATAGAAAAAAAGTCCAATGAAAAATCTACACTCTGCCATCCTGCCACTCCCCCCAACCTGCGTTGAAATGAAAAAATGCTGCAAAAAACTGTCCCTCATTTGGCTGACAGCTACTGTAGATCGTGGGGCAGATGAGTAGAGACCATGTAACCCAGACTCCAGTTCCTGGGTGTCAACTGGCAGGGGTTCTCTTGTCAGCAGGAAGTTATGGAGGACCACACAGGCTTTCACCACATCATCCACAGCTTTTGGGTTTAGCTGGATCGCAGTGTTGAAAATCCGCCATTTTGAAGTTCGGATCCCAAACACACACTCCACAAGTCACCAGGCTCTTGACAGTCTGTAGTTGTAGATTCTTTTCTTGTAGTTGAGTCCACGACTGGAGTATGGTTTAAGAAGGTTTCTCCGCATCTGGAAGGCCTCATCACCAACAACCACAAATGGCATAGGACGTCCATCAGTTCCAGGAAATGTCTTTGTGCTTGCAATCCAAAATTTCCCGAATATAGTCTCTGTCCCATTGCCAATACCTTGAAGATTCCGGAGTCGTGGTTACAGCCATATGCCCCAATGTCCACAGCCACAAAACAATACTGGGCATCAGCAATGGCCATCAACACAATGGAAAAGTATTTCTTGTAATTGAAGAACACTCTTTGAAGGCTTCTGGATATGGATGTGCTTTCTATCGACTGCTCCGACACAATTTGGAAAATGTGTCACCACCCAGAACTTGTCTGCAATGTCCTTCCATTGTTTTGTTGTTGGATGTGGGATAAATTTGTCACGCAGCAAATCCCACAGGGAATGGCAAGTATCCCAGACTATGTAGGAGATTGTTGACTTGCCAAGATGGAACTGGAAGTGCCTGGAGGAGCAGCTCTCACCAGTTGCCAGATACCTTGAAGAAAAAAAAGAAAAGAAAAAGAAATAGAAATGTGTATATACAGTATATAGTGGAGATACAGTGTTTAGTATACTCACTGAAGGGTCATTATGAAGTGCTCCTCTGGTGTAATATTTCTCCTCAAGTGGGTTTCCTGCCTCTAGAGTCTGGTTGACAGCTGTTGAAGAAGTTCATCAAAGGTGGAAACACTCACACGCAGGTAGTCATAGAACTTCTCCAGATGTTGGCGCAGTTCTCTAACAGGAATAGACTACCCTTGTCATGCCGATGGATGTAATGGGATGAAGCCACAAAGCGTTGCCTTCGCCATCATCTCTGCTGGGCAATTCTTTTCTACTTCATCCTCAGCCGGATCATCTCTAGGTCAAAAAGCAAAGATGGAGGAATCATTTTCAAAAATGAACTGGGGCACATAAACAATACTTTCCTCTCTGAAGTTGGCTCCAGACTGAAATGTCAGCTTTTCTTCCTGTCTTTTACAGTAATATGAAAAAGTTTGGGTACCCCTATTAATCTTAATAATTTTTAGTTCTAAATATTTGGGTGTTTGCAACAGCCATTTCAATTTGATATATCTAATAACTGATGGACACAGTAATATTTCAGGATTGAAATGAGGTTTATTGTACTAACAGAAAATGTGCAATCTGCATTAAACCAAAATTTGACCGGTGCAAAAGTATGGGCACCTCAACAGAAAAGTGACATAAATATTTAGTAGATCCTCCTTTTGCAAAAATAACAGCCTCTAGTTGCTTCCTGTAGCTTTTAATCAGTTCCTGGATCCTGGATGAAGGTATTTTTGACCATTCCTCTTTACAAAACAATTCCAGTTCAGTTAAGTTTGATGGTCGCCGAGCATGGACAGCCCGCTTCAAATTATCCCACAGATGTTCAATGATATTCAGGTCTGGGGACTGGGATGGCCATTCCAGAACATTGTAATTGTTCCTCTGCATGAATGCCTGAGTAGATTTGGAGCTGTGTTTTGGATCATTGTCTTGCTGAAATATCCATCCCCGGCGTAACTCACTGATTCTTGTACATTATTCTCAAGAATCTGCTGATACTGAGTTGAATCCATGCGACCCTCAACTTTAACAAGATTCCCGGTGCCAGCATTGGCCACACAGCCCCAAAGCATGATGGAAACTCCACCAAATTTTACAGTGGGTAGCAAGTGTTTTTCTTGGAATGCTGTGTTTTTTGGACGCCATGCATAACGCCTTTTTGTATGACCAAATAACTCAATCTTTGTTTCATCAGTCCACAGGACCTTCTTCCAAAATGAAGCTGGCTTGTCCAAATGTGCTTTTGCATACCTCAGGCGACTCTGTTTGTGGCGTGCTTTCAGAAACGGCTTCTTTCGCATCACTCTCCCATACAGCTTCTCCTTGTGCAAAGTGTGCTGTATTGTTGACCGATGCACAGTGACACCATCTGCAGCAAGATGATGCTGCAGCTCTTTGGAGGTGGTCTGTGGATTGTCCTTGACTGTTCTCACCATTCTTCTTCTCTGCCTTTCTGATATTTTTCTTGGCCTGCCACTTCTGGGCTTAACAAGAACTGTCCCTGTGATCTTCCATTTCCTTACTATGTTCCTCACAGTGGAAACTGACAGGTTAAATCTCTGAGACAACTTTTTGTATCCTTCCCCTGAACAACTATGTTGAACAATCTTTGTTTTCAGATCATTTGAGAGTTGTTTTGAGGAGCCCATTATGCCACTCTTCAGAGGAGATTCAAATAGGAGAACAACTTGCAATTGGCCACCTTAAATACCTTTTCTCATGATTGGATACACCTGGCTATGAAGTTCAAAGCTCAGTGAGGTTACAAAAGCAATTTTGTGCTTCAGTAAGTCAGTAAAAAGTAGTTAGGAGTATTCAAATCAATAAAATGATAAGGGTACCCAAATTTTTGCACCGGTCAAATTTTGGTTTAATGCATATTGCACATTTTCTGTTAGTACAATAAACCTCATTTCAATCCTGAAATATTACTGTGTCCATCAGTTATTAGATATATCAAATTGAAATGGCTGTTGCAAACACCCAAATATTTAGAACTAAAAATGATTAAGATTAATAGGGGTGCCCAAACTTTTTCATATGACTGTATATTCTCTCTGTCATCATTCGGTGACCTGAGCATCAGTTAACGTACATTACTGTCCGTTTGTGTCCGTTATTTTAGATGTCCTTTTTTTTTTTTTAACGGACAGTTTTATAATGGAATCCAGATGGTAATGTGAACGCCCCCTAAGGTAATTGGGTTGCATCATTAAAAAGAAAATCAATAAAAAAATATTGAAATAAAAAAAAATAATTTGTATAAATCCTAATTGTTTTTGAAAAATTCTGTAGAGCAATGTAGATATGTTGCAGATATTGCAGGAGTTGTCGTCTTAGGGTATATGGACATCTTAGAAAGAGTAAACATGTTATGGATAGGTAGAATTGGGCCGCGGAAGTGCTACATGGACAATCAGTTATCTGAATAACCCCTATGTTATAATACAATATTTATACTTCAGTTGGATTTAGATGCAGGAGATACAAAGAAAGATGGAGGAATTAGATCCGGCTCTCAGCGCCATGGTTAGGCTTTTTCCTTCCTCTTCACATGTTCGTAGATTTTTGCTCTGAATCGTGCCACCGTTCTGTCTCTGTCTTCACCATCCTGAATCTAAACACACAGAAGGAATAAAGAATCAGCAATGGCAGGACTGACCAACCGCTCCACTGCACCGAGAAGTCAATCATCTCACCCGATAACACAGTGATATAGTCTCTTCCACCCCAGTGGTGGACACCATTATTTTCAGGAGGTGCAGTCTCAGAAAGGATTCAATTGTGGGGGCACAGTATATGGCGTCATTATATTCAGGGGATTCATGGGCAGTGGCTCATTATAATACGACCTTTTTGGATACTTGCCAAAGGCCCAAATTCCTCACCAACTTTATCAAGTGTATATCACTTAGAAGTGGCCTACGGAGGCTATACAATATTACATGTACTTGTAAATACACACTCGGTTACTAGTCTTTCCATAAGAAAGGGGGCAGCATCATAGGGTGGGCTGTGCTTGCCTACTCCAAGCCTCTGCTCCTTCACCATGATGTTCTCCCTCCTATACTCTGTGGCCATTAAAAATAAAATTGCCTTCAACCGTCCATCCGATCCCTAAGTTTGTGAGATTCCCGGGTGGACTTTGTATGCATTGCATGTGCATTGTATACACCCAACCTAACACTGGGAATTTATTGAGAATGGGCATTCTCATGAAGGATTAGCTGGTAATTGGCCCATATAAAGGGCCCTGAAAACTTTAACCTAGCGGGCGGACCACAATCTTCATGATGGGTGGCACCATTATTTTCAAGGAGCTCGGTGTATGGCTCTATTAAGAGGGCACTGGGTAATGTTATTATTTACAGAGGGCACAGTGTGAGACACCAATATTTTATGGGGGCCCAGTGTGTGATACTCACATTTTTAAGAAGCACTCTGGAGCAGACAAAATAATATTGTGTGACTTTTAGACAGTACAAACTTCACCAGATTCTCCAAAGTGTCTAATGCAGTTTGATAATCTTGTGCACTTTTAGACTATCTAATCTAACTTCATGCCATTTATTAGTTGGCTTAGTTTTCAACAAAATTTTTTATGAAAATTTTGGCGCATTGTCCTTGAATTTGAGTTTTTCATATTAATCTCCACCCCTTTCCAACAAACCACAGCCACCTTTTGGATGACGCGTCTAAATCACATAGAAAATGAGGTGCAAATATGTATGCCAGATTTTTGGCACAAATTACACCTGAATTCGGGTACCTATTAGTTTATCTACCCGTATGTGTAGCTCTAAGAGACACAGTTTGGGACATTATTATATACAGGGGCACAGTGAGAGACATTACTTTAAGAGAGTACAGGTTGTAGTACTATTATTTTCATGGAGCTCAGTGTTTGGCGATCTATAGGAAATTACATACATGGAGAACAGTGCAAGACATCAATATTTAAAGGGGGACAGAATGTATCACTATTTTTAGGGGACACGGTGTTGTGAATGTGGATATATATGCATGTAATCGTATTCATAGTGTAGCAATTCAGTGTAAATTTCTAAGCTAGGGGCAAAATTTCTATAATAATATATTATGTAATTTATTAATATATTACTGTTACTTTATTCTTTTAGATTCCACATTAATGTATCTGAATTTAGAAAATTATAATTGTATGGCCAATTTTTTGGACAGCTCCAAACCTCTGGCACCTTACACATGTCTTGGATAGGGAATCTGATGTTAAAAATTTAGAGCTCACCCCTGGATTAGATAGTAAAGAGATCTATTTTTTTTTTCACTTTTTATATGATATAAAATATTTTAGAAGCATCAGTCATACGATATAGCGGAGAAGTAACATCTGTTAATTTACGTGATTGTCATCCAGGGAAATACTTACCAGCCCATCATCATAATTATCATCATAAAAAATTATTCATACAGTGCCCTTATGGGGCTTCTCCTAAATGACTGTTCTCCAGTATATAAGACACTTCCATCTATTATAGATTAGATACATAGATAAAGGTGAAGTCTGAAGTACCCGGGGAATTGTAAGTAGAAGACACACAGTATACTCTTAGTAAGTCCGTCATACACCTACTGCATACACATACTGTATACATAATTCTACTGTTACTACTCATCCATAACACAGTTTAGTCCGTAACAAGAAAATTATTCAGTCTTTAGAAAATTAAGACAAAATATAAAAATATTGGGAAAAAAATGTATCATGTCTTTAGAGCCAAATTCAAGGTCTTCAGTCTGAAATTTTTGTCCAAGCCATGTTTTTATTCCACCACTGACACTGTAAAAATAAAATTGTCTGGGATTATCTCAAACATTTCCATCATCTCATAGCTGGAGTAGATTTGATTTTCTGACTCACAGAGGAGACAAGTTAATCTTAAATAAATTTGGCTAATTTTAATCTAAATAACATGAAATGCCAGAAAAATTCACGACTGATTTTTTATAACTTTTCTGAAATATAATATTTGTTTTAGAAAAAATTTATTGTACATATTCCAATTTCTTTATCATAGTGATAAAGGTGACATTAAAATTCTACAAATTATTTCTGATAAATACTGCAATTTTTACTTTAAGTATGATGCTACTATAAATGTACAAAAACAGATACATGAATAAAGTTCATCTTATTTTGTGATGGATAGAAAAATAAAAATTCAGAAAACTAAGCAAATTATATAAATTACTTTTCATATTCTGATTTTTGAGCTCATTGTGAAAAATAAAAATTTAATATTCTATTACTTTTATCTGCCCAATCCTTATAACTAAACTGCAAGTGTACAGAAAAAAATGCATAATATATTTCCTAATTTGTAATGATACAAAACTTGTTAAAAAGAAAACAAAATATGTAAAATAAATAAAAAAAACAAAATAATATAAATCTAATTAAATTAAAATAAAAATAATTGTGGTCAAATATAAATATGTTGGATACAGTGTATCTAAAAATTGTAAATCATATATATTTTCCACTTAAAGTCTATGTCTTACAGGGCTTTGCAGTATTGAAAACATATATATAAATTAAATAAAAGTGACAATGTATTTTCTGTAACTAATTTCTGATTTTGGGTTTTGGAAATTCTTTAAATGTGTATAACATAGTAAAGAAACATTACCTAATGCTGACACATTATATAATGTACAGTAGGTGATGATGTATGTTTTCCATTCACAGCCAAACAAATGGATAACTATCGGAACATGGTCCATCTGTATATGGCATTTATTGTGATACTTCTTTCACACCCAAGGTCAGTTTTTGACACCTTGAGTCCGATGTGTAGATTACCTTCTATGTCAGACCTAGAGGGGATAAGACAATCTGGAGATATCATGGTTGGAGTTTTATTACCTATCAACACTGACAAGATCTATCAAAAACTTACCTTCAGCATCCAACCTCCCAAGACCAACTGCACATTGTAAGTCAGTCTTTTCCTACTGTATATTTCTTGTTGATATATCACATTATTCCCTTCACTCTCCATATACAGATATACTATAGAAAAGTTGATCTGAATTATTTTCTTTCTTGGAGAGCTGGGGTCATAGGTACAAGTTACTCATTTGGTTCATGATCCGAAGGAGTCACAGATGAGTCAAAAAGTTCAAGTACTGTATCAGTATAAGTAGACTTATAAGATATGGTCAAAAATATTTAGAGCAAATGGCCAGGGGGAGAAGGTCCTCTAAAATGTGCTAGTGAGGGGCAAAGGTCTTCCAAAATATTCTAATGGGGGCAAAGGTCCTCGAAATGTGCTAGTGAGGGGCAAAGGTCTTCTAAAATGTTCTAATTGGGGCAAAATTCCTCAAAATGTGCTCGTAGTTATCTTAAGATGTTCAGAATTGCCTACTCATCTTTCTCCTCCAGGCCCGAAATTCTCACACTGTTACTGTTGTTGAAATTCTGAGAAATATTTTGCAGTCATTCTAAAATTTAAGCTCCATCCATGTATTGTTGAATACATTATAATTGTATTTGGTCAACTTTAACACAGACTTTGGTATCTACAGTCATGGCCAAAAGTTTTGAGAATGATACAAATATTAATTTTTACAAAGTCTACTACTTCAGTTTTTCTAATGTCAATTTGCATATACTCCAGAATGTTATAAAGAGTGATCAGCTTAACAGCAATTACTTGCAAAGTCAATATTTGCCTAGAAAATGAACTTCATCCCCCAAAACACATTTCAACATCATTGCAGCCCTGCCTTAAAAGGACCACCTAACATCGTTTCAGTGATTGCTCCATTAACACAGGTGTGGGTGTTGATGAGGACAGGGCTGGAGATCAATCTGTCATGATTAAGTAAGAATGACACCACTGGACACTTTAAAAGGAGGCTGGTGCTTGCCATCATTGTTTCTCTTCTGTTAACCATGGTTATCTCTAAAGAAACACGTGCAGTCATCATTGCACTGCACAAAAATGGCCTAACTGGGAAGAGTATTGCAAATAGAAAGATTGCACCTCAGTCAACAATCTATCGCATCATCAAGAACTTCAAGGAGAGAGGTTCCATTGGTGCCAAAAAGGCTCCAGGGCGCCCAAGAAAGACCAGCAAGCGGCAGGACCGTCTCTTAAAAGTGTTTCAGCTGCGGGATCGGGCTACCAGCAGTGCAGAGCTTGCTGAGGAATGGCAGCAGGCAGGTGTGAGTGCATCTGCACGCACTGTGAGGCGGAGACTCTTGGAGCAAGGCCTGGTCTCAAGGAGGGCAGCAAAGAAGCCACTTCTCTCCAGAAAAAACATCAGGGACAGACTGATATTCTGCAAAAGGTACAGGGAGTGGACTGCTGAGGACTGGGGTAAAGTCATTTTCTCTGATGAATCCCCTTTTCGATTGTTTGGAACATCTGGAAAACAGCTTATTCGGAGAAGAAGAGGTGAGCGCTACCACCAGTCTTGTCTCATGCCAACTGTAAAGCATCCTGAAACCATTTATGTGTGGGGTTGCTTCTCAGCCAAGGGAATCGGCTCTCTCAAAGTCTTGCCTAAAAACACAGCCATGAATAAAGAATGGTACCAGAATGTCCTCCAAGAGCAACTTCTCCCAACCGTCCAAGAGCAGTTTGGCGCTCAACAATGCCTTTTCCAGCATGATGGAGCACCTTGCCATAAAGCAAAGGTGATAACTAAATGGCTCAGAGAACAAAACATAGAGATTTTGGGTCCATGGCCTGGAAACTCCCCAGATCTTAATCCCATTGAGAACTTGTGGTCAATCATCAAGAGACGGGTGGACAAACAAAAACCAACAAATTCAGACAAAATTAAAGGATTGATTCTGCAAGAATGGACTGCTATCAGTCAGGATTTGGTCCAGAAGTTGATTGAGAGCATGCCAGGGAGAATTGCAGAGGTCCTGAAGAAGAAGGGTCAACACTGCAAATATTGACTTGTTGCATTAACTCATTCTAACTGTCAATATAAGCTTCTGTTACTCATAATATGAATCCAATTATATTTCTGTATGTGATAAAAACATCTGACAAACACACATAAAAACCAGAGGGCAGCAGATCATGTGAAAATATAATATTTGTGTCATTCTCAAAACTTTTGGCCATGACTGTACATGCCATAATAAAATATTTGCTCCACTCCAGATTCACTGCATTTTTGAATATTGTTCACATTGGTGCACTGTGATAATAGTGTAATGTGGTCTTTAAACAAACTAGGGGAAATAATAATAATTTTTATTTATATAGCGGCAACATATTCCGCAGCACTGTACAATTTGTAGGGTTCAAGTACTGACAAAAAAGATACATTACAAGGAAAAAGGGAAAAAGAGCCAGTGAGATGTTGATGTCCCTCTTGGGTGTTAGTAGTTATTATTATTATTATTATTATTATTATTATTATTATAACATTATATATTATATTTATAAATTGTAATATTAATAATTATGCTATGATTGTAATAATACAATAATAATAATATTTAAGAATTCTATAAAAGTGTGATTTGGCCAATGTATGACCCTTTTATTGAGGCATTATTTAGTATAATGTTGATAATTTGGCACTATATGGTGCCCATTGCCAACAGAAGATACCATGCAAGGTATCAACGTATGACTGGTCCTGATACACAAGTTATAATACCGTATCAAGATTCTAATACAGGAGTCGCAGGCATCTAAAAGGATGGTAAAAGGAAAACAATGGAGGTTGGGGTCCCCATTTTTCGATTTAAAAAAAATTACTATTAATGACTATTAATTGCAGCTTTACTAAGTTATATATAAAAAAAATAACAAGAAATAATGATATAAAAATCAGACAAAATGGTAAATATTTTTCTTTCCCTTTCTGTATTATGAAGGTTCAGCCTGGAATATTACCACCGGGTCCAGACATTCCTGTTTACAATTGAGGAAATCAACAAAGATCCCAATATTCTGCCGAACATGACATTAGGATTCCAGATGTATGACACATGTAATATACCTCACTATGATTTACAAGGGGCTTTACAGTTTCTGACTGACTCTCGTAAGACTATCACCGACAACCACTGTAATTCTAGAACACTCTTCACTGCTGCTATGGGGGCCACAGTTTCCGCCAACTCAATCATCTTGGCTCATGTTTTGGGGACCATCAAATACCCACAGGTGAGAAGCTTTCACTCTAGAGGGGGCACCATAGATCCCATCTCATTGATCATAGTTTATACATCTCTTGATGCCACTTTATGTATATTTGTAACAACTTTTTGTTCACACCATTCTCTTAATATTTTTGGAAGCCCACCTAATGTCCCTGATGCATTTCTAATGGATCTGGCCACCACTACATAGTGAACGTAGCTCCACAAGAACCTGTATTTTTGTCTATGCTTGCTGGGTTCTTGGGTGGGTATGATCTTAGAGCATGCATCGTATCTCCCGACCCAGTCACCTCTGATACTCTATAGAATAGAATAGGAAAACTCAGTTTTCACTCATGATGACTTTGACGAGATCTATCATCCAGGAGGCTAGAAGATGTTGGGAAAGAAAACCAGATTCATTCCACGAATATTTGTGATGTTCAGTGGCCAGAAATGCTATTATTATACTCTATGGTTTCTTCTGACCCCAGAGTGCAATAAGAGGAGGCCCAGGGGAGGTGAAGAAAAATGATAAATACTGAAATTCACCTTCTATCACCTCTCCTGGGTACCCTCTCAGCATTGGATGCATGTTCCCCAGTGTCTTCAGTCCTCTTCCAGCCTCATCTCAGTGTCAAGGATCACCGCCTGTGATTGGGCCTCAGCAGTCACTTGGGGCACACTGACAAGATATATACCAAAATTATATAACTAAAAAATATATCTTGCCCTGCAAAAGTTACAGGTGTTAAAATGTGGGGACTCAAAACAATGTTTTTTAATTTTCAAAGTTTTGGATTTTATTACAACAAAAAGTAAATAAGTTTGGTATTGTCATAATTGTACTAAGGCGCAGAATATATCTAACATGTCACTTTGGCTATACAGTGAACACTGTAAAAATAAAACCCATAAGAACATGCCGCAATTGCAGTTTTATCTAATTCCACCCCATCCTGAATTTTTTTCCAGCTTTCCAGTACCAAAACAAAGTATTGAATGGTACCATTATGAAGTACAATTTTTCCGACAAAAAAATAAGCCCTCATACCATACTAAATGGAAAAGTAAAAAACTTATGGTTTCGGTAGTTGGGGAGTAAATAGCTGCTGTATACCATACCTTGTTTACCAGTGTCTTCTATCATCTATTACTGGCTACATTACCCGTTTGACTCCTCAAATCTCCAACTAGATTTCCACCACTACATTTAAAGACCATACTTAGCTTCCTGTTTGTTTGTCCCCCTGTACTGTACATTGTTCAAAGTTGACAAGCCTTAACTCTACTACCTCAAATCTATTTTTTTTTTATTTCCTATCACACTATATTACATATGTATTTAATTTCTTTTAAATTTTCAGATCAGCCCATTTTCCAGTGTTCCCCTCTTAAGTAACAGGAAAATGTTTCCATCCTTCTTCAGGACTCTCTCAAGTGACATGGTCCAGTCTAAAGGACTGGTTCAGCTTATTCTCAGCTTCGGCTGGACCTGGATTGGTCTTTTGGCTCCTAACAATGATTATGGCCTTCAAGGGATTCAGCCAATAAAGGATGAAGTAGTCAAAGCCGGAGCTTGTGTGGCCTTCATGGAATATATTCGGCTTGGCCAACCAGATCGCAATGCCCCACGAATAGTAAAGACCATAAAAGAGTCCACAGCTACGGTTATAGTTGTTTTTTCGATTGAAGCTGACTTAGTTCCTATTTTGAATGAGATGGTGAAGCAAAATATCACAGGGAAGATCTTTATTGCCAATGCTGGTTGGGCTAGATCAGTTTTACTGTCCATTACAAATTATCTTCCGATATTATATGGTAGTCTTGGACTTGTCAGCGAAGATTATGATGTCCCAGGATTAAGTCAATTCTTGGCCAAGATCCATCCAACAGCAACGTTGACTAAGATGTACTGGGAGAAAGTGTTCACCTGCAAATTTCTTCCTGAGAACCAAACAGCTTTGTTAGAAAACGCAGTGAAGGTATGCACGGGATCAGAACGTATAGAAGATGTCAGGAACAATTCTAATTATATCTCCAGTCTGAGATCAATTTATAAAATGTTTGCTGCAGTCTATCTTGTATCCAAAGCTTTAGATGATATGAAAAGCTGCAAAGTAGGCGAGGGGCCGTTCACCAATGGAAGCTGCACAGATATTGGGAATTTCAAACCATGGCAGGTAATAATATATTATACTATATGTGCTGTAAAAGCCAAATGAAAAAGAAAATAATCATTATAGTCTTTAGTAATAATCAGTTGCTAACATAGTGTACTGCATTAGATTATAGTTTATAGTTTTATTACTGACTTTCACATATGATTCACCCATGATATATGTCATTAGATCCTACCAAATCCAGAAACCTTGGGTTAAGACTTGTTTTGGAAATATTAGCCAAAATATTAAGATAAGCACTGCCTTGGAAGAAGATAGGCCTGAAAGTTTAGACCACATAATGTTATATGTCACATGTATCAACTAATTATCATATATAAGAGTTCCGTGGCTACCTAAAGGATTGGCACATGCTTAACGCTTAATGCTTAAAGCTTAAAGCTTAAATGCTTTCAGAATTTCTCCCACCAACCTCAATCAGCATAGTAGCTTTCAGAAAGACAATTACAAAATTGTCCAACTTTTCCCACCAATCACTAATATTATAAGGGTATTACTAAGATTACAAATGTTAAAAAGAAAGATACTGAGCTTCAAGAGGATCTGTCACCAACTCCGTAACTACAGTTATGGAACAATTGGCCCTCCACTGATTCCAGCACAGTTAGAATTTTTTTTCTCTGCCCCACCATTCCTGAGCAATTACTTCAGCACCCAATATGGTAACTAGGCTCCCTACTGTCATGTGGGCGGTCCTGGGCTTGAACAGACTTTCAGGGACTGCCCACCTGACAGTAGACAGCTTAAGTGTACGGAAAAAAAACAGAAGTGATTGCTAAGGAATGGTGGGGGCTATAGGAAAAATTTCAACTGAACCAGAATAAGTGAAGCATCATCTAATAATAATTGCAATGAGGTTGAATTGGTAGAGGTGGTGAAAGGTCCTGTTTAATAAAGAAAACTGAGGGAGGTGCTGCAGTTAAATGACTTTTTTGGAGCATACCAATAGATATATTTTGATGGGACTGTTGTGACTACAGGGGGTAAGAGTGACAACACTGCAATGATACCTGGAAATGAGAGCATGATGTGGATACTGCTATGTTTGCAATTTTGAGGAACTAAAACCTATTCATTGAACATGAACATTTGGGAGGAAGCAAAGCTGTGCTGTGACTACTAGGGGTATGAATCTGGAATATACACATAAAGCCAGGAATACTAATCTGGCTGTCATGTATCAGAGAATTTGCCTTGTTTAGAATGATATTTTTAAAGAAAAATGTTCACATTCTCCTATAGGCTCTTGACATTAGATTCTCCCTATTGATATTATTTTGACTTCTCATCTACAATACTTTTATTGATACTTTTACATTAAATCTTCTTTCCCGTTTTAGCTCACTTACTATATTCAGAGGGCTCGGCCTAACATTAAAGTGGAGAATTTACCATATTTTGATGAGAACGGGGATCCTCCCGGGACTTATGCCATTATCAACTGGCAGATGAAGCCTGACAGGACTATGACACATGTCAAGATAGGCCACTATAATAATACAGCCCCTTCTCATCAGGCTCTGACCATGAACTCAAGTCAGATCATGTGGAACCTGGGGAGTAAACAGGTGGGACGAAATAGAAATTTTTATTTGGCTATGGATAATTTTGATATTGGTGTAGTGCAAAAATGGAAAGTTGTGTAAAACTTACAGCAATTGCAACAGGTGTGCTGTAAAACCACAAAATTTTGGATGTTTTTTGCTGTAGCACCTTTTATAGGAACACACTGCTGCTGCATGACTTGTGCCATGAAGGGGCCCGCTTAGGCTTTGTCACACAAGGCCCCACATATACCTGTAGCTGTCCCTGAAAGCCAGGATTTGTGCATCTCTAGTAAACCCATCTTAGGCCAAATTTTGGGAAGGTGGTGGCTCCTACCACCTTACAGTTGTGCACCCCTTAAGCCAACCATGAATTTTACTTCTCCGATACCAAATTGTGCACATTGAATGATGTCACTTACATGGCGTCTTAAAGTCATAAAACAAAATTTTTAATGTTTCTAGGTACCATCCTCAAGTTGTAGTGACAGCTGCACCATTGGATTCAGGAAGGCTGTCCTACAAGGAAAACCACCATGTTGCTATGTCTGTGTCCCGTGTCTACAAGGAGAGATCTCAAATCACACAGGTGATATTCCAAAAAGAGAATTTGTCTCTTAACCCAAACTCCCTTAAGGTCTTTTTACATAGTGTTCACAAGAATGGTATTTTTCCTTGGATAGGCCATACATATCTAATCACTGGGGGGACAACAGCTGGCTCCCGCATACTACACAGTGCATGACGCCAGAAGCTCAGTTCCAAGGTCATTGGATGTCCATCCATTATAGAGGGACCGGAGCCAACGGCATCAGAAGCAGCTCCATAAAGCTGATCCATACTGCAGTCAATTGCTGAGTCCCCCACCAATTAGATATTTAAATAAAAAAATCCTGACCAACCCCTTTAAGGTATAACCCCTTCAGGTTACAGTACAATAGTAGGCACAGATAACACCATGTAACAATTTAAAAAAAAATATTTGTTCCCAATTGTTAAGTATGTTTTCCTGATTGTTTGTACCTTAAATGAATAGAAAAAAAAGTTATTATTCCCTGTAAACTTTGCTTTTGTGGTCAGCACAATGATATTTTGAAATTGATCTATTTTTAAGGCTATTCGTATTATTTCAACATACTTAAGAAGCTTCTGGAATTGTGAGAACTTTCAAGAAGTTTCTGGAACTGCCCAGAATTATCTAGAACTTTCTGGGACTGTACAGAATTGTAGGTAGCTGTATAACTACAGTTATATAGGGCCACTATAGCCCTTCCTGAGAGACGGAGAGACAGGATCTAATTGATTGGGATTGCAGAGTAAGTGGGCAATGGCCATCACAGACAAAGGGGAATTGACCTAGACAGACAGGTGTGAATTCAATATCTATTCAGATTCTGATAACGGCAGTATTCACACTTCACCCCACACCCATTACAGGAGGAGCTTAGGAATGTAAATGTATATATTGTGTGTTACTCTGGTACCGGGTGATCAATCTTGCTCTGCTGAATCCTCAGTACACTCTTGAACTTTAATACTGCATGGAATAAAGACCATTTTTATCAAGTTTGGAGAGACATCCTTTTTCCTTACAGTTCACAGCAACTTAGTCAATTTAGATGGCATCAAGAGGTTGCATACATCCAGCAGACGCATTTTGCTACGTATGTGGCCAGTTTATAAAGACAAGAGCGAAAAAGTACTCTGTGGAAGCATCTGCTAAGATGTGTGAGGCCTGCAAAGCATACTTCGGCATGCCTGTTGGTGACCAAGACAAACCATGGGCTCCTCATTTCACATGTGAGCACTGCAAGAAAACTCTTGAAGGTAAGTGGATAAATGCTACTCTCTTAAATAGCAGATTAACTGTGTTAATATTGTAAGTATCACTAGTCATTAGTGTGAAATAGGCCTAAATCAAATTCTCAATCCAAATATTATTTTGTTTGCTTATAGGTTGGTACAGAAGAGAGAAGAGAGCCATGCATTTTGCTATCCCAAGAATTTGGCGTGAACCGACTGATCACTCAACAAATTGCTACTTCTGCATGGTGGACCCTTCCAAACGTCGCACTGGCAAAAATGCACCGCCTGAAGCGTATCCTGACATTCTGTCATCTATTGCCCCAGTACCACACTGCACTGAACTTCCTGTACCAACACCTCCAGACAGAGCTACATCACCTTCAAAAGAAAGCAACAGGTCAGACATCGAGGAAGACGTTGAAGATCACGATTTCTATTCATATGCAGATGAGGAGCGGAAGCCATACTACCCTAACCAAAAAGACCTCAACGATCTGATCAGAGACCTTGGTCTCATCAAGTCCAACGCTGAGCTTCTGACATCAAGGCTCAAGCAATGGAACTTATTAGATGAAAGCGTCCAAGTCACAGATCAGAGGAAGCGTCACCAAGTTTTTTCCATCTTCTTCAGTCATCAAGATGGACTGTGCTTCTGCAACAATGTGGCCGGTCTATTCGAGGCTATAGGTATCACCTGTAACCCGAATGGGTGGTGCCTCTTCATAGACAGCTCATGCAAGAGCCTCAAAGCCATGCTGCTTCACAATGGGAACAAGTATCCGTCTCTTCCTGTAGCTCACTCGGTGCACCTGAAAGAGGAATACACCAGTGTCAAGATGTTGCTAGGTGCCTTGAAGTATGATGAGTACGGCTGGGAAGTTATCGGAGATTTCAAAATGGTGTCATTCCTGATGGGCCTCCAAGGTGGTTTTACTAAGTATCCTTGCTTTATTTGCCTTTGGGACAGCCGGGATACTGAAGCGTACTACCACAGGTGGGACTGGCCTCAGTGGACAGAGTTCACTGTGGGGAAGAACAATGTAAAGTGGGAGCCACTGGTGGACCCACGCAAGGTGCTGATGCCACCACTACCCATCAAGTTGGGGCTCATAAAACAATTTGTCAGGGCTCTAGATAAGGAGTCGAGAGCTTTTAATTACCTCCAAGATCTTTTGCCTAAGCTGTCTGAAGCAAAGATCAAAGCTGGTGTCTTCGTCGGACCACAAATCAGGAAGATCATAGAGTGCAGTGAATTTCCCAAGAAGCTGAATAGGAAGGAGAGAGCAGCTTGGAACAGTTTTGTCGCAGTGGTTCGCGGCTTCCTAGGCAATCATAAGATGAAAACTATGTACAACTGGTTCAGACTCTGATAAAGAACTATGCTGCAATGGGCTGCAGGATGTCACTCAAAATCCATATCCTTGATGTTCATCTTGATAAGTTCAAAGAGAACATGGGAGCTTATTCAGAGGAGCAAGGCGAGCGCTTTCACCAGGACATTATGAACTTTGAACGCCGTTACCAAGGACAATATAACGAAAACATGATGGGCGACTATATTTGGGGTTTGATTCGTGAAACTGATTTGCAGTATAGTAGTAAATCTCGGAAAACCGCACACTTCTGAACAGTTTTTGGTAATCTGTGTAAATTTGCAATGCATATAGTGTTCTTAGTCTGACTGTATAAATGAGAAGATGCAAAATCGTCTGTTTCTATAGTAAAAATGCATAATTTTCGTTGCCGTGGTCACCAAAGCGAAGTTTATGATGAATGTAAGCAATTTTTAATTTGTTTTAGACATAAGCAATTGGAATATAACATTTAAAAGCTGGGAACAAAATTTGTGTTACATAGTCAATTGTTTTTGGGAATCCTGGGACCACAAATGAATGACCCAAGCAACCCCTTCACCTTCTTAAAACTGTAATTTTTAAATTGGCCCTCCTGTACAAAGCTAGAAAGACACCATATACAGTATATGATTTCGCGGTCAGTTCTTCTACTTTGAGTTCCATCTATAACTTACCACCTGCCTCACTATATTGCTTCTAAATATCGATATACTTTGTGTTTTTAACTTTTTTCTTCTCAGTGTGATGTTATTTTTCAGTATAAAAATAACAAACTATGCAAACAAATTTAAAAAAACTAATTTTCTATCTATAGATTCTTTGAACTGCTTCAGATGTCCATGGGACCAATGGCCAAATTCTGAAAAATCGAGATGCCTCCCAAAACCCATTGAGTTCCTGTCTTATGAAGATAGTTTAGGAGCCTCCTTAGCTGCAACCAGCATAATGTCCTCGATTGTCCCAGCTCTTGTCTTAGGACTTTTCTTCCACCATAACAAAACGCCACTCGTGAAAGCCAGCAATTACTCCCTAAGTTGTCTTCTACTGATGTCCCTCAGTCTTTGCTTCTTCTGCTCTTTAGGATTTATTGGTTACCCTGATCGTGGTAAATGTCTTCTACGTCAGGTGTCTTTTGGTTTGGTTTTCACTCTCTGTGTTGCATGTATTTTGGCCAAGACCATCATGGTGGTTTTTGCTTTCATGGCCACTAGACCCGGAAGCAATCTAAGAAAATGGACAACCCTAAGAGTCTCCTACTCAATTATTTTTATCTGTCTCCTTCTACAATTAATATTGTGCATTACTTGGATGTCACTGGCTCCTCCATCACCACAATACAACACGGAAACTAAACCGGATCTCATCATTGTTGACTGTAATGATAGGTCACACATGGCCTTCTGGCTCATGCTTGGTTATCTCTTTCTTCTGGCCACCATTAGTTTCATAGTGGCCTTCTTGGACAGAAAACTTCCAGACAGTTTTAATGAAGCCCAGTTTATCACATTTAGTATGTTGGCCTTTCTTAGTGTTTGGATATCTTTCATTCCAGCCTCTCTTAGTGCCCGGGGCAAATATACAGTCGCCATGGAGGTATTTGCCATCCTGGTGTCTAGTTGGGCATTACTGATCTGTATGTTTTTTCCTAAATGTTTCATTTTAGTCTTCAGACCAGAGATGAATTCCAAAGAATATCTTATGATGAGAAATAAGAATAAAGGTGAAACAAGCAGATAATAAACATAAAAAAATAAAACTAAAATCAACAAGTGGGAGGTACAATATGTTCCAAGAAAAAAAAATCAAAATATAAATACAGTTAATGAGAGAGATAGAGAAAGTTAGTTGATATTAGCCCAGGAGGCAAAAAAAACCCCATAAATTATAAAATATATATATTTGGGACCACATCAAATGACAATGTAATAGTCAGCAATGTTACTACTAGATATAACATATCTAAATTTCAGGAGCAGCTATTTTTAATACAGTGAAACCTTTTTGAGCTAACCACTCGAATTTGCACAGAACAACGGTCATTTATAGGGTTGATCCTCTAAAAAATAAAAAAAAATACAAAATGCAGGTTAAAGTGTCTAATGAAGTCAATCAGTATGTCTACCCCCTCCCCAATTCTTGTGAAACACCTAAAAAGTTTAAAAAAAAAAAACTTTTAAATACTTTGAGAGATCATATTTTTTAAAATGAGTTGCTGTCTCTCAAAGCCAATTCAGAACATAATTTGATGGTAAAAAATAGTTTGTGGAAATTTTCTTCTAATGTCCTAGAAAAATAAAAAGATACAATGATAATGTGACATATAGCAAATATTACATATTAATTAATTAGCATGCTCTGTCTCTCCTAAAAGCAGAAAAAAAATAAAAGTTTGAAAATATTTTAACATTTTCTGTAAATTTAGAATTTTTTAATATATGAGATTTAAAAATAAAATAGATCATTTTTTCCCTAAAGTTATAAAGTGCAGTGTGCTAGAAGACAAAGTCTCTGAATCACTCAGTAAGGTAGCGTATGTCAGATTTCAAAAACTGAGCTGTATTATTAAAAAAAAACAATAAAAATATGAAAATAAAAAAAAAGAATTTGTAAAAATCCTAATTGTTTTGGAAATTTTGTAGAGAAAAGTAGATATGTTGCAGATATTATTATTATCATTATCGTCTTAGGGTATATGGACATCTTATAAAAGGTAAACATGTTATCGATAGGTCAAATTGGGCTGCAGATGTGTTACATGGACGATTGGTCATCTGAATACCCGCTATGTAAGAATACAATATTTATACTTAAGTTGGATTTAGAAGCAGGGGATACAAAGAAAGATGGAAGAATTAGATTCTGCTTTCATGAGCGCCATGGTTAGGTTGTTTCCTTCCTCTTCACATGTTCGTAGATTATTGCTCTGAATCATGCCACCGTTCTGTCTTTGCCTTCACCATCTTGAATCTAAACACACAGAAGAATATTGTGAGAAACAACAATGGCAGGACTGACCAACCGCTCCACCGCACTGAGCAGTCAATCATCTCACTCAATAACACTGTGATATAGTCTCTTCCACCACAGTGGTGGACACCAATATTTTCAGGAGGTGCAGTCTCAGAAAGGATTTTATTGTAGGGGCACAGTATGTGGCGTCATTATATTCAGAGGATTCATGGGCATTGGTGAATTATAATACGGCTTTTTTGGGTGGCCATCTAGAGCCCATGATCACTCACATCCCTCACCATCAAGTGTATGTCACTTAGTAGTGGCCTATGGTGGCAATACATTTACATGTACATTGTACAAGGACATTTACCTATAAATACACACTTGGCTGTAACTAGTCTTTCCATAAGAAAGGGGGCAGCAGCATCATAATGTGGGCGGTGCGTGCCTACTTCAAGCCTGCTGCTCCTTCACCATGGTGTCCTCCTCCTATACCCTGTGCCCATTGAAAATAAAATTGCCTTCAACTGTTCATCCGATCCCCAAGTTTGTCAGATTCCCAGGTGGACTTTGTATTCATTGCATGTACATTGTATACACCCAACCTAACACTGGGAATTTATTGAGAATGAGCATTCTAATGAAGGATCATTCAGCTGATAATTGGTCCATTTTAAGGGCCCTGAAAACTTTAACCTAGCGAGTGGACCACAATCTTCATACAGTCCAGAGCCCATGGCAATATTAATCCAACCATGATGGGTGGTGCCATTATTTTCAAGGAGCTCGGTGTATGGCACTATTAAGAGGACACTGTGTGACACTATTATTTAGAGGGGGCACAGTGTGAGACACCAATATTTTAAGAGGGGCCCAGTGTGTGATACTCTAATTTTTTAAAAAAACACTGGGGCAGAAAAACTAAAATTGTGTGAGTTTTAGACGGTACAAACTGCACCAGATTTTCCAAAGTGTCCAATGCTGTCACACTTTTAGACTAATCTACTTTTACACCACTGACTAGTTGGCTTAGTTTTCAACATAATTTTTTATGTCCATAAATTTGGGCATTATCTGGTGCACTGTTTTGCATATTTAGCTCTACCCCTTTCCAAAAAAACACACCCACCTGTCAGATGAGCCGTTTAAAACACATAGAAAATATGATGTAAAGTACGTACACCAGTTTTTTGGCACAAATTACACCGGAATTCAGGTACATATTTATTAATTTATCTACCTGTATGTGTGTAGCACTAAGAGGCACAGTTTGGGCCATTATTATATACAGGGGCACAATGAGAGATGTTGATATTTTAAGGGGCACAGTATGTAGCACTATTATTTTTAGGGGACACAGTGTTGTGAATGAGGATATGTATGTATGTAATCATATTCATAGTGTAGTAATTCAGTATAAAATTCTAGGCTAGGGGTAACCTTTTTA
Organism: Leptodactylus fallax; assembly: GCA_947044405.1. Taxonomy (NCBI): domain Eukaryota; kingdom Metazoa; phylum Chordata; class Amphibia; order Anura; family Leptodactylidae; genus Leptodactylus; species Leptodactylus fallax. The sequence goes on from CAMRHE010000457.1 coordinate 1,391,051, forward strand.
TAATAGTATATTGTGCAATTTATTAATATGTTACTGTTAGATTATTCATTTAGATTCCACATTAATGTATCTGAATTTAGAAATGTATTATTGTATGGCCAATTTTTTGGACAGCTCCAAACCTCTTGCACCTTACACATGTCTTAGGCAGGGAATCTTATGTTAAAAATGTACAGCTCACCCCTGGATAAAATAGTAAAGAGATCTATTTTTTTTTCACTTTTTTTACAATCTACTATATTTTAGAAGCATCAGTCATACGATATAGCGAAGAAGTAACATCTGCTCATTTACCGGATTGTCGTCCAGGGAAATACCAGCCCATCATCATAATTATCATCATAAAAAAATATTCATATAGTGCCCTTATGGGGCTTCTCCGAAATGACTGTTCTCCAGTATATAAGACACTTCCATCTATTATGGATTAGGTACATAGATACAGGTGAAGTCTGAGGTACCTGGGGAATTGTAAGTGGAAGACACACAGTATATTCTTAGTAAGTCCGTCATACACCTACTGCATACACATACTGTATACATAATTCTACTGTTACTACTCATCCATAACACATTTTAGTCCGTAAAAAGAAAATTATTCAATCTTTAGCAAATTAGGTCAAAATGTAAAAATATTAAAAATATTGGGAGAAATGTATCATGTGTTTAGAGCCAACTTCAGGGTCTTCAGTCTGAAATGTTTGTCCAAGCCATGTTTTTCTTCCACCAATCATGCTGTAAAAATAAAAATGTCTGGGATTATCTCAAAAAATTTCCATCATCTCTTAGCTGGAGTAGATTTGATTTTCTGACTGACAGAGGAGACAAGTTCATCTTAAATAAATTTGGCTAATTTTAATCTAAATAACATATAAAATGCCAGAAAAATTAATGACTGATTTTTTTTAATTTTTTTTCAGAAATATAATATTTGTTTTAGTAAAAATTTACTGGACACAGTCCAATTTCTTTACAAATTATTTCTAATAAATACTGCAATTTTTACTTTAAGTATGATGCTACTATAAGTGTACAAAAACAGATACATGAATAAAGTTCATCTTATTTTGTGATGGATAGAACAATAAAAATTCAGAAAACTAAGCAAATTATAAGTTACTTTTCATATTCTGATTTTTTATCTCATTTTGAAAAATAATAATTAATATTCCATTATTTTTATCTGCCAAATCCTTATAACTATACTGCGAGTATACAGAAAAAAAAATGCATAATATATTTTCTAATTTGTAATGAATACAGAACTTGTGAAAAAGAAAACAAAATATGTAAAATAAATAAAATAAAAAAACACAATAATATATAATTAAATAAAAATAAAAATAATTGTGGTCAAATATAAATATGTTGGATACAGTGTATCTAAAAATTGTAAATCATATATATTTTCCACTTAAAGTCTATGTCTTACAGGGCTTTACAGTATTGGCTAAAATAGAAAAAAATATATATAAATTAAAAAAAAGTGACAATATATTTTCTGTAAATTTGTGATTTTGGCTTTTGGAAATTCTTTAAATGTATATAACATAGTAATAAAACATTACCTATTGCTCACGCATTATATAATGTACAGTAGGTGATAATGTATGTTTTCCATTCACAGCCAAACAAATGGATAACTACCGGAACATGGTCCATCTGTATATGGTATTTATTGTGATACTTCTTTCACACCCAAGGTCAGTTTTTGACTCCTTGAGTCCGATGTGTAGATTACCTTCTATGTCAGACCTAGAGGGGATAAGCCAACCTGGAGATATCATGGTTGGAGTTTTATTACCTATCAACACTGAAAAGATCTACCAAAAGCTTACCTTCAGCATCCAACCTCCCAAGACCAACTGCACATTGTAAGTCAGTCTTGTCCTTCTGAATATTAGTTGTTGATATATCATATTATTCCCTTCACTCTCCATGTACAGAGATATACTATAGAAATTTTGATCTGAATTTTTTTTCTTTCTTGGAGAGCTGGGGTCATGGGTGCAAGTTACTAATTTTGGTTCATGATCGGAAGGACTTAGATGAAAAGGTTCAAGTATTGTATCAGTATAATTTATAAGACTTATAAGAAATTGTGAAGAATATTTATAGCAAATGGTTAGGGGGAGAAGGTCCTCTAAAATGGACAAGTGAGGGGCAAAGGTCCTCAAAATGTGCCAGTAGTTCTCTTTAGATTTTCTCCATTGAGATCTTTTACAAATTGTTCAGAATTGCCTCCTCATCTCTTTCCTGCAAGCCCGAAATTCTCACATTCTTACTGTTGTTGAAATTCTCAGAAATATCTTGCAGTTATTATACTTTGCTCCTTTTCTATGGATATAAATTTTTGGTGAGTCTTTTCTGGAGTCATTCATCTTAGTTTAGAATAGAAAGGTCTATAAGTCATCTTTTTCCGGAGAATTTTTTTTGTCTCCGTTCATAAATCTAACCTTTTTGGTTGATCATGTTCATCTCTTTTTTAAATGCTTGGGTTAGTTCCTCACATGCTTACAATATTCCCTCTAATGCTAGGTTCACACCTGCATTGAGGTTTACGTTCTTCGGGTCCGTTTTGGGACGCTAAAAACGGAAACCCAATCTGCTTAAAAATCGGATAGACTATAATGGAGTCCGCCAGGTTTCTGCCTGGTTTCTATCCAAAAAATGCAGAGAGAAAAGTCTTGCATGTAGGACTTTTCTCTATGCATTTTTCAAGCGCAATGGAGGACGGAATCCCCGAACATGGAGTAGGCGCAGGTGTGAACCCAGCCTAAGGATGATGCTTGTTTTTTAATATTTTAATATTTTTGTCCTTTTGCTTAGACTTTGTTGTTAGTGGGCCTCATATTTGGACACTATTGCCACAAATCCAGGAAATCCAAAATAGCAGCAATAGAGAACCTACCCTAGTCTGTTGTCTTACTAGCCCTACTAGTTACTGTTTCTGTTTCTTCTGGTATCTCCTGTACCTGACTGTATTGTTTTCTGTATGTAAAATGTAATAAAAATTGCAGTTAAAAAAAATAGAGATCATCTTGCATGACTGCTATTATTTAAAATCTACACATATAAGTGAGCTCAAGATCTATAAACTACACATATAAATTATAGGATTTGTTATATTGCCATAGTAGTTTGCACCTGTTCACATTGGGATGTGCTACCTGAATTTTCTGTCTGCTTTTAGAAAATAAAATGCTAAAAAACTAATATATAAAGGGCCAACATGGATTTTTGTGTACCACTGATTTTGTCATGATCTTGCCTGAAGCTATGACTATTTGACATTGCTGGACTTCATGTCCAAAAATCTGTAGATTTTGGATAAGTACCAACGCTAAAAGTCATGGCAAGGTCAACATTTCCCCATAGACTTTTATATTCTAAAGTACTTAGTAAGCTGAAGACCACTTTATTTTTCTTTTTGCATGTTTCTGATGTGAATATCCGGTCAGTCTAGTAGCCAAAAATAAGTTGGTAAGGTTTATGGTAACATCCTGAGATCTAGGGCAGAGAAGGGATCGATTGTGACCATTACAAATCTTAATGTTTAGTAGTACTGTTTAGACATTGTATGGCACTGTTTTTACATTGCATTATGTATGATGCTGTTATTTGGCCACACTATGTTGGTATTATTACATTATTATTATTATTATTATTATTATATTATTATTATTATTATTATTATTATTATTATTATTATTATTATTACATTATTATTAGTAGTAGTAGTAGTAGTATTACATTATTATTATTATTATTATTATTATTACTGTTATTACATTATTATTATTATTATTATTATTATTATTATTACTGCTGTTGTTGTTATTATTATTATTATTAGTATTATTATTATTATTGTTGTTGTTATTATTATTATTATTATTATTATTATTACATTATTATTTAAGAATTCTATACAAGTGTGATGACTTGGCCAATATATGGCAGTTTTAATAAGGCATTATTCAGTATAATGTTGAGAATTTGGAACTCTATGATGCCAATATACAAGATATGTTATTGTATCAAGATCCTAATACAGGAGTCGCAGGCATCCAAAAGGATGATAAGAGGAAAATAATGAAGGTTGGGGTCCCAATTTTTTGTCTACTAGGTTATAAAAAAATAACAAGAAATAATGATATAAAAATCAGACAAAATGTTAAATATTTTTCTTCCTCTTTCTGTATTATGAAGGTTCAGCCTGGAATATTACCACCGGGTCCAGTCATTCCTGTTTACAATTGAGGAAATTAACAAAGATCCCAATATTCTGCCGAACGTGACATTAGGATTCCAGATGTATGACACATGTAATATACCTCACTATGATTTACAAGGGGCTTTACAGTTCCTGACTAACTCTTGTAAGACTATCACCGACAACCACTGTAATTCTAGAACACTCTTCAATACTGCTATGGGGGCCGCAGTTTCTGCCAACTCAATTATCTTGGCTCATGTTTTGGGGACCATCAAATAAATACCCACAGCTGAGAAGCTTTCACTCTAGAGGGGGCACCATAGATCCCATCTAATTGATCATAGTTTATACATCTCTTGATGCCACTTTATGTATATTTGTAATGACTTTTTGTTCACACCATTCTCTTGATATTTTTGGATGCCCACCCAATGTCCCTGATGCATTGCTAATGAATCTGGCCACCACCACTCAGTGAACGTAGCTCCACAGGGACCTGTATTTTTGTCTTTGCTTGCTGGTGGGTATGATCTTTGAGCATGCATCGTATCTCCCGACCCAGTCACCTCTGATACTCTATAGATTTGAATAGGAAAACTCTGTTTTGACTCATGATGACTTTGACGAGACCTATCACCCAGGAGGCTAGAAGTTGTTGGGAAAGAAAACCAGATTCATTTCACGAATATTTGCGATGTTAAGTGGCCAGAAGTGCTATTATTATACTGAAATTCACCTTCTCTCACCTCTCCTGGGTACCCTCACAGAATCAGATGCATGTTCCCCAGTGTCTTCATTCCTCTTCCAGCCTCTTCACGGGCTCAAGGTCACCACCTGTGATTGGGCCTCAGCAGTCATTTTCTGGCACACTGACAAGATATATACCAAAATGATATAAGTAAAAAATACATCTTGCCCTGCAAAAGTTACAGGTGTTCAAATATGGGGACTCAAAGTAATGTTTTTTAATTTTCAAAGATTTGGATTTTGTTACAACAAAAACTAAATAAATTTGGTATTGCCATAATTGTACTAAGGCGCAGAATATATCTAACATGTCATTTTGGCTTTACAGTGAACACCGTAAAAAAAAACCCATAAGAACATGTCGCAATTGCAGTTTTATCTAATTCCACCCCATCCTGAATTTTTTTCCAGCTTTCCAGTACCAAAACAAAGTATTGAATGGTACCATTTTATACCATTTTCCCCACAAAAAATAAGTCCTCATACCATACTGAATGGAAGTTGGGGAGTAAATAGCTGCTGTATATCATACCTTGTTTACCAGTGTCCTATTATCTGTCATTGACTTGAAATACTGGCTACATTACCTATTTGACTCCTCGAATCTCCAACTAGATTTCCACCACTACATTTAAAGACCATACTTAGCTTCCTGTTTTTTTGTCCCCCTGTACTGTACATTGTTCAAAGTTGACAAGAGTTAACTCTACTACCCCAAATCTAATTTTTTTAAATTCCTATCACAATATATTACATATGTATTTAATTTCTTTAAAATTTGCAGATCAGTCCATTTTCCAGTGTTACCCTCTTAAGTAACAGGAAAATGTTTCCATCCTTCTTCAGGACTCTCTCGAGTGATTTGGTCCAGTCTAAAGGACTGGCTCAGCTTATTCTCAGTTTTGGCTGGACCTGGATTGGTCTTTTGGCTGTTGACAATGATTATGGCCTTCAGGGAATTCAGCCAATAAAGGAAGAAATAGTCAAGGCTGGAGCTTGTGTGGCCTTCATGGAGTATATTCGGCTTGGCCAACCAGATCCCAATGCCCCACGAACAGTAAAGACCATAAAAGAGTCCACAGCTACGGTTATAGTTGTTTTTTCGATTGAAGCTGACTTAGTTCCTATTTTGAATGAGATGGTGAAGCAAAATATCACAGGGAAGATCTTTATTGCCAATGCTGGTTGGGCCAGATCAGTGGTATTGTCCATTACAAATTATCTTCCAGTTTTATTTGGTAGTCTTGGAATTGTGTGCGAAGATTATGATGTCCCAGAATTAGGTCAATTCTTGCCCAAGATCCATCCAACAGCAACGTTGACTAAGATGTACTGGGAGAAAGTGTTCACCTGCAAATTTCTTCCTGAGAACCAAACAGCTTTGTTAGAAAACGCAGTGAAGGTATGCACAGGATCAGAACGTATAGAAGATGTCAGGAACAATTCCAATTATATTTCCAGCCTAAAATCAACTTATAAAATATTTGCTGCCGTCTATCTTGTATCCAAAGCTTTAGATGATATGAAAAGCTGCAAAGTAGGCGAGGGGCCGTTCACCAATGGAACCTGTGCAGACATCTGGAACTTCAAACCATGGCAGGTAGTAATATATTATACTATATGTGCTGTAAAGGCCAAATGAAAAAAGAAAATAATCATTATAGTCTTTAGTAATAATCAGTTGCTAACATAGAACTATTAGATTATAGTTTATAGTTTATTACTCACTTTTACATATGATTCACCCATGATCTATTTCATTATATTCTACCAAATCCAGAAACCTTGGGTTAAGACTTGTTTTGGAAATATTAGCCAAAATATTAAGATAAGCACTGCCTTGGAAGAAGACAGGCCTGAATGTTTAGACCACATAATGTTATATGTCACATGTATCAGCTAATTATTGTATGAGAGTTCCGTGGCTACCTAAAGGACTGGCACATGCTTAATGGATAAAGGGAGTCACTGTTGTCAGAGGTAGCACAAGCTCTGTTTGTGTCTGTGCCAGTGGTTTCAGGATTTCTACCACCAACCTCAATCAGCATAGTAGCTGTCAGAAAGACTATCACATAATTATCCAACTTTTCCCACCAATCACTAATATTATAAGGGTATTACTAAGATTACAGATGTGAAAAAGAAAGATACTGAGCTTCAAGAGGATCTGTCACCAACTCTATAACTACAGTTATGGAACAGTTGGCCCTCCACTGATTCTGGCACAGTTAGAATTTTTTATTCTAACCCCCACCATTCCTGAGCAATCACTTCAGCACCCAATATGTTGACTAGGCTCCCTACTTTTATGTGGGTGGTCCTGGGCTTGAATGGACTTTCAGGGACTTCGCACCTGACAGTAGAGAGCATAATTGTACTGAAAGAAACAGAAATTATTGTTAAGGAATGGTGGGGGCTAGAGGAAAAATTCCAACTGAACCAGAAAAAGTGAAGCATCATCTAATAATAAATGCAATGAGGTTGAATTGGTAGAGGTGGTGAAAGGTCCTGTTTAATAAAGAAAACTGAGGGAGGTGCTGCAGTTAAATGACTTTTTTGGAGCATACCAATAGATATATTTTGATGGGACTGCCGTGACTACAGGGAGTAAGAGTGACAACACTGCAATGATACCTGGAAATGAGAGCATAACATGAATACTGCTATGTTTGCAGTTTTGAGAAGCTAAAATTTATTCATTGAACATGAACTTTTGGGAGGAAGCAAAGCTGTGCTGTGACTACTAGGGGTAGGAATCTGGAATATACACATAAAGCCAGGAATACTAATCTGGTTGTCATGTATCAGAGAATTTGACTTGTTTAGAATGATATTTTTAAAGAAAGATGTTCACATTCTCCTATAGGCTCTTGACATTAGATTCTGCCTATAGATATTATGTTGACTTCTCATCTAGAATAACCTTATTGATATTTTTCAATTAAATCTTTTTTTCCCGCTTTAGCTGACTTACTATATTCGGAGGGCTCGGCCTAGCATTAAAGTGGAGAATTCACCATATTTTGATGAGAACGGGGATGCTCCCGGGATTTACGCCATTATCAACTGGCAGATGAGGCCCGACAGGACCATGACACATGTCAAGATAGGCCACTATAATAATACAGCCCCTCCTTCTCGGGCTCTGTCCATGAACTCAAGTCAGATCATATGGAAACTGGGGAGTAAACAGGTGGGAGGAAATAGAAATTTTTATTTGGCTGTGGATAATTTTGATATTGGTGCAGTGCACAAGTGGAAAGTTATGGAAAACTTACAGCAACTGCAACAGGTGTGCTGTAAAACCACAAAATTTTGGATGTTTTATTGCTGTAGCATCTTTTATAGGAACACTCTGCTGCTGCATGACTTGTGCCGTGAAGTGGCCCGCTTAGGCTTTGTCACACAAGGCCCCACACATACCTGTAGCTGTCCCTGAAAGCCAGGATTTGTCCATCTCTAGTAAAGACCCAAACAAGTCATCTCATCATAGGCCAAATTTTTGGAAGGTGGTGGCTCCTACCACCTTACAGTTGTGCACCCATGAACTTTAGTTCTCCAATGTCAAATTGTGCATATTGAATGATGTCACTTACATGGTGTCTTAAAGTCATAAAACAAAATTTTTAATGCTTCTAGGTGCCATCCTCAAGTTGTAGTGACAGCTGCACCATTGGATTCAGGAAGGCTGTCCTGCAAGGAAAACCACCATGTTGCTATGCCTGTGTCCCGTGTCTACAAGGAGAGATCTCAAATCACACAGGTGATATTCCAAAAAGAGAATTTGTCTCTTAACCCAAAATCCCTTAAGGTCCTTTTACATAGGGTTCACAAGAATGGTGTTTTCCCTTGGATAGGCCATACATATCTATTCAATGAGGGGACAATAGCTGGTTCCCGCATACTATACAGTGCATGAAGCCAGAAGCTCAATTCCAAAGTCATTGGGTGCCCATCCATTATAGAGGGATCGGAGCCAATAGCGTCAGAAGCAGCTCCATAAAGCTGATCCATACTGTGGTCAATTGTTGAGCCCCCACCAATTAGATATTTAAATAAAAAAATCCTGATCAACCCCTTTAAGGGCTAACCCCTTCAGGTTTCAGTACAATAGTAGGCACAGATAAAAATCTATTGTTTTTGGGAATCCTGGGACCACAAATGAAAGTCCCAGGCAACCCCTCCCCCTTCTTAAAACTGTAATTTTTAAATTGACCCTCCTGTACAAAGCTAAAAAGGCACCATTTTGACTTTAAGGAATTTGGGGGAGACATATCATGTCTTGTATGCCAGTATTCTGGCGTACAAGGCATGAAAAAGTCACACGCGGGGTGTTACTCAAAAATTTGCTTTTTTTTTTTTTCCTCTTTTATGCCTCCCTCATCATTTTCTTGAAATAGGGCAAGTGGCACAACATGGACGATGATGATCCAATCTATACAGAGGTCCCTGTTCTTGTGATATATGGGGGTCCCGGTGGTCCCACCAATGAGGCACTAACTGTTTAGGATAAGTTGTAAACTTATCACAACCCCTTTAATGAAGGTGCCAACCTCAGTTGTAATGTATAGTCATGGTAAAAGACTTTTATGTATGAAGAATCCATGGACCTCCAGAATTGCAAAGACCAGGTAGCTATAACATTGGAGGTCAGGAAAAAGGCTCACTTGACAGACCTTGTACAATGTCAGACCCTTCTAACATTCTACCTACCAAATCTTAAATGAACCCAACCTGGACAACTTGAGAGTAGCCAACTTTACAATTATACTTCTGTCTATATGTTCACACCACAATAACCAGTCAGATTTTTTCCACTATTGTCCTTCATTCATTTTTATATTAGAAGCTTATCTAACATTACAATATGACTTGATGACCATGATGACTTATATATATATGATTCGCGGTCAGTTCAGGGTAGCCTCCATGCTTCTACTTTGAGTTCTAACTGTAATAAACCACCTGTCTTACTGTATTGCTTCTAAATATCTATACTTTGTGTTTTTTAACTTTTTTCTTCTCAGTGTGATGTTTCATGGTCGCTAACATTATCTAACACAGTATAAAAATAACAGAAAACTATACAAACAAATTTCATTTTTTTGTGTCTATAGATTCCTTGAAATGTTTCAGATGTCCATGGGACCAATGGCCAAATTCTGAAAAATCAAGATGCCTCCCAAAACCTATCGAGCTCCTGTCTTATGAAGATATATTAGGAGCCTCTTTAGCTGCAACCAGCATGATGTCCTCGATTGTCCCAGCTCTTATCTTAGGGCTTTTCTTCCACTATAGCAATACGCCACTTGTGAAAGCCAGCAATTACTCCCTAAGTTGTCTTCTACTGATGTCCCTCAGTCTTTGCTTCTTCTGCTCTTTAGGATTTATTGGTTACCCTGATCGTGATAAATGTCTTCTACGTCAGGTGTCTTTCGGACTGGTCTTCACTCTCTGCGTTGCATGTATTTTAGCCAAGACCATCATGGTGGTTTTTGCTTTTATGGCCACTCAACCAGGAAGCGATCTAAGAAAATGGACAACCCTAAGAGTCTCCTACTCAATTATTTTTATCTGTCTCCTTCTGCAATTAATATTGTGTATCACTTGGATGTCACTGGCTCCTCCATCACCACAATACAACACAGAAGCTAAACCAGACATCATCATTGTTGACTGCAATGATAGGTCACACATGGCCTTCTGGGTCATGCTTTGTTATCTCTTTCTTCTGGCCACCATTAGTTTCATAGTGGCCTTCTTGGCCAGAAAACTTCCAGACAGTTTTAATGAAGCCCAGTTTATCACATTTAGTATGTTGGCCTTTCTAAGTGTTTGGATATCTTTCATTCCAGCCTCTCTTAGTGCTCAGGGCAAATATACAGTCGCCATGGAGGTATTTGCCATCCTGGGGTCTAGTTGGGCATTACTGATCTGTATGTTTTTTCCTAAATGTTTCATTTTACTCTTCAGACCAGAGATGAACTCTAAGGAATATCTCATGGTGAGAAATAAGAAAAAAAGGTGCAACAAGCTAATTATAGACAATAAATATTCACATATATGGCGTCTGTCGTACTTAGAAAAACAGCCTTACAAAATATGCTTTTGTATACATGAATGTTTTTAGATGTAAATTTGTAGAAGAACACTTCAAGATTTCCCAAACAGATCCATAGTTTCTGAGGGTTCTCAGACTTCAAAATTGTTTTCCCAAACATTGAGGTGGTTTTCGGCACAATTTTTCCTGAACATAGAAGTGATCTTCTGCTTGACCTTCTGTTTCATTTTGTCTTAAGTGTAATCTGTTTCTTGTTATGTCTTATGTGTTGCCAACATTGGCCATACAACTACTTTCTTCATCCAATCACATGAGTAGTCACCTCATGTAGACATCAAACTTGTTTCCAAGCCCTGGGAGTGTAAAGTGACCTAACTGAAAGATGACATGCTCAAAGACATCAAAAATGGAAAACTAGATTCTGGAAGTTCATTTTGACTCAAGCTCTTCTGACATCTAGGATAGAGGGTTTGTCTTAGGATAGAGACTCTTACGAGGATGAAGTATTCATTGTGCCCTAAAATAATTAAGGTCATTGACCCCCTACATAGAAGTACTGATGCCCCTTTGTTGCTTACTATGCATAGTATAATGCTCTATTGTTGCCCCTATGCACAGTATGATGTCCTATGGTTGACCCTATCCACAGCATGATGCCCTATTGTTACCTCCTATATACAGTATGATGCCCCAAGTGACCCTTTGCTTAATGTTTCTGTATTTCCCCATCTGCTCTGTGTTATTTATAACTGATGATCGCTCTGCCCCCATTCTGTCAGCCCCCGGCACCTGCATACACCAATCCCGTCCATAACTTGGTGGCAGGTGAACTATGTGACCATACATGTCACTCAGCCTCTAGTTTGCAGAGCAGGGGCGATCATCAGTTATGAAGAATATGGTGCAGAGGAGGAAGTACCATAAAATTATGGCTTGCGTTGCCATTCTTGGAACCATGTGCCAGGAGTTGCCGACCCCTGCCCTAGGAGCTTTATAATATGTTATTTAGGGGATATTCCTACCCAACATCACAATATCGAGTCTTGTAAAATTCTGAAAACAAGAACAGGCCACAGTTTAAAAAAAAAATTCTAAAAATTTCTGCAGTACTCACATGAACCACTAATCCAAATAATATGCCGACTCTTCCTGTTTATTATTTTGAATCATAGGCCAAATTTGTCCATTTTCTTAAACTCTACAGTGGGTCTTCAACTTTTAGTAGGTGTAGAGATGACTCTTACAAGGAGTATATAACCCTATGGAGGACTTGTCTTGCCTTACATTACACAGACAACCTATTGGTAGGAACTGTTCAATTTCCCAGCAGCGCAACCACAGGTAAGTGAAACGTTGAACACTGAACTCAATTAGGTGAATTTGGTTATAATCCCTAAACTAGGGATTTCTTTGTATTGTTTGTGAGCTTCCAATTCTTAAGTACACCTCTGGGGAAAAGGGAAAATTCCAGTCGGGAAGTCTTCTGCTCCGAGAACTCCCAGCAATACTTTTATTCAAAAGTATCAGCTTCGGGACTTGTCTTTATATATTACATTCAATGAGAATGGTACCTTTAGGGTGTTGATTCCAATCAGAACCGCTAACAATATAAGATGCTAGTATAAACAGAACTTTTAAGAGAAATAACTATCTTGATCTGTGTACACATAGGACATCTATCTTATACAAATGAAACATACAGTATGGAAAATATCAGCAGATACCAGTTACTAAAATTATGAAATTATGTTTAACCCTATTGGTCATTGAACCCTATAGAAACCCTATAGAAACAACAATATGACTGCCTATTTAATGTTAGGATGTGTAATGTCCTTCAGAGACACTTTTTTCTACATCTACTCTGGATATTTTATTGAGGTTCTAAACTACATACCCTTTGTACTAAGTCTGACAACTCTGATCAGATACTAAAAAATAAACCACACAAAGAATTTGGCTTCCATCAGCAGATCCCTTTATTTCCAGTAATGTTCTACTTGCCATTAGATCTTAATTAAAGGTAGTCTACCACCACCCCAAAGCATTTTCAACTGCCACCACTATGTAGCAAAGCATATTGTTATATATGTCTGGTGGTCATTTGGAGGCGGTTGAATATGGTTGGGTGAGGTGTTAGACTTCCTTTAAGTAAGCCGGTCTTACAGTATATAGCAGATCAATGTCATGAATGATAAGGGATCACCCAGTGGATAAAGCTTAAAGAGCTTTAAGGAGTTTGATATGGTCCTAGGAGATCTCATTAAAAAAAAACGTGTCTGAGCAATCGGGAGCTTTCAATTTATTCAATTTATTCAATTTCATTTATTGAAATTTATTCTGATCAAATTGAATCTGATGGCCAAACTGATCGAATTGGAACTGAAATTAATTTCTGAAAATTTTTTCATCTCAAATCTTAAATTAAAGACTTCTTTAAAAGTTGGACATTGACTTATAGGGTAGCTTCCTTCCAATAGGTAGCACTAGAAGCACAACTTTCATTTTTCCAATAAGGAGAACTAATTTACATATCTTTTCCCAAAATTCAAAGGGAACAACTGATGACCTGTCTCACTACGCCTATATGGTAGTCCACCAGGAGACACATCACCTCCCCTTAGTAACCCATATATTATATAAAATTATAAAGTTGGCTCGGCCACACTAAAAGCTTACCCACTGTCCAAATATTTATACCAGCAGCTCACGTCTTAGCCACTGTCTATCATGTGAGCATAGCATCTAATAGATTATTACAATACACCTGGTAACCATGTTCTCCCATCACTAAGGTTCAGAACTCTTCCCCTAAGATTTGCTTGAATTACTTTGACTTGGTGACATCTCATCTGCGGAGTAATTGATGTAATTTTTCTCTTGGGAAATGGTGGTGCCAGAACACCGAGAGTTAAGGACGCTGTAATCATCAGAGAATGGTCTTTATAAAGGTCTAGCATGGATACTGTGTAAGCTATAAGAAGAGAATAAGAGATATGAGACCCGTCTTAGCCTCACTGCAGCTCCTGAAGCCATATTCATCCAGTTCACCTTCTACAACCAAGTCTTCGAGACCCATGTGTCCTCCTTTGACGTTTCTGAAGAGATTTCACTTAGGACATAATTTCATAATCCTTCCATTTGCATTCATTCATTTGCTCCATAGAGATAACCCTGCCCTGAACTATGGACCAGCTAAACACCTCAGTCCTAATGGTAAGAAAATAACTGGCCCATCATGGAATTTCAGTCCATCAAATTTTCAAGGAAACTTGGAGAACTTCTAAAACATTCACTAATGATAAGACTGGTACACCAGCTAGACTAAAAATCAATTTTATATATATGAACAATAGAGAAGTAATGGTGGGGAATTTATTCTCCAACTACAGCATTTGTGCATGATACAAGCCAATTTTGGACAATTGTAATAGCTACGTGATCTCAGTCTTTGTTCAACATAGAACCTTATGGTGGCTGAGATTCTGTTCAAAAGAACCTTGGGAGGTTCGAGTTTTGCTGAAGATAAAACTGTCTCCATAATATTGGAATCTAAAACATTCTGTAAGGAAATTGTCCAGATTAAAGCTGAAGTGGTATTTTGGAAAGGTGTCATAGAAGGGACCATCCCCATGATGTCCAAATAGATCATATGGACAGGGGTTATCTGTATGTGATAACTAGACAACCTTAAAAATATAGTGAGTTGTACAGTCAACAGCCATAGCAGAGCAGCTTCCAAAACCTTACGATCTTCAGAATTTTTTAGGACCCCACAGATGATCCCTCCATATCACAATCTCTAAAATATTTGTATCCACTTCTCTTTGCAGCTCAATATAGAGACACCCCGCGGAGTCTTTTGGGCTCTGCTCCTGTTTTATCAAATTAAGGTTACCATCTCTACCCCAGATGGGGGCGCATGCCAGCTGACATCAACCTCAGAACTGGATGGGGTAATGCAACCTGGAGACCTGATGATAGGAGCCATCATACCACTTCACCTGGACAGGATTTATCAAAAAGTTTACTTTGACAAGACACCTCCGAAGACCACATGTGCAATGTAAGTTGGGATGGAGAATGGAGGGAACTGGGGGCACATAATTTTTTTATTTCATGAGTTGCACTAAATATAATATATGAAAATATTATGTGAATATGTGAATATATATACAGTATGGAAATCTTGTATCGCCTATAGTTATAAATCCTGGTTCTGTTTGGGATCCAACGATGGTCAGCTTGGAGTATGGATGAGTTATTCAAACCTGCGTTTAATATGGAGTGACACGCTGCCCCCAGCTGGTGTGACAATGTGGGGGCCATCGCATATGACAATTGGTCACCCCTAGTAGTGATACGAGGCAATAATGATATGATAGTGATATGTACAGGACATCCTTCCACAGCCACATGTGTCGTCTCTCATGGCTGGGCAGACAATTGGTACTAGCAGAATAATGCTCACCCACACACACAAGGGTTATCCAGGAATGTTTCAACCAGATTACAACACTTCCTGGTCCTGCCCGATCACCAAATTTATCACCAATCCAGCAATTCTAGGCCCAGTTGGGAAGTCAACTTCACTAACCTACCAGTGTGCAAGATCTACAGGCCCAACTGTAACATTTATGGGTTGCAGGATACCATATAGAACCTGTATACCTCCATGTCCAACCATATCTCATCTTGTATCCAGGCTAGAGGCGACCCAACCACCTACCGAAGCCTCCTTTCAATTGTCCAGTTCTTCCAATAACCTTCTCCTTTGGCTGTAATATTGTCTTCACTTCCATAGATTATCATTACATCACACTGATGAGGCCTCACCGGATTTTTTTGTCAATTAGTGTATTTAGGCATTGCATGGTGGTAACTTTTTATATATGAAAAAAAATAGTCTAAAATGTAAAGTAAATGATGGGGACCCTACTTTGTTTAATGCATATGGCCCTGTTTTTTATACAAACATTTAGCAGTGTAACTTGGGCCCCAATGCAAAATACTGTATATAACAGGCCCCCCATTGACTGGTGCCATTTATAATACTGGTGTCCTCTTTAGTACAGGTTTAGAGTGGATTACTCTTATGTGACTTATTATGAGATGTCATATTTGTATTTTTTGTTTTTTTACATCTATCTTGAAGGTTTCATCTCGAAAGCTATCAGCAGATCCAGGCTCTGAGTTTCGCCATTGAAGAGATTAATAACAATCCCAGTATCCTCCCCAACGTAACAATGGGCTACCAGGTCTATGACTCCTGTAATGTCCTTCATTATGATCTAGAAGGAACCTTACAAGCACTAACAGGATCCAGAACAATTATCCCCAACTACCGATGTCTACTGGATATCCCTCTCAGTGGTGTCATAGGGGCAGCTGTCTCCTCAAATTCACTTCTACTGGCTCATATACTGGGGCTTTTTAGGTATCCACAGGTCAGTATCAGTTACTGTGTCTGAGTCCGTTTCTGAAAGCTACTTTCTGTGAGCCTTATTAACAGTCATGGGGCTAATATCTAATGGTGCCCATGCACACCAGGTACTGTAAAAGTCTTAGTCCCAATTCCTTCCAGTGTCATAACTTTCCAGGCCAGAAGTTGAGAGGTTCACATGACCCCTGTGGCCCATCAATGGCCCCAGGATATGGATGGTGAGGTGTGAGATATATTACTAATTCCTATCCAGAAACGACTGAGGCCACTACTTCAGCGGTCATGTAAGCCTCTGTATTTCTGACCTAGCATCAGGGATAGGTGAGTATGACTTTATTTTGTCTTACTACCATCACGCCCACCCCTGAGTTTCCTATGATTCTTTCATAACCCCTTTAAGCTGGCCATACACATAATATTTTTGATGGTAAAATTGTTGATTTTGGCCATTTCAGCCAATAACCAACCATGAAGATGCAGAGATATTCATTGGGTTCAGTGGCCAAAAACAGGCTTTAGTCTGCCAAAAAAGAAGATTGGCTATGCTGGAAATTTTCAGTGGTGGTCAGCTGAAAATATGAGTACTTGGCATTTATGGCTGTTTTTGCTCAATCATCAACCAACTTGTGCAGACTCACTTTCTTAGTAGTAATGAAATTGTTTGTACAAATGCTGTCATCAGGATTGATCGGAAGGCCGCATAACAGTCGTCCAAAGTCTAAAGTGTATTGCCAGTCTTAGGACATATACCCAATGTAAGTCAATGCAAGACATATTAATCAGTAATGTGGTCTTCAACCTCTGAATAACTTCACCACCAATACTACCAGGTACAACAACCCATGAAATAGCCAAACGGTCATGGTGTGATTGAACATGAAGTTGTGAACCGAGAGCAAGGCAGGTGGTTTGGACTCCGCAACCAGAAATGAACGCACACGCGGTAGTTCAAGAAAAAAATATATATTTACTATAAGTTAATAAAGGCTAGTTAAAGGTAAAATGACAGGGCTAAAGACAAGCAAAATATACAATATAGCATGAACAATTTCAAGGCAAATTCTGCAATGGTTTCTACTTTTACTCTGTCCACTTCTGCAGTATGGACACTGAATGAACAATATACTCAAAACTATCCCTAACTGACCCTGACTTCACATTTGGGTGCACCCCCTTTTCCCCAGTGGTCCAGGTGGACCGCTTACAGTCCGTAGAAGCGCGCGGTGGGGCCCAAAGTCGGTCCTTTCTTTTATAGTGAAGCGTCCTCTCCTCACGGTTATCAGGATCTTGGGAGAAATGAAGTCCTCTTTAACAGACAGGGAAACCAACTGAATGCAATGTAATCCAACAGCAGATTCCACTCAGCACACTGACAGTCCTGCCGAATCCATACACTGAGCTGGGATGTAAGCCGGGATTTAGCAGGTGCCGTCCAGTACATCAACAGCACTGCGAGTCTCTATCTGTGGTATCCATATACACAGTCACAATGTCAGTCTCACTGATCAGCCACTGAGCACAGTTCCTTTCACGTGGACTCACTAGTCCTGTTGTCTCTTTACACTCTGTTTGTCTCTGGACCAAGATACAGCTTAGCTGTACAGAAAAATCTCCACACCAGTTCAATACAACACTTGCCAAGATGGCTGCTGCTCTCTGTCTCGTCACTTCCTGCTTCTCTGCTCACACTCTGTCTGCAGAACAGGCAGGCTGACATAAAAGGGGGGGGGGGGGTCTCACTCCAGCATCATGTCACAATTACAATGGCTGCTGTCTTAAAGGAACAGAATCACAGAAATACATTCAACATTAACAGTTTATACAGACAAATGAAGCTTAAGACAACATTGGCTGTCTCTTACATATTCCCCCCCACTTTAAGAGTGGCAGTCCCTGCCTATGACTGTATATCCAGAGGGTTGTACTTTTATGCACAGGGTGGTAGTATACCAATGTATGGCAGGCCAAACAAACTCATCCTGCGCATACCGAACAGGGGGAATACCAGCATTTGGCCTAGTGGTCCGTCTGAGGACCGGTGGTATATTATGGGGTGCTGCAGCTATGGGCTGAGAAGGACCAGCGGATTCCGCACCAGAGGGGGCACAGGCCGGAGATACAGTAGTCACAGGTGGAACATCCCCAGGAGCAGGGATCGGCCAACAATCATCCTCCTCGTCGGAGGCCCATTCCGCACCTCCATTCTCTGACTGTGGGAGCTCATTCACATTGGCAGGCCCATCGTGATTTGTCCCTTCAGAATGACACAGGCGCAACATATTTCGGTGAAGTACTCGAACACAATCAGTTCCTTCTTTCTGGACCTGGTACACTGGCCCATTCGCATACTTGCGGCCAACAACACGATACGGCAAAGCCTCCCATCTGCTTTCCAATTTCCCTTGGGGTTTCTTGACACGAACTAGCACCAGGTCGCCTGGTTGCAATGGTGCTTCTTGCACTGGGGTCTTATCAGGATGGGGATGTTCTTGCAGGCGCTGCCGCACCAATCGATGGATCGTCTCAAGTCTCTGCCGATGCGCCCGCACCCAAGAGGTTGGATCCCTCGGAGGGAACCCATCCACATCATTCAACTGTAATTCTCCTATGCTTCGCCCAGACCGCCCAAAGAGAAGTGTATAAGGAGAGTACCCCGTTGTAGAATGGACCTGATTGTTATAGGCCCACACCATTTCAGACAAGAACTGAGGCCACTGTAACTTCTTGTCTTCCTCCAGAGTCCGCAGCATCTGTAGCAGAGTTCTGTTGAATCTTTCACAGGCCCCATTTCCCTGAGGGTGGTATGGAGTCGTGTGCGACTTCTTTATCCCGTAGATACGTTGAACTTCTTTCATTACGTGTCCCTCAAAGCAGGCGCCCTGGTCGGAGTGGATGCGTTGGGGGCACCCATATACTCGAATGAAATCTTGGCACAGAGCACGAGCTGCTGACTCAGCTGTCTGGTCCTTGGTGGCGGTTACCACCGCAAATTTGGTGAAGTGATCCACCATTACGAGGCAATACTGGTGTCCGCTATTGGATGGGCCCACCATTAGATAGTCTATCATGACGATTTCTAAAGGTTCCTGGGTCACGATGGTTTGCAGGGGAGCTCTCTGTTCTATTGCCTTATGGATCTCACAAGTTCGACAGCTGCGGCATACTTCTTCGACCATTTGACGAAGACCAGGGCAGTAAATCAGTCGCTGTAACCAACGAAAGGTCTTCTCATGACCAAAATGTCCATTCTTATTATGAGCCTCAACTGCCAAGGAGCGAGCCAGTTCACTAGGCACCACAATTTGGTATCGAATGTCGATCTCAGAAGGTAAATAGACCTTTCGGCATAGCACTCCATTTTTCATCTCCAACTTTTCCCACTGACTCAAAACAGATAATATCTCACGTGTCAGTCGTTCTCTTTCCTCTCTTCAGG